>OX439142.1:33424771-34024771 GCA_949318255.1 Pollenia labialis
TTAAGGACTCTGCTGGCTCCTACAAAATTTCTGCCATTATCGGTGATTACCCTATGGGGGAGCCCCCGCCTCCAACACAAATCGAGCGAATGCCGCCTGAAATGCGGAAGAGGACAAATCTGAACAGGGTTCAAGGTGAATTGCTTTTGTGCTAAAGCAAACGAACACACTCACGTATCCCTTGACTATAACAGAATTGCGCAATGGTGATGTTTTAAGGTCAAATGGACCAGCGAAATCAATGCCTGTTATTTGAAAGGGTAATGAGAGGTTGCATCTTTCGGGGGGTAAGGGAGCCATTATCTGTGCACATGGCTGTTGTTTGTAGATTAAACAAGTTTTGCAGTGACGTATAATGTTTTTAACTCGAGGTTTTAGTCTGGAAATATAAAATTCGGTTTGTGTGAGTCTACACATTTGACTACATTCTGCGTGTAAGAGAAAATTGTGCAGATGAGTGAGGTAAAGGTGACAAAATCTAGAGTTACCGGGTAATATAATTGGGTAGCGTTCATTATAAGGGGAGCGACGATTGGGCTAGTCGCCCGTTTACCCGTAAGAGAGAATCTGAGTCTATAAACGGATTCAGTGTTTTTAAAGAACTTTTATTAGATAAGGGTTGAGAGTTTAGCAAACTTTGATATTCTTCCTTGTAAAAAGTTTTTTGAGCTAGCATTATGAGTCGAAATTTCACATATTTCAACTCGCTTTGCGTTAAGGGGTGCGCGACTGTTTCATTACGCTCGGAATCACAATTTCCCTTGCATTTGTTAAAGAATCGAAATATATAGCATAAAATGCGTAAAGCTTTATTATACGACGAAAAGTGTGTTAGAATATCATTTTCTTCAACTTTTATGTGTAAGGAAAGCGTTTGTTTTGACGACTGAATTATTTTTAGGGGATTTCGACTAGGCCATTCTGATGGGGGTTTGGTTAGCCAGTTAGGGTCCATACCACCAGAGCGAGTTTTGTGTGAGGTCCTGCGGCCTACATCCGCGAGTTCCAATGTCTGCTGGGTTGTCATGAGTAGGGACGTGTCGCCAGGTTGCATTTGGAATTAAGCCGTGAATTTGCGAGTCCGATTTGCAAACGTATGTTTCCCAGGAGGAAGGTGGTTTTGATAACCAGCCAAGAACAATGGATGAATCGGTCCATAAAAATATCTCTGTGGTATTGAAATTTAGTGATGAGCAAACATAACTTACTAGGTTTGCTAGTAGTACAGCGCCATTCAGTTCTAGACGAGGTAGGCAAACTGTTTGAATGGGCGCTACCTTAGTTTTCGCTACTAAAAGGTTGGAGAATGTAGTGTTTTTACGAGTTAGACAACGAATATATACTGTGGCACAGTATGCTGCTTGTGAAGCGTCAGAGAATCCATGGATTTGAATGCTATCCGAAGGCATATACTGTAGCCAGCGAGGTATGGAAATTGTGTCTACTTGTGAAAGGTCTTGAATAAGATTGTTCCATTTTGTAAGGGATTCTTGGGAGACTTCGTCGTCCCATTGTAGGCCCTCCAACCATAATTGTTGCATTAACAATTTTGCCCGGATGACTATTGGGGCTACCCATCCGGCGGGATCAAAAAGTTTGGCAACTGCCGAGAGAATCTGCCGCTTTGTGATTCGTGTGGCTTTTTCAATTGGGGAAAAATTGTATGAAAATGAATCGTTTAGGGCATTCCACTTGATGCCAAGAGTTTTTGTGGAGCTTGTTTCATGAAAACGAAGGAAGTCTGAATCGTACAGATCTTCCTCTGGTAAGTGCGAGAGTAGCTGTGGGTCATTAGCAGTGATCTTTTTTAGTGGCAATCCCGCTGAGTTTAAGATTTCAATAAGTTGAGATTGGGCATTAAGTGATTCTTCAATTGAGTATCCCCCCGATAAAATATCATCGACATACGTTTCTTTGCGTAAGATAGATGATGCTTTAGGGTGGGTGGATTCAGAATCTGAGGCTAACTGAAGTAGGGTTCGTATCGCTAAATAAGGGGCGCAGTTTACTCCGAAAGTAACTGTTTTTAATTGGTAGTCTTTTATCGGGCTATCGGAATGAGGTTGAAATACTATCCTTTGAAAGGGTCTATCGTCAGGGTGGACGAGTATTTGGCGATACATTTTTTGGATATCGCCACTAAAAACAAACTTGTATTTTCTCCAGTTGAGAATTACGGTCATTAAATCATTTTGAAGAGGTGGGCCTGTGTAAAGAATATCGTTTAGGGAAAACTGAGATTTTGTTTTTCTCGACGCATTGAATACCACTCTGACTTTAGTTGTTTTGTGTTCTGGGCGAACAACTGCGTGATGTGGCAAGTAGTAGGAATTTACTTTGCCCTTAGATATGAGTTCCTGCGGGTTAGTTTCTTCCATATGATCAAGGGTTAGGTATTCATTCAGGACCTCTTGATATGTGGATTGTATATCGGGATTTTTGGCTAAAGTTTGCCCCATTCTAGCATATTGTGCTATGGCTATAAACCGCGAAGAGCCGAGAAAGATTTGTTCGGGGAACTCAGGCTTAAAGGGTAATCTGACCATATATTTGCCATTTGTGTGACGAGTAGTGGTATTCGTGTAGAATTTTTCACAATAATCGTCTTCAGCAGAGTTAGAGTGGGTTTTAGGCATTTCCTCTTGTTCCCAAAATTTTCTTAAAATGTCTTTTAGCTCTGAGGCCTCTGATGTGTTAACAGAGGTTGTGAAAGATTGAATTGGCTGCGTTTTTATTGGGCCACTTAGAACCCATCCAAAAACGGTATTGTATGCTGAGGTTTGCCCACAAATATTCTTTTTTATGCCATCGATATTGAGGAAGTGTTCATGGTCATTGCCGAGGATTAAATCTATTTGAGATGATTGGTTAAACGTTGGGTCGGCAAGATCCAATTCCGCAAGTTCTGGCGAGTGAGGTATTTTGAAAGTACAAGCTGGTAGCCTTTTAGTTACCTTTGGCAATACAATAGCCTTAATGGGGATTCTGAGATCATATCTTTTAGCGTATAATACTAGGGAACACTCTTTAGTAGCGGTTTGTTTCTGACCGCCTATGCCTACTATTTCGAAGTTGTTTTTCTGATAAGAAAGGTTGAGACGATTTTGTATTTTTTCACTTAAGAATGTTCGTTGAGAACCAGGATCAATCAGCGCTCTGATTGTGAACAACTGACCTCTATTTTCAATCTGCATTAATGCCGTACGTAGAAGCACGTTATCGTAGCATGCAGAGTGATTGGCGTGAACTTGGCTTGATGTTTGGGGATATTCATCTTGCCGATTGTCATTATGAGATTGAGCTACATTAGACAGTGATTTGCGAGTTGCATTAAAATTAGGATTTTCATTTGGTTTTGAAATTTCTGATTGGGGGGTGGGGAACCTTTGCCCCATATGCAAAAGTGTGTGGTGAGGTTTTTTGCAATGTAGACAAGTATATTTACTAGGACAATTGGCTTTTAAGTGAGATGAAGCTAAGCAGTTGTTACAATATTTGTTTTTAAAAACGAAATCTACTTTTTGTTGAACTGTGAACGATCGAAATTTGGTACATTTTCTTAATGAATGTTTTTCGTTACAGAGTTTACATGACGTGTCGTTAAGACTTTCTTGTGAAACATACGTATGAATTTTAGAGTTATGTGTACTTGGCGAATTAAAAGTACCTTTCGATGTTTTTATGTTGGTAAGACGCTCTACTGCCTCATATCTATCAATTAAAAATTGGGACATTTGTGACCATTTTGGAAGGTCTCGAGGGGATGACAAAGATTGTTCCCAAAGTGATAATGTAAATTCTGGCAGTTTAGTAGATATCAAACGAATTAAAATTGGGTCCCAGCTATCGACCTCAACGCCAAGTGTCCTAAGTGTTGCTAGGGAATCGTTTACTGACGATTGGATTTTGCGAATTGATTCGCTATCCTCTTTAGTTGCAGGGGTTATGTCAAAAAGAATTTTAATTTGGTTATCCACCAATACACGTTTATTTTCGTATCTGGCTTTTAGCGCATTCCAAGCCAGTTCGAAATTATCATGGGATAGGGGGTACCGTTTAACTATAGCGCCTGCTTCATCTCTCGTTTTATTTCTAAGATGATATAATTTTGTGACGGGAGACAGTTTGGTGTGATTAATATACACCGCAGTGAACATATCACGGAATGAGGGCCACTGTTCATAACTGCCTTTGAATACTTCAGTGTCGCAGGGAGGGAGTTTTATACAATTGGCAGAATTGTCAGACACGAAGTTTTGGGTAAGAGCTTGTTGTGGGAGAGAATAGCGGGCTGAAGCCTCAAATCCTGGGATATTGGTACCTAGACGAATTGCCTTCATGAGGTCTAGAATTTGTGAGTTACAAACATAATACGCGTCTACACACGCATCGAAATTTGCTTTTGCTTCTTCTTTAAATTGTGCTTTAACTAAACTTTCGTTTGCTAACATCACTTTTTCGTAAGAAGCATCCACCTTTAGCCATCTTGCATCTAAATCTTTTAATTTGACTTCAAGGATTGATTCATTTTGTTCTTCAACCGGGGTTCTGTTAAATCTCTCGCAAAATTGAAGTAAATGATCGCAATCAAAGACGAACCGTTCTTTTGGAGAGGTAATTGATTCATTGTGTGAAGTAGAAGTCATTTTGAGTGATAGATTTAGTGCAAGTAACGTTCGGAAATATTGCAAGCAAATTTACTTAAGCGTTTGGGTTCTATTGTATAATCGCACTATGTTCATCGAGCTTCAATAGGGGTTTAGTTTTAAAGTTTTCGTATTTTCGAAAGATTGGGGCTAATCGACTGTAGCACAAGGTACCTTTTTTAAATTTTAATTTAAGAAAATTTTTATTGTGAGAATTTGGTTATATGTATATGGCGCTAGATGTTATTATCTAGGTTAATCATAAGTGTGATTTGAAAAAACTTTTCCGATCTTTACGAATCTAGGGGTTATATGAGTATAGCAGTGGTTATTATTATGTAGTTTAGTTATAAATGTATTTTCAGAAAAAAACTCTTGATTTTGAAAATCTCGGGGGCTATGCGACTAGCACTAAAAGTTAATGTTCAGTTCAATTATTTATGAAAAAGCTTTGATTTTTGAAAATCTGGGAGCTATGTGATTATAGCACTAGATTATTATCTAGTTTAATTAAGTGTAAAAACTTTGATTTTGAAAATTTAGGGGCTACGTGAGTTGTAGCGCTAGAAGCTATTATCTAGTTAAATTATGAAATTTAAAATTGAAAATTAGTTTTTATTTTCGAAAATGTAGGGGCTATGAGGTATAGCACTAGATGTTATTATCTAGTTTAAGTATGAATTTTAAAAATTCTTTTAATTTTCGAAAATTTAGGGGCTATATGGGTATAGCGCTAGATAATATCTAGATTAATAATTTGAAAAAATTTTTGAAAATGTAGGGGCTATGAGATATAGCACTAGATGTTATTATCTAGTTTAAGTATGAATTTTAAAAATTCTTTTAATTTTCAAAAATTTAGGGGCTATTTGAGTATAGCGCTAGATATTATTTAGTTTAATAACTGTGAAAACCATTGATTTTTGAAAATTTTTAGGGGCTATTTGAGTATAGCACTAGATGTTTGAATCTAGTTTAAAAAAAATGAATTTAAAAAAAATTGTTTAATTTTCGAAAATTTAGGGGCTATGAGGTATAGCGCTAGATGTTATTATCTAGTTTAAGTACGAATTTTAAAAATTCTTTTAATTTTCGAAAATTTAGGGGCTATGAGGTATAGCGCTAGATAATATCTAGTTTAAAAATTAATTTTAAAAAAATTATTTAATTTTCGAAAATTTAGGGGCTATGAGGTATAGCGCTAGATAGTATCTAGTTTAAAATTAATTTTAAAAAAATTATTTAATTTTCGAAAATTTAGGGGCTATGAGGTATAGCGCTAGATAGTATCTAGTTTAATTATGAATTTTAAAAATTGAAAAATTCATTTAATTTTCGAAAATTTAGGGGCTATGAGGTATAGCGCTAGATAATATCTAGTTTAAAAATTAATTTAAAAAAAAATTATTTAATTTTCGAAAATTTAGGGGCTATGAGGTATAGCGCTAGATAATATCTAGTTTAAAAATTAATTTAAAAAAAATTATTTAATTTTCGAAAATTTAGGGGCTATGAGGTATAGCGCTAGATAGTATCTAGTTTAATTATGAATTTTAAAAATTGAAAAATTCATTTAATTTTCGAAAATTTAGGGGCTATTTGAGGATAGCGCTAGATATTATCTAGTTTAATAAATTTAAATTAAAAAATTAAATAATAATTCTGTTTTCCATATTCGATTGGGCCTAACGGAATTAGGGGATAAATTGAATTGAATATAGACGTTCTTTTTAAAATTTACGAGGACTTAGAGAATTTGGGATAATAACATTTTCAAAGTTTAAATTATTGAAGTCTAATTTAATGGGACTTGCTTTACAGAGACTTGATTTTAACTGATAGTATTCTTCATAATGATTTTATAGTTTTAAATAAGTTTAAAGAATTTAAATGGGATAAATGGGATTCCAGTATTTTTTTTGTAAGAAATGGCAACACTGAATAAAACACTATAATTTATTTGTCAATAAAAATTTTATTTATATATTAAATTGATTGCACATATTGTTTAAATTTTAATTTAAATTGTTAATTCAATTGATTTATTTTCGAAATGATTACTATTTACAAAAATTTATTTTGTTTACAATTTAAAAATTCCAATAGATGTGTGTTTAATTTGATTCCAATGTTTTATTAATTCTGGTGTACTTCCTTCTTTGTATTGGACTGTATTAATCCTCAGTGTTTTTGTATGAGTACAATCGTTGCATTAATGACTTAAAGAGTTTTAATCACAAAGCAATTGATTGTCGCTTTCCTTTTTCTTTTAGCAGTGGACTGTATAATTTGTTCTTATTTTCTTTTCTTCTTTTGAATCACTTTATAAATATGTATATACTACAGAGAATTAAACACAAACAAATATTTGTTGTTTAATTTGCAGAGAACGCAATGTTGCTGATTTATACGTATGTACCTATGTATGTACGCATGTAAATACAGAGTACGCAATTTACAGGCAATTTTAGGGGTGGGTAATAAAGTTAAGAGAGCGCACGAGAACAACTATTAAGAAGTTACTCTTTTCACAAATTATAAGTTACCCGCGCAATACCAAAGAGATGTTTTGATTTAAATTAAGTAAGAGAACGTAAAGAATAATAGGTGCGACAGTTTTTTTTCTTAAGAGTTACCAAGTAACAAGAATAAAACAAATGGATTATGTTTTGAGTTGAACTTGTTAAAGGGACCGCAACAATAAATAAGCAATTTGAAAATGATAAAAAAAAAGGAACAAGCAAACAATACAGTATAAAGGTATGGAGGAGAATTGGTTTTTTATTTAACCTTGATGTTAATTTTCGTTGACTTTTGCTTCTTTCTTTTCTTTTGTTGTTATTGTTGGAAAATAGCGGAATTGGTTTCGTTATTTGCCTTGTTTTTTATTTTAGATGTTTCCAAAAGTAGCCTTGAAATTATTAACTATGCTTTCTGTTAATTTTGTTTTTGTTAACTAGCGGTATTTTTTATTATGTACCTATGTACCTACATAGATTTTACAAAAATGTTTTCGGCTAGGTATGTATGTATGTACATTTGGGATTTTTGAATACCGTGTAACGGTATTTTTGTCGCGGTATTTTTCTTCTTTTTTTTTCTTACGGCAATTGTTTGTATTGGTTTTTTGTTAAATTTTGGTTTTTGTCTCAATTTATAGGTATCAATTTGTAAAATGTTCTACTCGTTTCCCGGTTTATACTGTATGTTTGTAGATTTGTATGTATGTATGCATACAAATTTTAAAAGGCTTTTTTTTTGAATACCAAGTTGCGGTATTTTTTCTTTGGGTTATTTGATTTTTAATGGTTTTTTAATTTCGATCCTATGTAACATGTTAAATTTTATTTTTGTAGGTAGGTATTAATCAACATTACAAACTTTTACTATTTTCCCGCTTTTGAGTGTTTGTATGTAGATATGTAGGGTACATTTGTATGAAAAAAATGAGTTGAATGGGTACTTACAGTTTTGATTTTTGGGAATAATTTGGCTTTACCTTGGTGTAACCATTGTTAACGTCTTCTGATTTTATTTTTGTAGGCTGTTTTGGACCCTTTAGTATTGGCGTTAAGAAAAGGTGGGTATACGTACTTCTGTAGGTAGTTTTTTGAGGCTCGAATGGACCATGTAATACTTAGGTGGGGGCTAATTATTATTAATGCAGCTTGCCAATGGGCGAGAGATATCTGAGGATGATACGGGTTATTATAATTACTCGGGAAGTAATTATAATAATAAAATAAACAAGAAATAGGGTATGAGTGAGGGTAGGGTGTACACGAGTCGAATTGATCTGGGCTTACCTTTTTTAAAATCTTCTTGTAATTAAAAGTAGATGAGTTTTAATTCAGGTAGGTATGTAAATATAATTTATTTATAATTAATTCTGATTGTTGTGGGATGTTAAATAATTCTTAGCAAACTTTAGATTTAAGTGGCAAATACATTTAGATTACTCCTTGTGTTTTATTTAGACTAATTATAATTATACTGTAGCAAAATTTAATTATCTTTAATTTAGTTGTAGGGTATTTTATGAAAAGTACAAAACGATTTATATAGGCAATTTACACTAGCAAATGTTAATTATTTATTTTTAGATTTAAGTAGCAAAATTTACATGACCTTTAACTTAGCAAATTTTATAGGTTTAATTAGCACTATGTAGGCTTAGTTCAATTTAGATTTTTTAATTAGAAACTTTTAGCACAATTTTAGTTTTTAAGAATTAGCAATTTTCAATTCCAATTTTAGGTTTAAATAATTAGCAAAAGTTATAGACAAAACTTTTAACAAAAAGGAACGATCAAGCCCGACTAATTTAGTTTTTGTTCACTTTGGATTTAACGTTAGGAAAAATTTAGGCAACTTAGGTTTTAATTGTAGCAAATGTTATTTTTAACTTTTAGGAAACTGTAAATTATTTCATCACTTTTCCTTTTGTGACTTTACTTAAATGAGAACACTTAACACTTTGGTGGTTGAAAATCAAGTTCACAGTTGAAAGGTTGAAAGACAAGTGCCAAAAAAAGTAAAAAGAAAAATACAAGAAGCCGCGCGTTGATTAAGATGTTTCGTTAAGTTAAAGGCAGAGAACAAAGGCAAATGACATTTGACATATTTTAAACTTAGGGTTTACATGTATGCAATTTAGATTTCAGGGTTAGGAAATACGATATGTAAACCGGAACGTATGTAATTAATTTAAGTATTTCAATATGTTGACTAAATATATAATTAAATAGAATTGTTTCAATTAATTCATTTTGATATATGTAAATCCAATAATATTATATACAAGGCAATAGTATACAATTAGCTTAAATAATTTGTTGGTGTTCAAACTTCGTTTGGACACATACATACATACATACATACATACATTTATACATACATACATACATACATACATACATACATACATACATACATACATACATACATACATACATACATACATACATACATACATACATACATACATACATACATACATACATACATACATACATACATACATACATACATACATACATACATACATACATACATACATACATACATACATACATACATACATACATACATACATACATACATACATACATACATACATACATACATACATACATACATACATACATACATACATACATACATACATACATACATACATACATACATACATACATACATACATACATACATACATACATACATACATACATACATACATACATACATACATACATACATACATACATACATACATACATACATACATACATACATACATACATACATACATACATACATACATACATACATACATACATACATACATACATACATACATACATACATACATACATACATACATACATACATACATACATACATACATACATACATACATACATACATACATACATACATACATACATACATACATACATACATATATACATACATACATACATACATACATACATACATACATACATACATACATACATACATACATACATACATACATACATACATACATACATACATACATACATACATACATACATACATACATACATACATACATACATACATACATACATACATACATACATACATACATCAAACGTTGCAGGGAGTAATAAACCCAGTACCGGCGGCTTTGGTGAGTGAGAAAACGGGCTCCCAGTCGTCGAGATCAAATTACCGTAATACTTCTAACCCGGTAGCACACCTGGCTGAATTAGAAGGTAAAACTACAGGCAACACAAATAAGGAGCGGTGGAATACGGAAAACCCTTTCTGTAGAAACTCTGGAATTCCAAGGTCCCCACCAACAACGCAAAATGCTTCACCACAGATGGAGTACACCACACCGATCGTGCAACTCGCAGCCCAGATAGAAAATAGCCCGGGAAACGAATATTTCGTAGAACTCGGAAATTTTATATCAGGACTAATAGAGTTTATGAAGGACAAAAACAACGTTCATCACGCAATAAAGGAGAAGGCAAGAGCCATAAAAGCAATGTACAACAAAGCTAGAGCGGAAGTGCCTAACAGGGTGACAGCTAGAGTACCTGAAACAAGGGACAAGTCAACCCAAACCACTACCGAGAAGCGACAACCTGAAAAAGACTCTAAGCGAGGAAGAGAATCTGAGGAAGTATCACCAGAACATTATCAGGCTAAAAGAAGTAAAAACACAGGTAAAACACAAGAAGATATGCGGTTGGTAAACCATGATGCCACAGGAAACCCACACACCAGGGAGGAAACTAACCCTTGGGAAACTGTGAAACCCAAAAGGAAGCGCAGAAAGAAACCCAAAAAGAAACCTCAAAAAAGAAAGGAAAAGAAAGATGTTATGATTATATCAGCGAAAGGAGAAACAAGCTATGCGGATATACTAAAGCATATAAAGTCAGATCCAAGTCTTAAGGACCTTGGAGAACGGGTGTCTCGTATAAGAAGACCCCTGAAAGGAGACCTACTTTTGGAAATTGACACGAACGACAAAGATAGCGTTAGGCAGTTTCAAGGAAAGGTGGAAAAGTCGGTGGGGTTACAAGCAAATATTGTAACACGCACAGCGGAGACACTAATTGAATGCAAAGACATCGATGAGATAACAACAAAAGACGACATAAGCAGAGCTCTTAACGACCTGCTAAGTGTATCGGAACTAAGGGAATCGTACGTAAGAAGCCTTAGAAAGGCTTACGGTGGCACAAAGATAGCAACGATAAGCCTACCAGTTGAGCTTGGCCGCAGGGCCCTTGAAATTGGGAAGGTCAGAATCGGATGGGTGGTATGCCGGTTACGGCAAAAGATGCTTTTAAGAAAATGCTTCCGATGTCTAGAATATGGACATGTTACTTCATCGTGCTCAAATCATCACGATAGGTCGAAGTTGTGCAGGAAGTGCGGAGAAAGCGGACATATCGAGAAGGAATGTACTAGCAATCCAAACTGCATGTTTTGTAGGGAAGTGGAGGGCGCATCTGTGAATCACGTGGCAGGGAGTCGAAGATGTCCCGTATTCAGACGGGCTCTTAGCAAACTGCGAGGATGAGAATTCTGCAACTAAATCTCAACCGGTGTCAGGCGGCGCAGGACTTGCTTTCGCAGACCATCCGCGAAACTTGTGTTGACGTCGCCATTCTCTGCGAACAGAATAAGAACATGAATGATAATGTTTGGGTGAAAGACCAGTCAGGCAAAGCAGCAATCTGGGCATGTGGCAACAAAGCCATAGAGGAAATCTCGGTGCACCCAAATGACGGATTTACAAGAGCTAAAATCGGTGGTATACATATATACAGTTGCTATGCACGCCCCAGTGCAACAATAAGCGAATTTGAAAATATGTTAGATAATATGCTAAGAGACTCGGACAATTATAACCCGAAAATCATAGCAGGAGACTTCAATGCGTGGGCAGTCGAATGGGGAAGCAGGAAAACAAATACCAGAGGCCGCATCCTGCTCGAAGCGCTTGCTGGCCGTAACCTGGTCTTAGTAAACAGTGGAGGCGCTCCAACATTCTCTACTATTGGAAGAAGCTCGATAGTGGATCTAACTTTTGCTAGCACTACTTTGGCAAGGGACATAAAGTGGAGGGTCAGTGACCAATACACGCATAGCGATCACCGGGCGATTATATTCTCAATTAACAGGAAAAAAACCTGCTAAAAAGGATACCAAAGCAAACTATAGTGGCTGGGCCTCTAAGCGATTGGACGTGGAAGTTTTCAAGCAGGAATTTGAAAACAACATAGAACTGAATGGTACAGCAGTGCAAAAGGTCAGACAAATTTCATTGAAACTCAAACGGGCATGTGACGCATCCATGCCAAAACGAAGAGCGACAAGAAATTGCCCACCCAACTATTGGTGGAACACGGAAATAAGTGACCTCCGATCGGAGTGTTTAAGAGCTAGAAGACAAGCAACACGTAGTAGAGGGCGGCACAACTTTGAAGAAGCATTCTGCTAATTCCAGGCGGCAAGACGGGAGTTCCAACATGCTATTTTGAGGAGTAAGAAAAATAGCTTTAACAAGATATGCCTTGAGGCAAATGCAGACCCTTGGGGAAAGGCGTACCGAGTGGTAACATCACGACTTAAAAACAGGAAATCCCCGCAACCAGGTTGCCCAGTCCTGCTAGAAAGAATTGTAAAATCCTTGTTCCCAGAGCATGGGAGTGAAACTCGAGCCGAAACAAGTATAACACAAACGGAAAATATACCGCTGGTAACGGAAGAAGAAGTGCTCAATATAACTGAGAGAATCGGAGACAACAAAGCTCCAGGGCCGGATGGAATCCCTAACAACGCTCTTAAGATCGCGATTAAAGCAGCAACAAACTTATTCGTGGAGGTATTCAACGAATGCTTAAAGGAAGGAGTCTTCCCAGAACAGTGGAAAAAGCAAAATCTGGTGCTAATACCAAAACCAAATAAACCACAAGGCGTTCCCTCATCGTATAGGCCAATATGTCTACTCGACACGATTGGAAAAATTTTTGATAAAATCATATGTAATAGATTGCTGCCCCTTATAGAGGCAAAGGGCATCGACAATCGATGCGATACGTATGGTGATAGAAAATGCCCAAACGGCGATAGAAGGGAAGGGAGCAAATAGAAAATACTGTGCCATAATAACGCTGGACGTAAAGAACGCATTTAACTCTGCAAATTGGGCAAAAATAATTGAAAAGCTAAAGAGAATTGGCATACTGACATGCCTAGCTAAGGTAATAGAAAGCTATTTCACAGACAGGAAGTTATGCTACAACACCGATGAAGGTGTCGTAACACGCCAAGTCACTGCAGGAGTTCCGCAGGGCTCGGTGCTTGGCCCGCTTCTGTGGAGCATAATGTACAACGATGTACTCGAGCTGGATATCCCGGTAGAAGCAAACATTATAGGTTTCGACGAAGACATAGCTGTTACGGTCGCGGCAAGATTCGTAGACGAAGTCGAGCTTATCTCCAATGAAGTAGTCTGGACCATCCAAAATTGGATGAAGAGTGCAGGTCTTGAGCTCGCGGAACAGAAGACTGAGGTCGTACTCGTTTCAAGCAGGCGAAAACGAGAAAATATTAGAATCCTGGTGGGAGAGCATCAAATTACCTCAAAACCGAGTTTGAAATATCTGGGAGTTTTTATCGATGCGAGACTAAACTTCGGAACACATGTCGAGTACATTGCCAACAAGGCGGCAAACGTCAGAGCAGCATTGGAAAGAATGATGCCAAATGTGGGCGGACCTAGGCAATGCAAAAGGAGAATTATATCCACAGTGGTGAGCTCAGTTATATTATACGCCGCCTCCATATGGACAGGAGCTTTGAATATAAAAAGCATAGCGAAAAAACTGAAGTCGGTATACAGACTATCTGCCCTACGAGTATGCTGCTCATATCGAACCAATTCTGATGAAGCGGCCCTAGTCATATCGGGAATGATTCCCATAGATATTTTAGCAGATGAAGCTAAGAGATTAGACGATATAAGGAGAACCTCAACACAACCTGGCAATAGTGTGCGTAAACTTGAGAGAGAAAAATCTATAAGACGATGGCAGAGTAGGTGGGAAGCCAGCCGCAAGGGGAGATGGACTTTCAAACTTATTCCTGAAATAAATAATTGGTTAAATAGAAGACATGGAGAGGTAAACTACTACTTGACGCAATTCCTCTCTGGTCATGGAGGTTACCGTAGCTACCTATACAGATTTGGCCTGGACAGTAGTCCATACTGTCCTACATGTTCGAATCAAGAAGAAGATCCAGAACACGTCATGTTCCACTGCCCACGCTTTAGGTACGATCGGCAGAAAGCAGAAGAAGAGATTGGGACACAGCTGCACGTTGAAAACATTATAAGTATAATTCTCAGCAGAAAGGAATACTGGGACATAGTATGCTCAATGATTAGAAACATTCATCAAAAATTAGTAATGGAGGAGAGACTAAGGAAAGCTCAAACAACGGACGAAGCCTAAATATGGCTTTCGGACCCTGCGATGCAGTATCTCTAGGGACAGTTCCGCAGGGTGCTGAATGACGCAGGAGGTGTTTTTAGTCGGTAGGAATCCGACATATCCTGGGGTCAAGAAGTACACGGGAATCTTATGCAAGATTTTACACCTGCCTAATGAAAAAAAAAAAAAAAAAAAAAAACATACATACATACATACATACATACATACATACATACATACATACATACATACATACATACATACATACATACATACATACATACATACATACATACATACATACATACATACATACATACATACATACATACATACATACATACATACATACATACATACATACATACATACATACATACATACATACATACATACATACATACATACATACATACATACATACATACATACATACATACATACATACATACATACATACATACATACATACATACATACATACATACATACATACATACATACATACATACATACATACATACATACATACATACATACATACATACATACATACATACATACATACATACATACATACATACATACATACATACATACATACATACATACATATATACATACATACATACATACATACATACATACATACATACATACATACATACATACATACATACCCCGTCGGACTTTGAGTTAACTTAAAACTAACTTATTGTCAACCAGAAATGAGTCACAGGTGACTAAAAGCTAGCTCATTTCCCTTGTTAAACTCTATTCAGTTTTTACACGTAGTGTCATCAGAGCGAGTCAGTACTCACTCACTCTGCATAAGTTTCAGCTAACCACAAGCTAGCTCATTATGAGTTAGCTTGTAGTGCATAAAGTAAGAGGGCACTATGAGTTAGGTATAAATTGACTAACTTTTAGTTGGGGTTTACTAGGCAGCTTGTAGTTCATCAGAACAAGTCAACACTCACTCCACCCTTCATATTTATATTATTATTAACTAATTATGTATGTATGTATATATTTTTATTATTTCTTACAATATTTAAAATAAATTTTATGTATTTAACTTAATTATTTTAACAAATAGAATCTGGGAATTTATTTCTCATGGTGAGTACATTTATTATACATATAAATTTTCATACTATTCGAATGTGTATTCTAAGTCAAATTCAAGGCGAATTCATCCCAGGTAATCTCGGTACTACAACAAGTACAACTCGTACAAAAACCACAAGCAATTTGTTTATGTAAAATCATTGTATAATGTCAAAAACAGAAATAAAACAAAACAGAAACAAAGATAATAAAAGAGAATAAAAACAATTTTGACATCCAACAGTGATTTTAGCTAATATCAGCATGGCTTTTAAGACCACCTGTAATAAATTCGCCTTGGTCAAATTACAATTCAATTTCAATTTTTTTAATTTTATGAAATAACTTGACAAATTTTTCTCTGTTAATTGAAAACAAAAAAAATATTTCAACAAAATAAAGTTTTACCTGTATTAATCATTTTTTTTTTTTTTTTTTTTTTTTCAATGTTTTGAATTTTATTACAACTGAGTACATTTAAGACCCATCTAGTAATTTACATTTCAATAAAAATCACAGGTGCTTAGAATATAACCCATTGGTTATAACTAATTGAGCTAATACAAATTATATTATTTTAAGTCTCCAGACATAGGTCCATTGGTAGAGTTCTTCTTAGTCTTCTTCGGTGCATTGGATTTCTTATCACATCCTGTAGTTCTTCGTTTGCGTGTTGTAGTAGCTTTAAAGAGTGCTTTTTCGCATAAAACTTAACTTCATCGTTTACAGTTGCTATATGTAGATCTCTATGTATATCAGCATTCCTGACATACCACGGACAGTTGGTGATTAGTCTCAGGACCTTGTTTTGAAAGGTCTGAATTGGTTTAAGATTTGATTTCGCTGTACAGCCCCATATTTGAATACCGTACGTCCACTTTGGTTTAAGAATTTGCTGATAGAGTAGTATTTTATTTTGCATTGACATACTAGAGTATGGGTTAAGTAGCCAATACATTTTCTTAAAGTTAAGGTTTAATTCATTAACCTTTTTCTTCACATGCTCCTTCCACTTTAGCTTTGCATCTAATGTAAACCCTAAATATTTTGCTGTGTTGGCGTATGGTATTGCATTACCGTTCATATAGACAGGTAGGTTTTGTGTTTTTTTATTTGTAAAGTTGACATGCACAGATTTTGTATCATTTAACTTTATCCTCCATTTTTTCGTCCAACTGATAATATCATCTGTTGAGGCTTGTAACTTTCTGGTACTTTCGGTTACCGTCGAACCCGTTGCAAGTATTACCGTATCATCTGCAAAAGTAGCAATTTTTATATCATTTGCAGTTGGGATGTCTCTTGTAAATAGTATATATAGGGTTGGACCTAAAACACTTCCCTGTGGTACTCCCGCAGTTATTTTTCTTATTTTTGAATATTCGTCTTCAAACTTTACACGAAAGAATCTTCCAGCTATGTACGATTTTAGTATTCTACTATATTGATTTGGTAAATCTCTATAGAGTTTAAAGTTCAAACCATCATGCCAAACCTTGTCAAAGGCTTGTGCCACGTCTATGAAAACTCCTGAACATATTTTATTCTCATTAAACGATTTTTCTATCTCATTTGTAACCCTGTGCACTTGTTCCACAGTTGAGTGTTTGGATCTAAAACCAAACTGGTGAGTTGGTATTAGGTTCCTATCTTCAGTAATTACATTTAACCTTTTTAAAAGAAGTTTTTCAAATACTTTTGCAATTGTCGGAAGCAGTGATATTGGCCTGTAAGACTTTTTGTCATTTGGTTTTTTTCCTGGCTTCAGTATCATTATTACCTCAGTAACTTTCCACTGACTATTGCAATCTTAATGATGCATTAATGATATACAATAGCTTTCTTATACCATTGTCTGGTAGTGCTTTCAGAACTTTTCCAGTTATTAGATCATACCCGGGAGCTTTGTTTGGCTTTAAATCAAACTTTATTAGTGCTTTTAACTCTTGAAGAGATACCGGTGTTATACTTTGGTAGTCAACCTTATGAGTATTTACTACATTTTCTTGAGATGAAAGTGAAGGTAGCGGTTTAAAAGTGTCCTCAAGATGATCTGCAAATGTTATTGCCTTTTCTTTGGCACTTTTGGCCCAGGTCCCATCATCTTTCTTTATTGGTGGTATAGTTACTGATGATTTATAGTAGTTTTTTGTTGTTTTCCAAAGGGAATACTCGGTATCTTTCGTTGCTGTTACATGTTTTAGGCGATTTGATAATGATTGTTGCTCATTATTATGTAAAATTTGTTTTAACTTGTTACAAAGCTGATTTAATCTGTTTTTATTCTCTGATGTTCTACATTGTTGCCACTTTTTGCGAGCTTTTCTTTTTTCTTTTAGAACTGTTTTGACTTCTTCTGTGCTTGACGTTCTACACGTTTTTACATATTGAGGAGTACAAGTCCACGCTGCTTCTTGTGTGTTTTTAATAAAACTATCTAACTCTTCTTCTATTTCATAGGGTGTTTTTAACGATACGTTTAAATCAGTAGATTCTGTAACATATCTTTGAAATAAGTACCAATTTGTTTTATTATTTATATTATCATTGATAATCATTACCACTGGTGAATGGTCCGAAGACAAATCATTGCTATTATGCATTAAAACGTGATTGCTATTAATGCCTTTTGATATAAAAAAGTCTATTATATCTGGGAGTTTGTTCGGATCAGTAGGCCAATAAGTTGGTTTGTTTCCAGAATGGAATTCACATTTCATATATCTTCCAGCTATTAGTAATTCTTTACCTTTTTTTGTTGTAAGTCTTGATCCCCAGTATACATTTTTTGCATTGAAGTCACCTCCAATGATATTAATCATGTTTTTTAATTTTTGTTTATTTCTGTATCAGATTTGAGTTATTTCTAAAGTTAGTTAAAAATGAGTTAGTTAAAAGTCAGCCTTATTTTGAGTTAGCTCATAAAAGTCCGACAGGGTACATACATACATACATACATACATACATACATACATACATACATACATACATACATACATAAATACATACATACATACATACATACATACATACATACATACATACATACATACATACATACATACATACATACATACATACATACATACATACATACATACATACATACATACATACATACATACATACATACATACATACATACATACATACATACATACATACATACATACATACATACATACATACATACATACATACATACATACATACATACATACATACATACATACATACATACATACATACATACATACATACATACATACATACATACATACATACATACATACATACATACATACATACATACATACATACATACATACATACATACATACATACATACATACATACATACATACATACATACATACATACATACATAGGGGAGAGGGGGGCACCTTTGAACGCGGGGCACCTTTGAACAATGTTAATAAAATCTCTGTTGCAAATTTTTTCCGACCATTAACTGAGTTTTTCACATGGCAACCTTGTTTTCTAGCAACGTCAACAACTTTCGCTAGTTTTTTCAGTCGTCGACGAAATGTAGTTGGGTGAACACATTTTTATAGTGCCATTGTAAATTTTTCAATTTTTTTTTGTAAGAGTGTGAGAAGCATTTGGTAATCGCTTTCTTTCGTGAAATAAATTTATTGCAATCTAAAATACGTTTTTCGCCGAATTAATGTAAGTTCTTTAATAATTATGTAAACAAAAAAAAAATATTATAAATTTTCCGTGAAATAGCACGCGGGTTCAGCTTTGAACAAAAAGAAGGGGGCACCTTTGAACATGTTCAAATTCCAATTAGAATTAGCAATTGATGCAATTAGTTTATATTCTCTAATTGATCAAACAATTAGAATTAGTTCAACTAATTCCCATTAGCTAATTGAAATTTTTATTCCGATGGTAAAACTAATTGCAATAAGCTGCCATTAGCAAAAAAAATTGGTTAACCTTTACAATTAGAAATCTAATTGACTTCTGCTAATGCAATTAGATATTCAATTAGCTCGAATTACAATAAATTAAATTTTCTAATTGAATATCTAATTGCATTAGCAGAAGTCAATTAGATTTCTAATTGTAAAGGTAAACCAATTTTTTTTGCTAATGGCAACTAATTGCAATTAGTTTTACCATTGGAATAAAAATTTCAATTAGCTAATGGGAATTAGTTGAACTAATTCTAATTGTTTGATCAATTAGAGAATTTCACAAAAGAATGTTAATTAGCAATCATTAGCATTAGCTAATCATTACTTAACATGTATGTATGTATGTATAAAACTCATTTGTGAACTGAATTTTTTTATTTTTAAATGTTAATGGGTATTATATATTATATATTTTAACTTTATTTCTTAATAAATAAATCTAATTTATTTTATAAAAAAAATAGAACTATTTATGGTATTTTTGTACATAAACGCTATAAGAAAAAATTGCCGTTCAAAGCTGCCCCAGCCTAGTTCAAAGCTGCCCCGTATCGGGGGCACATTTGAACACAATGACTTCATCCATTAAAAAATAAATAAAAATTTAAGCCGAACTAAAAATAAGTTACTTGTATACATAAACTAAAGATTATATCCATACACATTAGTTGAGTTATGTAAAAAGTTAATAATTAAACAAAATTAATTTTTATGAGGCTTGAAAGCAAAAAGTGTTCAAAGGTGCCCCCCTCTCCCCTACATACATACATACATACATACATACATACATACATACATACATACATACATACATACATACATACATACATACATACATACATACATACATACATACATACATACATACATACATACATACATACATACATACATACATACATACATACATACATACATACATACATACATACATACATACATACATACACACATACATACATACATACATACATACATACATACATACATACATACATACATACATACATACATACATACATACATACATACATACATACATACATACATACATACATACATACATACATACATACATACATACATACATACATACATACATACATACATACATACATACATACATACATACATACATACATACATACATACATACATACATACATACATACATACATACATACATACATACATACATACATACATACATACATACATACATAATATTCACTTATTAATACTATAAAGAAATAGATATAGTATTAATAAGTGAATATTATGCCAGAATTGAAGGAAGTGCTTGGTACCAAGATGCTCTGGGCAAGACATCTATATATCTGCGTAACCCGCAGATCACAGTTAATAGAATTGATGAAACAAATGAAAATTTCGTTGTCCTACACACTAATGATGTTCGAGTATTTAGTTGCTACTTTTCACCGAACATGGAGATATCAGAGTTTCAGCATAGCATTGACAAACTAGAACAACACGTAAAGAATGGCAAAAAGCCGGTACTGATAGAAGGTTATTTTAACAGAAAGTCATCAGAATGGCTTTCGGCAAAGACGGATAAAAGAGGTATTTCGGTAAGTTAAATGATTGCATCTTTGGGACTGATTGTCTTGAATAAAGGAAGGTCCGCGACCTACAGGGGGCCGTTATCTTCCAAAAGAATGGAATCTAATTCGATTATAGATATAACTTTTGCGTCACCGTCAATAGCAGTTAAAGCATTAAAATGGGAAGTCCTAGAGGAGGAAACACTAAGCGATCACCAGTATATAGAAATGGAAATAGATCTATCGTGTCACAATATAATTTCGAACCAAACTCGAATCAGATGGAACACCCGAAAGATAAACAAGCAATTATGTTTAGAAAACCTTACGACGATCAAAACAACAACAGAAACTTACCAATATACTTACCGAGATTTGTAATGCTGGAATGACCAGAACCAAAGTTCTTGGTCGATCACGGAAGCATGCTTACTGGTGGAATCAGGAAATTGCCAGACTCAGAGGAGAGTGCCACAGGGCAAAACGAATAGCCACGCGAAGCAAAGGTGACCTAGCGGTAATAGAAGCGTATAGAAGACCTAGAAAAAGCCTTAGAATGGCGATCAAAGATTCCAAGAAAAAATCGTGGGAACTTCTATGTGACGAAATAAAGGATGACCCTTGGGGACTTCCGTATCGAATAATAATGAGGAAACTAGGAAATCGAAACACAATTCCAGGCATAAAAGATCCAACTTGGGCATATACTATTGTGACCACACTTTTCCCCAAAATTGATAGGGACGGTTATAACTTTTCCTTACCTCAATGTGCAGAGGATTGTGACCTTTTCTCACACAAAGAGCTAATTGATGTAAGTCGCACAATGAAAAAACACAAGGCACCAGGACCAGATGGGATCCCGAACGAGATCGTGTCCCTGGTGTGTGAGCATTGGCCCGATATACATATTTAAGGATACTTTTAACCGTTGCCTTAAAATGGGAATCTTTCCAAGGGCGTGGAAGAAACAATACCTAGTATTGCTACGTAAAGCTGACAAACCATTGAATAATACATCTTCATATAGACCCTTATGTCTATTAGACACCTGTGGAAAGTTCTTGGAGAAATTACTGTTGAATAGACTTGAGATTGAAATAAATAGAAATGGCGGATTCTCAAACATGCAGTTTGGGTTTGTAAAAGGAAAATCGACTATTGGTGCTATCCGTGAGGTTGTAAATACTGCAAAGAGGGCCATGGAAAATATGAGATTCTGTTCTATCGTAACTCTGGACATTAAAAATGCTTTTAATTCTGCGAGCTGGAATGTAATCCGTCAAACAATGCGGGATCGAAATTTTTCGGAATACTTGATCAGGATGGTAGATAGTTATCTGCAGGACAGAATACTGGAATATGAAATAGAAGGTGGAGTAAGCTATTACGAAGTGTCGGCTGGTGTCCCCCAGGGCTCTATTCTTGGTCCATTCCTATGGAATCTAATGTATGATGGGCTGTTGAACATAAACTTACCGGGGGGTTCGAGGCTAGTGGGTGACGCAGACGATGTGGCTCTGTTAGTGGACCAACCCTCTACACCGTTGATAGAGATAGTGACGAATGACTCTCTAGCGAGAATTAGTAGGTGGTTGAGATCTAAGGGTCTAACACTTGCGGCACATAAAACGGAGGCGATTCTTGTAACCAAACGAAGATCTTTCGGGTATCTTGGACTAAAGGTCGAGGGATATGAGCTGACTATCAACAAAACCCTGAAATACTTGGGAGTAATCTTGGATAACAAGCTATCCTTTGAACCACACATTAGAATGGTGACTGAAAAAGCTCTGGGAACAGCGGCGAAGCTAGCCAGAATAATGCCAAATATAAGGGGTCCAGGACAAACCACCAGAAGATTAATTGCCACGGTAGCATACTCACAGGTGCTTTACGCAGCTCCTGCTTTCAGTGATGCTGTCAAAAACAACAGGAAACTAAGGGATATCCTGGAAAAAGTGCATAGGACTTGCTCGATACGAATAACGTCAGCATACAGGACTATATCCAGCGCGGCCGTGTCTGTACTCGCTGGTGTACCACCGATCGATCTGTTACTGACCGAAAAAAAGGAAATATATGAAAGACAAGAACATATAACACGTGCTGGTGAAAACTTCGATGGTAGGGAAAAAATACGTATAAAGGATGATGCAAGGGAAAGGCTGCTCCGAACTTGGCAAATACTATGGGATGAAACGGATAAGGGTAGATATACCCACACTCTTATTCCGAACATAGGGGAGTGGATGGGTGGAAAACATGGGGAAATGAACTTCTTTCTTACCCAGGTATTTAGTGGGCATGGCAACTTTGGCACATACCTCAAACGTTTCAAGAAGAGGGAATCGGATGTTTGCAAACTCTGCTGTAGCTCCGAAGACAACGTTGAACATACCGTTATGAAGTGTCGCTTTTCGAGGAGCAGAGGAAACATATTTCAGGAAATGTCTGAGAACACCACGATAGCTGATATATTTAACTTAATGATATCAAGCCCGGAGAAATGGAACCAATATTCACGTGCAATTGAATCTATTCTGAGAGCGAAAATGGAATGGTAAGGAGCACAGGCGCCGAACCCCTAATCTCATACGAATGTATGCTGGACGGGGGAGTAGGAAAAGGTGGTGGTTGATGACCAAATAAATGAACTCCACCCCGAAGTAATGCTGGAGTGTTTCCGGGGTGGTGGTTCCGGTGTGGGGCCACTAGTTGATAGCTTGCTATCACTACGTCCAAAAAAAAAAAAAAAAAAAACATACATACATACATACATACATACATACATACATACATACATACATACATACATACATACATACATACATACATACATACATACATACATACATACATACATACATACATACATACATACATACATACATACATACATACATACATACATACATACATACATACATACATACATACATACATACATACATACATACATACATACATACATACATACATACATACATACATACATACATACATACATACATACATACATACATACATACATACATACATACATACATACATACATACATACATACATACATACATACATACATACATACATACATACATACATACATACATACATACACATGTATGATCATGCATACGTACACATATATTTTTACTATTTTTCTTTATTTTTTCCTCCACCATATACAGCCCAATTATAAATAAAATTCCCCGGGAGATCATTCCCATCTCCCATTTTTCCAATTGAATTTAAATAGGAAAAAATGGGAAGAGGGGAAAAAACTCCGGGGGAATTTTATTTATAATCGGGCTGTATATGGTGGAGGCTAGTTTTTAGTTTGAACCTCAGGTTCTAAATCACTATGAAAGACATTTTTATCCAAATCTAAGCGCCCACTGATATAGAATCTTGATTTTATTTGGTGGTCTGAAGTAAGAATTTCAAATAACACCTGAATTACACCTAAAAGAAATTACCCACGCTCTACCCCCGACAGTAATAACTATACCAAATTCGGGTAATTACCCACAAAGTGGCAACACTGCTTGGCAATGTACATACACACACACTAGTGCACGCACATACATATACGCTGATAAATGAAAATTAAAAGTTCTCATAAACAACGAGAGAACGATGCATTGTTACGCTCTTTGTGTTTGCTTCTTTCCCTTTTGTCTTCCCGCCCGCATCATGCATTTTTTTTCAAAAATATTTTAGTTTTCCTTGAGATGCGCATTCTATATGATTTATATTCTTTAGTATAACCAGGGTTGTTAGATGTGACGATTTTTCGCCATTTTGACGATTTTTTTGAGAAAATACAGTAAAATGACGATTGACGATTTTTTGACAAAAAGTAATAGTGTCATGACGATTTTCTGGCATCAATAAAACACTTACAAGAAATATTTACAATTATATTGGGAACAGTCCAAAACGTAAAAATCAATTTTTCGAAATACAAAAATATTTGGAAATTAAACAAAAACAAATTCATCCCCCATCACAAACCAGGTGGCTTTCATTAGAAGCATTAGTAATTCAAATTCTACAATTAAATAAATGCCATCAATACTGCAAAAAAAATATACACTAGAGCCCTGATTTGCGTCGATTCTATTTGGTCCGCTTTTTAAAAATTTGTTAAATCCGCTTTCGTTTTTATGATTTCGATTTCTACATACGATTGCATTTTTCGATGAAGTCATAATCACAAGTGAAGAATTTTTCTATATTCGTGTAAAAAAGCGAATTCCCATTTAATTCTGTTAGGTTAGTGATTCTAAGTATAGTTGCGTGTTAGTAAGTAAGAAGATGTGTAGAAAAATTGGTGTAAAGAGAAGACAATGCATTAGTGCTGGTTCTAACTCTTCAAGTTTTAGCCGTCATGTCTTGAGCTTTTAGGAGAGAAGTGAAAATCGAATGTCATTTCTTTTCTTCTCTCTCCTAAAAACTCAAGACTTAACTGCTAGAACTTAAAGAGTGTGAACCAGCACTTACTTAGTTTGGAACTAAAATTGGACGTAATAAAACGTTTAAAGTCGGGTAAAAAGACTGTTGATATAGACAGAACCCTTGGTTTAGCGCCTTCAACAGTAAAAACAATTTGCAAAAGCGATAGCAACTTAAAGATAGCACGAGTTAATAGCAAAAGAGATTTTATTTTTTTAATTTCCTAAGCTACTAAACCCTAATCTTTTTGTGAATATGGATAAATGAAATAAATAAATGTTTGTTATGCATTTATGAAAATATATTTTTTCTTATGTATTTATTTTCAAATGATAAATATATTTCAGCCCACTTGCTGAAATAAATAGAATAAAACTTAACCATATAACTTTCTTCATCATAAATAGAATTTCTTGCTAAAAATTTATATTTTTGAACCAATCAATGCAATAAATTGTCTCTAATTTATAAAATTTAAATATTTGACGATTTGTTGACGATTTTGTTAAATGTTCGTGTCGATTTTGACGAATTTTGTTATAACTTTTGACGATTTTTGAAGAAAAAAGTCTAACAACTCTGGGTATAACGTAAATATACAGAGTGAGAGAGAGCAGAGATGGCAAATGCAATTTGAATAATTTTGGAACTAGGCAAAAATTTTTTGTGGTGTTATTCAGAAAAATATCAAGATAATTTTAAAGCTTTTGAATTTTTTTGAAGATTTGAATAAGGCTGTAAGATTATTTTATTAGGACAACGAGGGGCGGTTGGCGGCAATGTCTATATATTATATATATATGTTCCTTTAACTCCCACTGGAGCATAGGCCTATATATATTTAAAAAAAAATAGGACCACGAGGGAAGCTCGATAGTATTTTCTTTTACAACTTATTACAAAGATACATATTTTGAATTTTAAATCGTTACAGAAAGAAGTCTAAGCAAGCGCTAAATGTATTAAGTGGCGGATACAATCTTTCCTATTAGCACAACATACAAATCAATACTTACATGCATACATAACAACAATATCTTCCATCTCGTGTCGTCTACCTATGCTATGTGTGTGTGACAGCGACAAGTACAGAAGTGCAAAAAAATTGTTCGGATGCGTAAATGTTTTTTTACATGCAAAATTAAAAATATCTAAGAGCCACTTGTCTCTGTCACAAGCACATAGCATAGATAAGTGACACGAGACAAAATATATGGGTTTTTATATATGCATGTAACTATTGATTTGTAAGTTGTGCTAATAAGAAAGAGTGAAACAACAATATGTATTTATAGCGTTTGCTTAAGATACATGTACAAAAAATGTTTTTTACATCTGACTTGTCAACTTTTGAGGTCACATGGTATTGTACATGTGTGTTACAATTGCTGTATAATTTTTTTTTTAATATTCGCTCATAAACGTACATGTAATTTGCCCCTCGTGGTCATAGTTAGCTTATATGTCATTTAATTTATTTAAAAAAAATTATAAATCTGTTTTTAAATGTGTATTTTGGCATCACTTTTTAATGCAACATCTTTTTACTAATATTTTATTTTCAATATGATAAATAAAAATTTTAAAACACAATATGTATGTAGGTACATCGTTACATAAGTGTATTTACTCGTATAAAAGAGCTATTTTGTTATTTATACCTGTATCAAATATTTCTCTCACAACACTCACATAAACAATTGAACGCTTTACACACATAGGTTATTTCAATGCAAATATTATTGGACCACCTGATCCATTTTGGGTTATATGGTCCTGCCCTAGGACATCGTAATGTTAAATAGACTATGTGTTTTCCATACGTTTGGGTTACTTTTGGACTAGTCCCTTGTGAGCTACTCTTTACAAGCGTGTTTGGACTGGTCGTATTATTTGCAGGGTTCTTACACACAATCCCTGCAAACAATTTTAATGGCCAATTTCACCAATTCTATTTAATGTTTTAAAGTTAAATCTTAATGTGGACAAATTTGTTTTAAAGGAATTACTAAAAGTTGCAATTTTGCTCAAACACTAAACTTATAAAAGTTTCATCATATAACTAGCATATTTTTTTAAAAATTATTTTATAAATTTTTTTCACTGAAAACAGTGATCTTCACTAGAAAAATTAAATCGCTAATTTTCAACAAAAATTATTAAAGTCATTGAATAAACAAACAGTTCAAAAAAATCACCAATATTTAAAAAAGACAATTATCATTTTATAGTTCACTTTTATTATTAAAAAAATTTATGTATGATATATTAATAAAAATGTATCCAATCTACTCGAAAAATTAGTTTGGGCTGTTTTGTGAACTCATTTAATACTTTTGGGTACTAGAATGCTCGGAAACTTTTGGATCCATCGGGGTTCAAAGTTTGAGTACAATATTACTATTTAATTTTTTAATATTTAAAATTTTACTTTATTTTACACTCAACACCACCGATCACATTGCAATTTAAGTAAATCGTTGCGTTGAAGTCAATATTACTTGAGCAATGTTCATTTTTGTTATTGTTGTAATTGTATAACTGTTACAATTATCTGAACAACTCTTTAAAGTGACGAAAAAGTATAATTTTAGAACTCATTATGCGATTCTAACGTATTTTGTTGTTGCATAATTCCGCAAAATCTACTGTTTAACCACCAAATGTGACGAAGTAGTTCAAATTTCGTAGATAATCGAAAATTACTCTGCCAATTGCTTGGAGGGATTAACTGTGTGATTCTAAAGCAGAGGTAATCGCAAAGAGGGCCAGTAAAAAAATGTGTGTTTAGTAGTGTGTGTAAATATAAATACCCTGCAAATTATAGGACCAGTCCAAACTAAAGACCTGCACAGATACATCTGTTTATATCTGTTTCTGTGTGTTTTCTAAAGTGGATGCGTATGGATGAGTGCTCTTGTGTTTCTGATATAAGTTGATATTGATATGATTTGTAAAAGAGTGGATGTAAGTTGATACAAAAGCGAAAGAGAGTATCATATCTGTTAATATCTGCTTCGCAAAAGCAGATACTAGTGGATACTGATGGAATACAATAAGTTACTTATTGTACGATGCCGTTTTTTTCAATTATTTTTCAACGAAAAAGAGCGTGAATGTATTACGAGCGAAAAAAAAGCCAAACAAAAAATTTTACAAAAACAAAACAAACAGGCTGCTTGTACTATGTTCGTACAAATTGCCAAGCAACAACAACACTACTAGTTACGTATTATACCTACTACGAAAATACAAGTGGAAGCGCTTGCAATTTTTCTTGATGAGCAGCACGATTAGCCTTTTGTCTGCTGCGTACATGATTTGTTCTTGTAAAAATGTGTATGCTGCTTTTTTTTTTAAAGCAAACATTTTTGAAAATTTTAGTAACGGTAATATTTTTTTTCTTAAATTCTTTGATGCCTGTGTATGGTTGTTTTTGTTAAAAAGACATGTAGACAAAAATTATTGTAAAAAAAATTACTGAAAGAACTGAACACATGTAATTCGTTCTTGTAAAAAAACTTGGGTTTTTACCAACCAAAACTATTTTTTTCGTTTAAAGCACTTTTCTAAAATATGTAGGTAAACACTTTTGAAAACATTAAAAAAGAAGTATGCTACATTTTATTTGGAAATAACCTACATACATAAATGCAAATTTTACAGTAAGTATAACTGTTGGGTTAGAAAAATTAAAAAACGCACAGAAATTTAAAAAAAAAATAGCAAACAATCAAGAAAAAAACCCTGAAGAAGACACTCAAAGGAGTGCTGAAATATTGATTTAAATAAATTTTATATCAAAAACAAGACCTCAAGCTCGAAAATTTAATAAGTTATACTTTAGGTTTTTTTTATTAAATATAACCGTATTATGTAAAAAAAAATAGAAAATTCATATTAACGTTTTTAAATATTTTTATTTTGAAAAGAATTTTTTGACTAATAGTTGAATTTGAGCCCTAACCGCGAAAATAACGTAAGCGGCATCATTTTAGATTTTTGTTTTTTCTAAATAAATGGCTTTAACGATTTTATAACAAACACAAAACACAGGGACCCTATAAAGGAAACGACAAAAAATCATATAAATATAACCATTAATATTGATGAATTATAGGTAAAGGTTAAAAATTACAATTATCATTTAATATGTATATTTTATTCTGGTTATCGTAACCAATTAAAGTAAAAAATATTTTTTTTGGTTATACCTTCATAAATAACCATTAATTCACCTAAAAAATTTTTTTGGTTACAAACAACTATTAAACCAAATAATTAATTTTTTGGTTACAAATAACAATTTTAACAAATAATAAATTAATTTGGTTACAAATAACCATTAAAACAAGTAATTTATTTTTTGGTTACAAATATAAATTATACATAAGTAAGAAAGTATAGTCGGTTACTATTTGGGACCCATGGGCAATAATTTTTCCGGCAAAAGCAAAAAAACTGTTTTTAAGTACAGACGGTGATTCTAGCGGTTTAGAATTGCCGCTCAAGTCACGCACAACAGTTGACACGTTCACTCCTTCTTCTTAGTCATCGAAATAATAAATGCACGGAAATAATCATACATATAAATACATATGTACAGAAAAAAATATCTGAAGAAAATTTTTAACCTGTGTCGTTGTAAAAAAAAAATTGCTTGTTTTAATGGTTATTTGAAACCAAAAAAATTAATTATTTTTTAAAATGGTTATTTGTAACCAAAAAATTAATTATTTGGTTTAATAGTTGTTTGTAACCAAAAAAAAAATTGTGGTTGAAGTAATGGTTATTTATGTGTAACAAAAAAAGAAATATTTTTTACTTTAATTGGTTACGATAACCAGTATAAAATATATGTAACGATAATGGTTAAAAATAACCAAATGAAAATAAAAAGAATTTTATCGTGAGCAACAAATTTAATACAAAATTTATATGAATTAGAATAAAAAAAACTCTCACCTATAAAATTTATTTTGGTGCTTACGTTATTTTCGCGGTTAAGGCTCGAATAATAAAAATGTTTCACACGAAATGACAAACTAAGTATACCCAGCTAGTTGTGGCGGAGGGTATACATAACAAAAAGCCAATAAAAAACCAGACATGTCACACACACACACACACTGTGTGTTGTGCTGTGGCAGTACAAATTGCCGAGCAACAACAGCAACACAAGCGAGAATCGTTGTTATCAGGCCATATTTCACGATTTTTAGGCATTTTGGCGATATTTTCCTCTAAATTATCAAAGTGCCTATTTTTTGAGAAATACTTACAACACGGTAATTTTTGGTTTGTTTTATATATATTACACTACGCTAGTTGGAAAAACAGACAAGCTGGGCACCTGCACAGAAAAAAATAATTTTGAGTTTCAGTAACAAATTTTAGAAATTGAAACAAAAATTTGTTTAAAACTCGGCCTATAAAAAAATTTGTAATTTCAAACAAAAAATTTTTAATAATTTAATTGAAAAAAAAATAAAATATTTTCAATAAAAAAGAATGTCATATTAAACAAAAATTTAATAAATATTTTAATTCAATTTTAAACAAATAAATTTAGCAAACTAAACAATTGTTTTAATGATCTTTGCTTGTAAAATCAAAAAAAAAAATTTTCAAGACAATAAAAAAAATATGTAAAAATAAATTTAGTATCGAAAAAACAAATTAATGAAATCAGCAAAACATTTGTTTGTAAAAGAAAAGCATATTAATCAAAAATTTTATCAAAATGGTTAAAAAAATTGCTAATTTTTTAGAAAATATCAAATAAAAGTTTTACTGAAAGAAAGCAAAATTTAATTAAAATAATGTAAAAAAGCAGCCAAATATGAAATGGCGTAAATTAAAATAAATATTTAGAAAAACATCAGGGGTGTGCTGGAAATCGATAACCTAAAACGCAAATATTTAAAAGTTGCTTTTAATACACTTTTAATCTTATTTTAATAATTTTTGTTAAAAAAGTGTGTTTGATAAAGAAATATTTTTTATATTTGTCATAAGATTTTTTTATTACAGAAATCTTATTAAAAACCACTGTTAAAATTCTTGCGATTTACGTTTTCGGTTTTAGGACACGCCCTGTATATTTTTTTTTGATAACCTGTAAATAAAAAACTAAACATCGTTTGTAATTTGTATATAAATTATTTATTTTTTATTTCTTTAGCATAACAAAACGAATATAAAACTGTAATTTTTATTTTTCGAGTTTTTTTTATGAAGTAAATTTCCATTTTATAAAGATTTTTTGCAATAGTCATATTTCTTAAATAATTCACATACTTTTTGCTTGAGTCATATGTATAGCTTCAATGTTAACCAAAGGTTGACTTAAGCAAAAAGTATGTGAAATATTTAAGAAAAAGGACTATTGCAAAAAAACTTTAAAAAATTTAAATTTACCGCATAAAAAAATTAAATTAAACTTACTAATTGAAAACTGGACGTTTTTATGTAGTCTGGCCACAAGTTGAAAATTTCTGCTGTACTTTTACTTTCGGAGATCTGTTTAAAACGTAATGGAGCACACTTCCGCCAATACAAATCAAATTCTTCGGATGTTATTGATTTACTTTTAAGATTTTCCAAAATCAAAGCATAATTTTCTTCGGATTCTAAACAAATTAAATACAAATATTTTAATATAAACATAAATGTATATACATATATATGTATATAAGGGGCATCCACCCCAAATCGGATGATTTAACAATTTTTTGATTCACTTCATTTTGTCATATTTTTTTAGTACCTAAAGGATCCTCCTGGTAAATTTTGAAACTACTCGTTCAAAAGAAATTTTTCAATTCTTTTATTAATAACTTTCTTAGTAAGGCTCCAAATTAAAATATATTCCAAGTGTTTTTGATTAAGTTTTTGCATTTGAAATCTTTGAGGGAATCAAATAAATTTTTAAATCATCCGATTTGTCGGGGAATGCCACGTATATATTATACATAAGATATCAACTTACCTTCTAAATGACTAGTCGTGGGCGTTTTATCATCTTTTTTTAAAATGTCCTTTGAAAGTCTTTTAAGATGAGCGAGTTTATTATAAATTTTGACCTCTTTTTCCATTTGTGTAAAATTCCTGTAAAATTTAATAGTGAAAACATTTAATTTCTAATGCTAAGAGTATATTTTAAAAACTTACTAATTGTTCCGACGAAAATAAAGAACAAATTTGCTTTTCTATTTCCGCGCAGTCTGAAAGACTACATTCAATACCATTTGCCTCTATGTATTTTGTAATTATGTTTATTAGCAGATTACGTTGTTCTTCGTAGAGAATTTTATTTTGTTGATGAAAACTTAGAATTTCTCATCCGTTGTAAGTACTTAAAAGTATTTCCATTACATACGTTTTAGATGTTTGAATAAAACTATTATTCTGTTGCGGATCTGCGGTATTTCCAATATGTTTGTTTTCATTTTTCCATTTATCTAAATTGTATTCAAATTTTATTTGATCTCCAATCGAAAAATTAGCCAAAAGTCTGCCAATGTGATTTCTTAACATTTTTAAAACTTCTGTAGTTATGCCCTCTTCTAAAGGAAATAACATTTAAAAAATACCAGAAATAAAATTATTAAAATACCAGAAATAAAACAAAATTACATTAACACTTACCGTGCAATCTATTATACAAATAGCTTAAGCTCCAACTATTTAAAAGGCAATTTAGGTCCATATCGATCAAGTTATTTATATTATTTGTAAATGTTTTTTATTGTTTTTTATTTTATTGTGTTAATATTAAAATATGTACACTAGTTTTTTACCATTTTTCTATTTATTTTTAACTGTGAAAAATTTTTAATTGTTTCAAATATAGATGCTTTTGTACGTTCACTTTGATCACTTTTAAATCATCTTATTATCACAACGCTTAAAAATGTAGTGACCAACAAGTTTTAAAAGTCTTTTTTCAGAATCAACCCAATTATTTTACCGTTACATTATTGTCATATGTAACCAAAAATTACAATGAATGACACAAACGACAAAGAAGTCTACATAGAATTTTATATGGTCAATTGTAGACTGCATTTCGCTTGTGGTCGCAATTAACATTAACAGGAGAACAAAAACACACATTATTCTCATAGTTACTGATTGAGCTCTCATAAATAAGCAACAACAAGCGAGAATAAGAACAATTGAGTTGGTAACATTAAATTCAATGTCAGTTTTGTTGTTTTCTTATATTTGTGTGTTTTATGCAATGACTTGAACATCTCTTTTTGTACGTAGGTATACAGAGTAGAATGTCTTATATTTTCAAATATTTATTGCAGAAAAGCAAATTCCTACAATTTGTAACTTATTTGTTTGCAAAAAAAAAATTATATAAATTTATAAGTCGTATGAATATGGAATTTACACACTGTTGTTTTTTTGTTTAACTCGTATATTTACTTTAAGTGTTGCTTCTTCTAAAAACATTATAAATAAAAAACGCAAGTTCTTAGAAATATTGCTTTACGTATAGAAAACACGATGAAGATGGAAAACATAAAAACGAATATTTTTAGTTTTGTAAATGGTCAACATTGATATATAAAAAGCAAATATTAAACAAAAATGTTGACTGAAACAATTAACTTTTTAATACGGCATAAAAATAAATTCAATAAAGACAATTTATTGAAAAAAAATCTGTTATAATTTTTTCTGTGTGGCGTTTTAACCTAATTCGGATACGCTGAATCCAGTGGTGCTCGCCGTTTTTAAGATTGGCTCTGGTTTTCGAGATATACCGTTATTTTGAAAATGGAGGAGGTTCTTATTTTCATCAACTCGCCAACAATATTTTAAAATACAACAGAACACCACAGATATTGTAGAAATACTCATGGTGACAACAGATATTTGGAAGTAAAAAAAAAATGTTATGTCATACTCAATACAAAACCATAAGCAACTGTTTTTGTTTTTAAGATATGGTGAGTGGACAAAAGCAAAACCATACAATATCAGTTACACTCATTCTCTCATTTATATCAGTAGTAACAGATAAATATCTGGTGTATCTGTTTCAACAATACTTACTGATACACTCGTGCAGGTCTTTAGTCCAAACACGCGTGTAACGAGTAGCCCACAAGGGACTAGGACTTGTCCAAAAGTAACCCAAACGTATGGAAAATACATGGTATATTTAACATTACGATGTCCTAGGGCAGGACCATTTAACCTATCTTTGGACTACTTAGGAGTAGAAGCGACTTCAGATTTATTTTATTTTTCTAATTTTCTTATATTTAGTTCATTTTCTTATATTTTCTTGGAATTAAGTTTTTGTTGAAATATCTAATTTTATTTGATTTCTGATTTTAATTAATTTTGAATGTTCTTAGTTTTTTATCAATTTTTCATTTAAAATTTGCTTTATTGAATTTAAAGTTTGAATTTTGTTTAGATTTTTCTATTATTTAATTTTGGATTTTTATTAAACTTTTACTTGTTTTCTAAATTTTGAATTTAACGTAATTTTTTTCTCTGAGTGTAGAGCACTCTCTTTATTTTTAATATCTTTTGTTATATATGTACATACACATATACTCTACCTTTGAGTTTGTAGTTTCCTCTTTGAGTTTTTTTGGCTTACTACAAACCGTATTGTTATTTAGTTTTTAAGTATAATTTTCAACGTCAACAAGGCAAGAAGCCTTAATAAATTTGTTTTTTTTAAATTTAAAAAAAGTAGAAAACCTCCCGCGTTTTCATTCGTTTTTTTTTGACTTGAAAATTAATGTTAAAAGGCTAGGGAAGTTTCTAGCCCCAACATTTGGTCCTTCGATAAATCCTAGAGGAGCTAGGATTGGAATAGCCAGTGGCAAACCTGTCCACTGAAGGCCAACAACAGTTGTTCTACCGTAACAACTGCGGCAAATTTCTTCAAAGTGTTGTCAATAGTTGTTCCATCGCAACAACTACGACATCAACAGCAGTCAAGAGGGCTACTGGCAGAATATCTTGAGTGGATCCCGTTCAACAAGGAATAAAAAGAAGTTCCCAATTGTGCTTATCATTTCCAAGAAGGAAGAAAGGTCCACAAGACGGTTGATTTTCGAGAGGGAAATCACCAAGGTAAACATTAAGTGTCATCAAAAGAATTGGATTGGGTGAGTACAGTGTTTTAATTATATTTAATGCGATTGTGTGATTTTTATTAGAAAAAGTGCAAAAAATTAATTAAAATTACTGCATAATCATATCCAACAAGTAATCGAACATAACCTTAAAATTTAATAAAAGTGCCATCACTGATATAAAAAATCCCCAACGTACCAACACTGTTAAAAAGTACCAACACTGGTAAATAAGAAGAAAAACAACGGATTTTTTGTATTATATACATACGTACTGCTGATAATCATAATTGCTATACTCTTCACACTCACTAACAAGTGTTTCAATTCCATCAGTTTCCCTAACTTTTTTCATATACAACTAGATCATTACGGCGAACTTCACAGTCATATTTTTAATTTGCTTAAAAAGTTAGTGAAAAACAAAATTTGTGAAAAATATTTAAATAGTATATCATTAAATATATTGATTAAAATAAAAATATAGTGAAGCCGGGATTATTAAAAAAAAGTGACGAACAAAAGAAATAAAAGTCGCTGAATTTCTTCATTAGGAAAAATTATTGAAAAATTAAATTAAATTAAAGTGGTAAAAAAAGCAGAGGCAAAATAACAACACAAGCAACAGCAACAGCAACACAAAAGACAGGCTATTTTCAAAAAAAAGAGGGTGAGTGTGTGAAGTTTTAAATGATTTTTTATTTTGTGAAGAATTTGGTACATGAAGGAAGACAGTGTTGTGGCATAATTATTAAGAAAAAATAAGAATAATAAAGAAGCAGTTTTTTTTTGGTTGTAAAATAATTTAAAGGGTGTCCCTTCAAGTGGTGCACAAAGTTAACAAAAATATATAGCATTAATATTGAATGCAAAACTACAGCAAGTAGTCACATTTTAAATAAAAGGGTGAACCGAAAAGAGGTAAATTTAAATAAAAAATTTACAAAGTGTCGCTACAAGTGGTACATATTTAAAGCATTATTTAATTAAAAAGCTGAATGCTTATGAACAACCCGTTCTAAATTTGTTATGAAGTGTGTTCGATTATTTTTGAAAAATTGTTTGGAGAAAAGAGTGCGTAATTTTTGAAAAATATAATTTATAGCACAATTATAATAATTATATTGGGAATTTTGATGAGTAGATTTTTAAGGAAAACATTTTACAGAATCTAAGTAAAATTGATTTGTGGATAAATATTGAAAATGATTTTATGGTGGTAGAGAAAAATTTAATAAAGAGAAGTTTTAATAAAATTAATTTAATTTTACATTGAAATATAAACAACTTGGGAAAATTTTTTGGCAATTTGAGGCGAATATTTTTGAAACTTTTTGGTGAAATTTAAAGCTGTTTTAAACCATTCTACATCGCTTTCATTCGTCGCGAATAATTTTAATATACCTTCGTATAAGGTTGAATTTTTCACGACTGTTTTTTGGTAAATTTTTTAATTTCTGCTGGAGAAATTGTTGAGGTATAAAATATTTAAGGCTTTTGAGCAAAAATTTTAAAAATGGTTTCGGAAAGAGCATGTAAATACGATATTCGACAAGTAGTGAATTTTTGTTCTACTTTTGAGAAGATTTCTTCAGAAGATTTGACTATTTCACTTTTAGAGGTAAAGCAGTCTGAACTTGAGAGAAGATGGATGAAGATGATAGCAACAGTTGAGGAATTCATCAGTGGCTATGAAAAGGTGAAAGAAGAAGAAGATTTTCCAGATGAAATTACTCTTAAATATGAGGATGCCTGTGAACAATACCAGATGCTAAAGGCTAAAATATTGGACTTGTTGAAGGCTAAGGCCCCACAACAAAAAGCGGCAGATACGACAGTACGTCAGTCATCCCTTAAGTTACCTGCGGTTGAAATTCAAACGTTTGAAGGAGGTTTCGACAAATGGCCAGCATTTAGGGATATGTTTAGGGCAGTGGTTGGAAATGAACCTTCAGTGGCGCCAGCGCACAAATTATATTATTTACTTGGCAAGACGAGGGGGGAGGCCTACCAACTCATAAAAGATTATGATTTGGTAGATGCTAATTTTGAGCTAGCTTGGCAGGCTTTGAAAAATCGCTACGAAAACAAGCGAATTTTAATCAATAATCAAATTAGAAAAATTTATGGCATCCAGGCCCCTCAGAATGAAACTTTGAAATTTTTAAGGCAACTTCAAAATACGGTCAGCGATGGTTTGTCGATTATTAGTTCGTTTCAAGTTGAGGTGGCTGATAATGACCCCTTTCTTATGCACATCTGCACTTCAAAGCTCCCAGAAGAAACTTCGCGTGCGTGGGAAGATTCTCTGACGAACCATAAGGAACTGCCTACCTGGCAACAACTTAACAAATTTCTGTCTGAGAGAATTGAAACATTAGAAACTTTTACAAATTTGAGGAAACCGCCCAGCCGAGACAATAATACCTCTAGACCTCAAGTTTTCTATTCTGATGCTGAAACTGATAAAGGTAAATTTAGCTGCAAGAAATGCCAACAGAATCATCCATTACGATTCTGCAAATATTTTAAGGGTTTGTCCGTCCATGATAGAATCAAATATGTTTATGCGAACAAATTTTGTGCGAATTGTTTTTCACCCACGCATTTCAAAACGAAATGTCAGAGCTCCAGTAGTTGCAACAGATGCAATCAGAGGCATCACACCATGTTGCATATTGAAGAAGATAAGGCGAAAAAGGGTCCCATTCAAAGGGCGTCAACTCATCAGCAGTCTCGAGACAACGAAAGGCCATCAGGGTCGGGTACTCAGAGTAACACGAGGCCATCCAGTTCTCAGTCGGGACGATCTGGCACTCCAGGTGCAAATGGCATGGAGTCAGTTCAGGTGAATCTGTCTCAACACAGCGGAACTACAATTTTACCAACAGCTTTGGTTCATGTTGAGCATTTAGGCGAAAAATTTACTGTTCGCGCATTAATTGATACAGGGTCGACTAGAAGTTTTATCCTCAGGCGTGTTCAACAAAATTTAGCGATCCCCCTAGAACGCCATCATAGCGAAATATCAGGGTTTGGTGATACGGTGGTAGGTAGTTCGAAGGGAAGGTGCTATGTCACAGTTAAATCTCGAGTATCCGATTTTAAAATTAAAATCCGAGCGATTGTGGTACCAACATTGGCACATTTTATGCCTTCACGGCCGATCCCAATTCAAACGGTAAAAGATATACAAGGTTTGAAGCTTGCAGATCCATATTTTTACAAACCTGCTGCAATTGAAATGATTATCGGTAGTGATTATCTGCCTTTTATTAATTTGAGCGGCGTAAAAATGAATATCGGAAACAATCTTGAAGCCCGAGAATCCCACTTTGGCTGGTATTTGCTAGGCCCTGAACCAGAAACTAGAGTTCAATCATTCCATACATTTGTCTCGCAGTGCAGCGATCTGGCCCTTCATGAGCAATTAAGAAAGTTTTGGGAAATAGAAGAGGCTGAAAAAACAGATTTCCAAGCTGAAAGCGATATTTATTGTGAAAATTATTTCAAACGTACCACAATTCGACAGTCTGATGGACGTTACGTAGTTAGACTACCGTTCAAAGAACAATTTCCGAAAGAGATTTATTTAGGCCCCTCCCGAAATATGGCTCTTGCGCAGTGCCATCGAATGGAGAAAATGCTCGATAAAACCCCAGATTTGAAGGCGCAGTACGCTGGAGTTCTCCAAGAATACCTGGACTTGGATCACATGGAACCAGTTGTACATTTTGAACCCAAAGCAGAAAAAGTTTCTTCATTTTTTCTACCCCACCACGCGGTAATCAAGCCCGAAAGTAAAACCACAAAAGTGCGAGTGGTATTTAACGCATCAAAGAAAACAGGAAGCGGGTTTTCATTAAATGATGTACTATACCAGGGCCCAACGCTTCAAACGGATTTAATGCAGCTTGTTTTACGTTGGCGAAATTATAAGTACGTATTCACTGGAGACATCCAGAAGATGTATAGGCAGATTTTGATGCATAAAGCAGATCGCCCTTATCAACAAATTTTATTTCGCAACAACACTGAGGGATACGTGAATTCGTTTCAACTTAAGACCGTTACGTTTGGCGTAAATTGCGCCCCCTTTTTGGCGATTAGGACTCTACTTGAGCTAGGTCATGATTGCAGAAACCTGTATCCCAAAGCATCTATTATTCTGAAGAACGAGGTCTATGTTGATGACATATTGTCCGGGGGACACACGCTTGAAGAGGCCAAGCAGAAGCAAGGGGAGCTTATTACAGCTTTGAAATCTGGCGGTTTTCCCCTTAAAAAGATGACAGCAAATCATCAGCTTCTACTCGAAAGTTTGCCCCGGGAGGATCTTCTAGACGAAGATTTCTTGAAGTTTGATGACTCCAGCTCTTTAAAAACATTGGGAATTCGCTGGAATGCGTTGGCGGATATATTTTACTATGCGGTAGAGCCAATTGAAATTACCCCATCCGCTACAAAACGAAAAATCTTGTCAGTAATAGCAAGATTATTTGACCCTCTAGGTTGGTTAGGCCCAGTCGTTATTGTTGCTAAGACTTTGATGCAAGAATTATGGGAAGCAAAGTCTGATTGGGACGAAGGGGTTCCTCCACACATACTCGTAAAATGGAATTTATTCTTAAAAAACTTGCCATTTATTTCGACACTTAAGATACCTAGATGGGTAGATTTCTCCCCAGGATACAAAATCCAAATACATGGCTTCTGTGACGCCTCAGAGAAGGCATATTGTGGTTCAGTGTATATTCGAACAGAAAACTCAGAAGGCCAAATAAATAGCCATTTGCTGGTAGCAAAAACGAAAGTTGCTCCGATTAAGCGGACTACCGTTCCGAAACTAGAATTGTGTGGAGCTTTGTTGGTGGCTAAACTCATCCGTAGTGTAGTCACAAATTGTCAGTTCCCCTTTGAACTTTTTTTGTGGACGGACTCGTCCATTGTACTGGGTTGGTTGCAAAAACCTCCGTATGCGCTGAAAACGTTTGTTGCAAATCGTGTGACTCAGATCATCAGCATCGCCAGCACTCAACACTGGAAACACGTTAAGACTGAAGAAAATCCTGCAGATCTGGGCACTCGAGGCTGCTCCCCGCAGGAGCTTGCAGACAATCAACTCTGGTGGCATGGCCCCACCTGGCTGCAACTTCGCACACCATTATGGCCAGTACCTCGTACGTTTGACCCAGTCGACTTAGAGACAAAGAAGTCTATAATCAACTTTCATCTTGACGTAAATTGCACAGATGTACTTGAAGAATTTTCATCTTTCCCAAGGGCGTTGCGAATTCTTTGCTATCGACTTAGATTTGTCAACCGAGTTCTCAAGAAACCATTTTCCACCGAAAAGTTTATTACAGCTCAAGAAATTAGCTCGATGAAGACTCGACTCATCTCGCTCGCTCAAAAGAGGTATTTTTACCGTGAATACGATTGCCTTAAGGAAAATAGACCGTTAAGCCGCAAAAGCAGATTACTTAACTTGAATCCTTTTATTGATAAGGACGACCTTTTACGAGTTGGCGGCAGGCTTATTAATTCAGGGTTAAGCTACGAGGAACGTCATCCAGTTATTGTGCCAGAAGGGTCTCATTTCGCGAGGCTTCTAGTTAATTTCACCCATCGCATTATGCTCCACTCTGAGCACCATATAATGCTACGTGCGATTCGCCAAGGCTTTTATATCCCCAGATTAAAGAATCTTGTCCGAAAATGCATTAGAGAATGCAAGGCCTGTACTATTTACAAGCATAAGGTCCAGCACCAAATCATGGCCGCACTCCCCCCAGAACGTGTGAACTTTTCCCTGCCCTTCACATATACCGGAGTCGATTTCGCTGGTCCCTTCAATATTAAATCCTCGACGTTGAGAAATGCGAAGATTCTAAAAGGTTACGCTGCTGTGTTCGTATGTTTCTACCCGAGCCGTCCATTTAGAAGTCTGTTCAGACCTCTCAACCGATGCCTTTCTAGCCTGCTTTCACCGCTTTATTGGGCGCAGAGGACTCCCCAAGACCATGTTTTCCGACAACGGTCGAAATTTCGTCGGTGCAAGCTATGCTCTTCTTAAAGGCCACCACGAGTTCTTGAAATCTCTTGAAAAGACTTTAGTCGAAAAGTACTCCACCTTGGGCGTTACCTGGTCTTTTATACCGCCATATGCACCTCATATGGGTGGCCTTTGGGAGGCCGCAGTCAAGAGCATGAAGTCTCACCTGAAGAAAGTTACCAGCAACCTATCTTTCACGTTCGAAGAATTCAGCACGCTTCTAGTCCGTATCGAAGCCATTTTAAATTCGCGCCCTCTATCGCCTCTTACCGAAAACCCGGGTGAGGTTCTACCACTAACCCCCGGCCATTTACTTAGAGGAGCTCCAATTACAGCACTACCAGAATCACCTGCTGAACCTCCGCTCGAAGAATTACCTTGTCTTAAACGCTGGGAAAGATTAAAAGCGCTGCAACACATTTTTGCTCGACGGTGGAAGTCTGAATATATAACCGAGCTTCAACGCCGTTTTAAGTGGCAGAAAGAACGCGACAACTTAAAACCAAATGATATTGTCATAGTCAAAGAAGACTTACTCCCACCTACCGAGTGGCTCCTAGGTCGCGTTAATAACGTAATCTATGGTCGAGACAGCAAAGTAAGAGTTGCTGAAGTAGTCACCAAAAAGGGCATAATTTTACGCCCAGTGGTAAAACTATGTTTGCTACCGACAGACAATAACATGACTAAACTCCCACCACAACCTACCAAATAGTCTACCAAATTCCTCAACAAAAATAGAAAATTAGAAAACTCAGTCGCATTAGGTATTTTTTAACACTGTATATCCTTCTTTCTTTTCTTTTGCTACAAATACAGATGAAAAAGCGACCACGATGCCATATTTGCCAACTCAACCACCCTCTGCAATACTGCCTGAATTGCCAGGCCTACAATCATTTTCGAGAACATTGTACCTTAACCAGAGGATGTGCAGTTTTGGTCAACTGGGTGGCCTGTAATGATTTTCACCACAATCGTCTACACACGCAAGCTAAAATATGTCCTCGCTGAACCTCAGCGCGAGGGACTTGTGTTAGCTAGAGCTCTGGCCAACCAACGCGGTGGCAACACTACAAGCCACAATCTCTCAAATGGATGACACCCAATTGGCAGCCGTGGCCAATAAACTTCATCTTGAAGAACCCTACAGTACCTCCAAGCAAGCATCCCTAGGGCCTGTAAGAAAAAGTGCTCCTGAATCCACAATACAGCCAGACCTGGACGCACCAATATCCCAAGCATCTACCTTTGGCTGGATCAAATCCTAGACGTAAAGGGGGTGCTTTTGCCACTCTTCGGGGGGAGCATGTTGAAGCGACTTCAGATTTATTTTATTTTTCTAATTTTCTTATATTTAGTTCATTTTCTTATATTTTCTTGGAATTAAGTTTTTGTTGAAATATCTAATTTTATTTGATTTCTGATTTTAATTAATTTTGAATGTTCTTAGTTTTTTATCAATTTTTCATTTAAAATTTGCTTTATTGAATTTAAAGTTTGAATTTTGTTTAGATTTTTCTATTATTTAATTTTGGATTTTTATTAAACTTTTACTTGTTTTCTTAATTTTGAATTTAACGTAATTTTTTTCTCTGAGTGTAGAGCACTCTCTTTATTTTTAATATCTTTTGTTATATATGTACATACACATATACTCTACCTTTGAGTTTGTAGTTTCCTCTTTGAGTTTTTTTGGCTTACTACAAACCGTATTGTTATTTAGTTTTTAAGTATAATTTTCAACGTCAACAAGGCAAGAAGCCTTAATAAATTTGTTTTTTTTAAATTTAAAAAAAGTAGAAAACCTCCCGCGTTTTCATTCGTTTTTTGACTTGGAAGTTCGCAGTAAACGGCTAGGAAGTTTCTAGCCCCAACAGGACACGCCCTGTATATTTTTTTTTGATAACCTGTAAATAAAAAACTAAACATCGTTTGTAATTTGTATATAAATTATTTATTTTTTATTTCTTTAGCATAACAAAACGAATATAAAACTGTAATTTTTATTTTTCGAGTTTTTTTTATGAAGTAAATTTCCATTTTATAAAGATTTTTTGCAATAGTCATATTTCTTAAATAATTCACATACTTTTTGCTTGAGTCATATGTATAGCTTCAATGTTAACCAAAGGTTGACTTAAGCAAAAAGTATGTGAAATATTTAAGAAAAAGGACTATTGCAAAAAAACTTTAAAAAATTTAAATTTACCGCATAAAAAAATTAAATTAAACTTACTAATTGAAAACTGGACGTTTTTATGTAGTCTGGCCACAAGTTGAAAATTTCTGCTGTACTTTTACTTTCGGAGATCTGTTTAAAACGTAATGGAGCACACTTCCGCCAATACAAATCAAATTCTTCGGATGTTATTGATTTACTTTTAAGATTTTCCAAAATCAAAGCATAATTTTCTTCGGATTCTAAACAAATTAAATACAAATATTTTAATATAAACATAAATGTATATACATATATATGTATATAAGGGGCATCCACCCCAAATCGGATGATTTAACAATTTTTTGATTCACTTCATTTTGTCATATTTTTTTAGTACCTAAAGGATCCTCCTGGTAAATTTTGAAACTACTCGTTCAAAAGAAATTTTTCAATTCTTTTATTAATAACTTTCTTAGTAAGGCTCCAAATTAAAATATATTCCAAGTGTTTTTGATTAAGTTTTTGCATTTGAAATCTTTGAGGGAATCAAATAAATTTTTAAATCATCCGATTTGTCGGGGAATGCCACGTATATATTATACATAAGATATCAACTTACCTTCTAAATGACTAGTCGTGGGCGTTTTATCATCTTTTTTTAAAATGTCCTTTGAAAGTCTTTTAAGATGAGCGAGTTTATTATAAATTTTGACCTCTTTTTCCATTTGTGTAAAATTCCTGTAAAATTTAATAGTGAAAACATTTAATTTCTAATGCTAAGAGTATATTTTAAAAACTTACTAATTGTTCCGACGAAAATAAAGAACAAATTTGCTTTTCTATTTCCGCGCAGTCTGAAAGACTACATTCAATACCATTTGCCTCTATGTATTTTGTAATTATGTTTATTAGCAGATTACGTTGTTCTTCGTAGAGAATTTTATTTTGTTGATGAAAACTTAGAATTTCTCATCCGTTGTAAGTACTTAAAAGTATTTCCATTACATACGTTTTAGATGTTTGAATAAAACTATTATTCTGTTGCGGATCTGCGGTATTTCCAATATGTTTGTTTTCATTTTTCCATTTATCTAAATTGTATTCAAATTTTATTTGATCTCCAATCGAAAAATTAGCCAAAAGTCTGCCAATGTGATTTCTTAACATTTTTAAAACTTCTGTAGTTATGCCCTCTTCTAAAGGAAATAACATTTAAAAAATACCAGAAATAAAATTATTAAAATACCAGAAATAAAACAAAATTACATTAACACTTACCGTGCAATCTATTATACAAATAGCTTAAGCTCCAACTATTTAAAAGGCAATTTAGGTCCATATCGATCAAGTTATTTATATTATTTGTAAATGTTTTTTATTGTTTTTTATTTTATTGTGTTAATATTAAAATATGTACACTAGTTTTTTACCATTTTTCTATTTATTTTTAACTGTGAAAAATTTTTAATTGTTTCAAATATAGATGCTTTTGTACGTTCACTTTGATCACTTTTAAATCATCTTATTATCACAACGCTTAAAAATGTAGTGACCAACAAGTTTTAAAAGTCTTTTTTCAGAATCAACCCAATTATTTTACCGTTACATTATTGTCATATGTAACCAAAAATTACAATGAATGACACAAACGACAAAGAAGTCTACATAGAATTTTATATGGTCAATTGTAGACTGCATTTCGCTTGTGGTCGCAATTAACATTAACAGGAGAACAAAAACACACATTATTCTCATAGTTACTGATTGAGCTCTCATAAATAAGCAACAACAAGCGAGAATAAGAACAATTGAGTTGGTAACATTAAATTCAATGTCAGTTTTGTTGTTTTCTTATATTTGTGTGTTTTATGCAATGACTTGAACATCTCTTTTTGTACGTAGGTATACAGAGTAGAATGTCTTATATTTTCAAATATTTATTGCAGAAAAGCAAATTCCTACAATTTGTAACTTATTTGTTTGCAAAAAAAAAATTATATAAATTTATAAGTCGTATGAATATGGAATTTACACACTGTTGTTTTTTTGTTTAACTCGTATATTTACTTTAAGTGTTGCTTCTTCTAAAAACATTATAAATAAAAAACGCAAGTTCTTAGAAATATTGCTTTACGTATAGAAAACACGATGAAGATGGAAAACATAAAAACGAATATTTTTAGTTTTGTAAATGGTCAACATTGATATATAAAAAGCAAATATTAAACAAAAATGTTGACTGAAACAATTAACTTTTTAATACGGCATAAAAATAAATTCAATAAAGACAATTTATTGAAAAAAAATCTGTTATAATTTTTTCTGTGTGGCGTTTTAACCTAATTCGGATACGCTGAATCCAGTGGTGCTCGCCGTTTTTAAGATTGGCTCTGGTTTTCGAGATATACCGTTATTTTGAAAATGGAGGAGGTTGCACAACATACACCTATTAGCGTAACTCAAAAACGGTTTAGTTTACTAAAATTACTAAAAAAACCGAAACTCCGCAATTTTTTTTGTTTTGTTTGAAGCTTCGTTTTTTATATGTCTGCAAAAAATTAGAAGCCTTGCTGCATTTTTTAGTTTTTTATGAATTTTTAAAAAACAAAAATTTCGAAATTTTGATAAAAAAATTAATTTTTTTTCAATAAAAAAAACTATGTTTCAAAAACGACTGCTCACATTAGAAATAAGTTTTACTTTTCTTAAAGGAAATTTTATCGCAAAAGCGTGTTTGAGTTACGCGAACATATGTTATGCAACCTCCTCCATTTTCGAAATAACGGTATATCTCGAAAACCATAGCCAATCTTAAAAGCGGCGAGCACCACTGGATTCAACGTATCCGAATTAGGTTAAAACGCCAGGTGCCCAGCTTGTCTCAAAAAAAGTGTAAATTTCTTGCACAGTGTTATTAATTTTGGGTAACTTGTTACATTACAAAGATACAACTGTTATTAATTCAGCGCTTATATCTACTTAAGGAAAAAATGGTTATATGTATTCCATATATGCAGTATTTGTATTGTGTGTCTAACCAAGCAAACACATTTTGAGAAATATACAACTACATATGAGGGGCTTAAGGCACAAGGGGAATCGATCTAAATCCACCCGTCCGGCTGGCTGTCCGTGTAAACCTTGTAGACAAAGTTCAAGTCGCAATTTTGAAGATAAATTGCTAAAATTCGGTACATAGGTTCTTATTGTCCTAAGAATTAAGCCTACGATAAATGGTAATAACATTGACCTGAATCTTAACTTTATAATATAATTTGTTTTCCTGGGTCCATGATTGCCCATTGGTCCCAATTAAGGTACACTCTTGAAAAGTTGTCTAAATGATGTGGTGTGGAGTATCATAATAGGGTCGGGATTGAAGAACTTTACATTCTTATTTGTTTAAATTGGATATTTGTACCCAAAAAATAAAAAAATTTAGCCAGGAAAAAATATATTTTTTCCAATAGATATTTGTAACAAATTTGGTTATCATTAACCAAAAAAAATAAATTTTACTTTCATTGGTTACTACCAACAAAATAAAATATATGTATATAACGATAATGGTTAAATATTCCCAATTGAAAATAAAGGAATATTTCTTGTAACCTTTACAAAAAATAATAATATGCAGTAATTATTTTCAATCCCTGAGTTATTTTTTTAATTTAAAAACAAACAAGTCCATATAAAACAGTCATTTTTCAACGTAAAAATAAAAGGTAAAATTTAACTCTTAAAAAGAGAGTTTTATTAAGCCGTCATAAATTAAAACTCAGTTGAGGAATAAAATATCGAATTAAACTGTTAAAACGAGAATTTTATTCAGCCGTCAAAAAATAAAACTCATTTCAGGAGTTTGATTTAAACCAGCATTTTATTCAACTAATTTTTTGTACATTAACAACCAAAGCTTGTCGCTGGTCAGATCACTACAATTTCAACGTAAAAATAAAAAAAAAGAAGAAAAACATAATGAGTATTTTAGACGTAAAAATTAAAATCCTTAAAAGAGTTGTATTTGTTGATGGTGTGAGTTCTATTTTAGGGCGAATATGTTATGATTGGGAAAAAAACTCTCTTTTTAAGAGTTCATCCAAACTTTTATTTTTTCGTTGAAAAATGATTTTTAACTGTGGAGTTGAGATCTTTTTTTCTAGATCACCATAGGTTCTTAAAGAGAACTTTAGAACAAACCTATTGGTTGACTCCGTTTTTAAGCTAACATTTTATGGATAACTCTTATTTACGGTCCTTGCGATTTTTTAATTAACTAAAATTTATTTCTAAAAAGTTTATTTTTTTTAATTTTTTTAAAGCATTAGGTAATGGTTAATTGTTTTTTTTTTTATTTTTGTCAATGGTTTATAGTGTTTAAAATCGTAATAGTAATTTTCCGATTTTTTTATTTAATTTAATTTATGATTTGTTTTTGAAAATATGTCGATTTCTTACCAAAACCATCTGGCACCCCTGGTTGAGATCGTATACAAGTTTTTATAAACTTTCTTATTTTCATCAACTCGCCAACAATATTTTAAAATACAACAGAACACCACAGATATTGTAGAAATACTCATGGTGACAACAGATATTTGGAAGTAAAAAAAAAATGTTATGTCATACTCAATACAAAACCATAAGCAACTGTTTTTGTTTTTAAGATATGGTGAGTGGACAAAAGCAAAACCATACAATATCAGTTACACTCATTCTCTCATTTATATCAGTAGTAACAGATAAATATCTGGTGTATCTGTTTCAACAATACTTACTGATACACTCGTGCAGGTCTTTAGTCCAAACACGCGTGTAACGAGTAGCCCACAAGGGACTAGGACTTGTCCAAAAGTAACCCAAACGTATGGAAAATACATGGTATATTTAACATTACGATGTCCTAGGGCAGGACCATTTAACCTATCTTTGGACTACTTAGGAGTAGTTTTAAAACTACTCCATTGTATACACAAGAGGATTAGTTTTAACTTCGTCGTTAAAAACGAAGACATGTCGTCTCACTACAAACACTTTTTAACAATGACATGGTCCATGCTTGCATTACATCGGACCAGTCAATGGAGTAGTCCATTTCATGAAATTGGATCAGGTGGCCCAATTATATTTGCAGGGTACTCAGTTGAGATATTAACTAGTGTTTTGTTTTTGTTTTTTAATTGTTTAAGAGAGTTTCGTTAACCTTCGTGTTGTGTGTGTGAAATTCACGAAAAGAGCCCGGCCCCTGGGGGCATAGCGTGATGGTTGTTGTTCTAAAACAGGGATTTCCAAAATTTTTTTGCTTGTGTATCAGTGAGTACCAGAGAATAAGCAAATTGAGAGAATGCATTTATTTACAGCCGAAATAAAATGTTAGTAATATATTTTATAAGTTATATAACACAAAGGTACAAAATTAAAAATTTTTTGTGTTGATAAAAAATTTGTAGCAATTCTTTACCAATTCAATGTCGCTGATTTTAAAACTACGCTTGATGTCCGCCTCGAATTTTATTTATTATATCCTCTGCTGTCTTCATAGCTGGGGTATCATTTATAAATTTCGATGCAAGAGCGGTCTGATGAATTATGCAGTGAAAATTATGAACTGCAAATTCGTGTTTTTTTAATTGGCCTGTAAGACCATTATATTTGCCCAACATTACATTGGCTCCATCTGTGCAGTCTCCAGCAAATTACAAGTTCACACAGATCATTTATGTCATTGCTTCAGTCTAAACAAATTGAAAAAATTCGCAATTTACTACTTTTTCCCCAATTCTACACAAGTTCCTAATTGAACAGTATGACGGCCTACCGTTTGACTGGACAGGGGAAGAGACTCTATAAATTTAGTATTATAATTAAGCCTTTCCCAAATTTTCTTCAGCAATTGCTTGATAAAAACACCATCCCACAATGGTCTTCATTTCTTAACAATTTCCAATATTACTAAACTTGAAATCTCCATTTTCAGTTTGGGAACTGATTTTGGTTCATTAATTTCCTCTTTTTATAACCTTTTTTTCAATTCAATATGAGAATTATAACGTAAAAAAGTTATTTTAGTAAACAGTTAGGGTATTCATAGTGGTAAGTAATATAGAAATGGTATTCACGGTGTTGGGTTGCTCATACTTCAAACATCTGTGCATACATTTTTATTCTAGCTAATGGTATATCATAACTTTTTAGAAAATACCAAATGCACACATAAGTTTGGCTGCAAAAATGTATAAAGTCATTATAACAGGTCAAAGTTACGTTAAACATAAATTAGTAAGGTTAAAGGCAGAATTAGTCTTTACTTTCTGTTCTGTTCCGTGCCGTTCTGTTTCAAAATTGTAAAAGTTACTTTTTCTGTAGCAACTTATTAGCCATTTATGACAAATTTATTAGTTTTGCACCATCCATTGTTTTATTTCAATAACTTTTATGCACATAAATTTGAAGAAATAAAATTTAATTAATGTATTTTTTATTTTGCGGTCACTTACAATTACTTTACAAGTTTTTGATTTTATCAAACTGAACCGCAACAGAACAGAACAACTAATCAATTTCACAGGTTTTTTAATAACAAAAACAAATCAGCTGGTTCGTAACGGAACAGAAAGTAAAGACTTACTGAGCCTTAACTCTTTGGGCTCGGTTAAATAATTGTAGCATAAAAAAGTAAGCAATAAAAATAGTGCTAAACAATAAAGTTTCATTAATACATCAATAAAACACATCTTCTTACCCAAACATTTTACCTACTGTCACATTTGCTTTTATGTGTACAGGTTATTTACACATAAATTGTAGCCAAACAAGACTTTTTTACTTGTTTTTAAATATTTCTACTTACTTAAGAAAAGTGTTTCACAGAAAGAAAAACCCACCGACGCGATTGGTACAGAAACCAAAATATTTTTACAAGCAAAATACCAACAAATTCTTTTGGCTATTTTTTTTTTAATAATTTCTGCATTTAGGTACGTCTCTTTAAAGAAAGCAAAAGGGACCCTTTTGCAGGTATCAAAGAATTTTTTCACAAACAAAACACATATCGTTAGTGTTGGAAATAGAGAATGAACTTTAACTATATAACTTGTTTTAATATTTTATAAATGAAATCAATAATGTTTGTTTTTAATTGTAATACTTAGAAAATAAATTTTTTTGTCGTTGACAGTTTTTAGAAGAAAACACATCAATTACTAACAGGTTATGGGCCCCTTCGCAAAATAAGTGCGTAAATTATTGAAAGTTTTAAGGCTCCATATATTTCAAGATTGCAGATGTCTAATCACAATCAAATAGAGAAGCTTCGTGGAAGCGAAAATTATGAAGATTGGAGATTTACTGTTGAGGCGTATTTCCAAATGAAAGGTCTTTGGAATGCCGTCCTTGGCACAGAAACAATAGAGGATAAAAAGGTTCAAGCAAAAGCAGAGTTAATACTTTTAATCGATAAGATGGTTTATCCACACATTCGTAATTGCAATAGTTCTCAAGACGTTTGGAATACTCTAAAAACAATTTTTGAAGATAGCGGACTGGTAAGAAGAGTGGGATTAATTCAAAAATTTTGTTCTACAAAACTACAAAATTGTGTTAGCATTTAAGAATATGTTAATGAAATTATAACGACAGCCCACAAATTAAGAGCCGCTGGTCTCAATGTCGATGAAGAATGGGTTGGTTCAATGTTGTTAGCTGGATTACTAGATGAATATAACCCAATGATAATGGCCATTCAAAGCTCTGGAATAAAAATTACTGGTGATGCTATCAAATTGAAATTATTACAAGATGTCAAAAAGGAATCAACAGAGCTTTAGCTGGTCAAAAGAAAGTATTTAAAAATAAGGGACCAAAATGCTTCAATTGCAACCAATATGGACACATTGCCGCAAAATGTCATAACAAAAGTACGAAATCAAAATTTAAAAAAAATACAAACGCGATGTTGGGATGTTTTTCTGTACGAGAATTAAATAAAGATTAATGGTTTTTTGATTCTGGAGCAACAGCACATATGTGTTCAAATTCAAAATTTTTTAATAATAAAAGAGCGCTGAAGTTACCATCGCTAATAACGAAACAATGCAAGTAAAGGGTACAGGCCAAGTTGAAATGACTGCTAAGATTGGAAAATATAAAGAAGAAAAGGTTATGTTTCGTGAAGTTCTCTATATACCGAACTTGTATGTCAATCTTTTGTCCGTTTAAAAAATAGTTCAAAGGGGTTATGAAATCGTATTTAATGAGAAAGGTTGCAAGGTTATAAATAATATTGGCAACATTATAGCAACGGGCGATATGGTTATTGGTATGTTTAAATTACATATAGCAAACAATAAAGTGCTTATTTCTGAAGTAAAAACTCAAGAATACAACCTATGGCACAAACGTGTTGGGCATGTAAATGATGAAACTTTAAAGACTATGAATTCTGGTGCTGTTGTTGGTGTCAAATGCGAGATAAGCAGCCAAAATTGTATTACTTGTTTAAAAGGCAAATTTTCAAGAAATCCTTTTAAGAATACGGGAACACGATCAAATGAAATTCTAAGCTTAATACATTCAGATCTTTGTGGACCTCTGGAAGTGCCATCAATAAATGGTTCAAGGTATATGTTAACATTTATTGACGACTTCAGTAGAAAAGTTTTTGTCTATTTCATAAAAACTAAAGAAGAGGTTTCATACAAATTTTCGGAATTTAAAAACTTTGTGGAAAAGCAAACTGAAAGAAGAATAAAAGCTTTCAGAAGTTATAACGGAACTGAATATTGTAATAACAAAATGAGGAACATTTTTCTAAAGTGTGGTATTGAGCATCAAACAACAGTTCCATATACGCCACAACAAAATGGTATGTCCGAAAGAATGAACCGAACAATTGTAGAGAAAACTAGATGTCTAATAATTGATTCTAATTTACCAAAGAAGTTTTGGGCGGAAGCTGCAAATACGGCAGTATATTTAATAAACCGAACTCCTTGTAAATCATTGCAAGATGTCAGTCCTGAAGAGGTATGGTCTGGTAGAAAACCAAATTTAAAACATCTAAAAGTTTTTGGATGTAAAGCTGTGATACACATTCCAAAGGAGAAAAGGAAAAAACTTGATCCTAAGGCAAAAGTGACCATTTTTGTTGGTTATTGCACTCATTCAAGAACTTATCGTTTTTATGATGAAACCCGGAACAAAGTTGAATTAAGTAGAGATGCAAAATTTTTTGAAAACAAATTCTATTGGGAAAAGTCTACTGACAATTCAAATTTTTATATATTTCCTGGATATGATTCAGTGGGGGATGTAGATGTTCAAATGAGTCCTATAGAAGTAAGTTCTGATGATATAATTACAAAATCTAAAAATCAACGAGTTGCAGAAGAAAGCAGCTCAGAAGAAGAACAATATTTTTCTGAAACTGATGATATGCCATTAAGAGGATTAGAGGATCAAAGTATTGATCGGTCATCTGAAACATCCGAAAGAAGAAGCATACCTCCGGAAAACACAAGAATGTCACAGAGTTCCAAAACAAGTACAAAGGTATGGTTTTAATGTTATTCAAGTTGATGAAGAACCCAAGAAAATGAAGCAAGTCCTAGAAAGTCCTGATAAACAACAATGGCAACAAGCAATGCATGAAGAGCTAAACGCATTAATTGAAAATGGAACATGGGAAGTTGTAAAATTACCAAAAGGTAAAAAACCGATAGATAGTAAATGGTGTTATAAAATCAAAAGAAATTCACAAGGTGAGATTGAAAGTTATAAAGCCAGATTAGTCGTGAAAGGCTATTCTCAATGTTATGGATTGGACTATGAAGAAACGTTTTCTCCAGTAGTTAGATATTCCTCAATAAGACTACTTTTAAGTCTAGCCGTTCAACATGATTTAGATATAGATCAGATGCATGTAGTAACAGCATTTTTACAAAGTGAATTAAGTGAAGAAATTTATATGAAGATCCCCGAAGGCTTAAATGAAAACAAGGACATGGTATGTAAACTAAATAAATCATTATATGGCCTCAAACAAGCAAGTAGAATATGGAACAAAAAGTTAGACCAAACGTTAAAAAATATGGGTCTGTCATAATGTAATACTGATCCCTGTGTGTATTATAAAATAAACAATGAGGAAAGAACATACGTTGCAATTTACGTTGATGATATTTTCATTTTTATAAATAGTCATAAAAGTAAGTCCAATATAAAAAGAAACTTAACAAACAATTTTAAAATGAAAGATATTGGAGAAGCAAATTATATTTTGGGAATGAAAATAACAAGAGATCGATTGAATGGAAAATTATGGATAGATCAAGAACAATATATATCTAGTGTATTAAAAAGGTTTAACATGGATGATTGTAAATCTATCTAACGCCCTTGGATATAAATCAAAAAATTACCAAAGATATGTGTCCACAATCGGAAGAAGAAATTGCAGAAATGAAAAATATACCATATCAAGAAGCAATTGGAAGTATTATGTATGCAGCTCAAGTAAGTCGTCCAGATATATCATTTGCAGTGGGGTTTTTAGCTAGATTTACAATAATCCTGGAAAGCTACACTGGCAAGCTGTAAAACGTATAATGAGGTATCTTAAGGGAACTTTGAAATATAAACTACAATTTACTAAAGATGAAAATAAGCACATTGAAGGATTCTCAGATGCAGATTGGGCTGGGGATATAGATGAACGAAAATCAACTTCAGGCTATTTATTCAAGTTTCAAAGTGGCTGTATTTCATGGAATTCAAAGAAGCAGCAAACAACGGCGTTATCAACAACAGAAGCAGAATATATGGCTTTGGCAGCAGCAGGTCAAGAGGCTCTGTGGCTACAATCTTTGTTCAATGAACTTGAAAGATCATCATCAATTGTTATTAAGTGTGATAACAAAAGTGCTATTAATTTGGCTCACAACAATGTTTATCATGCTCGCTCGAAACACATTGACATAAGACATCACTTTTTAAGGGAGCTGGTTAATAATAAAAGAATTATTATTGAATACTTAAGTACTGAGGATATGATAGCTGATGTTTTAACAAAATCCTGTATAAAACATGATAATTGCTGTAATTTAATGAATCTTGGTGTTCATTCTAGTGGGGGTGTTGGAAATAGAGAATGAACTTTAACTGTATAACTTGTTTTAATATTTTATAAATGAAATCAATCATGTTTGTTTTTAATTGTAAGAGTCTAAACACAATGTTTGCGGTGCGGTACGATTTCTCATTGCGGGAGAGAAAAATAAACATAATACAACGGAAGACGGCGACGGAAATAGTTGTCATTTTTTGTTTAAATTTTTATTAATTTATTTGTGCATACATTTTTATCATTTTGTTTGTTTTCAATATTGTTGTGAACATAGCCAATTATTCAGAAACTATGGCAACATCAGAAAGAGAACGACTATCAAAAATTGAGAGACAAGGCGAATTAAATTCGCTTTGTTGGAAGAGAAAGAAAGTCCGCAATGAAAATAAAATAGATTTTAATTTTATTTCGTTCCGCACTGCGGTTTTTTACATCAAAATCGTATGCAAAATCGCACCGCAGTATATTATCGTTACATTGTGTTTAGACTCGAATACTTAGAAAATAAATTTGTTTGTCGTTGACAGTTTTTAGAAGAAAACACATCAATTACTAACAGTTAGCTTAAACGTTGCAGTAAATGTTATTGTTAAAAAAAAAACTTAATACAATTTACGTTAGCTTTGCTGTTAAATATTTTCAACAATTTAAATTATGTTTAAATTAAATAGAAATGTTATATTACTCTGCATTTAAGTCTTAAAATTTAGACTCTAAATATTGCACGCAAGGCATTGGATGTTACCAAAAGCATTTTTGACCGCACAATATTTTTGAGTGTCAGCTGAAACAAAATAATATAGCATCCGCTAAACATGTACCACAGAATACACAGAACTGTAAAAAGTGACGTGTGAAAAAGGCCCAAATCAGTTGCGAGGGCAGCTTTCGAAGAAAGAGAAAGAAAATGTTTTTTGGTAGTAAAGTGGCAATGTGTAAAAACAGGCCGCTACTATCAACACGAATTGCGTAATCAAAACAAAAAATGCAAAAGGGCAGCTTTCTTAGAAAGAGACAAAAAAAAAAGGCAAAATCTTCCGTCTCGTGTCAGTTCTGTATATTCTGTGACATGTACACTTGTCGAAGTCACACCGACGACTGAATTGAAGAGCATAAAAATATGTGTTTGTAGTGGTATGAACAATTGTGCAAAGAAATGGAAACCCCTGTTCTAAAATCACACACAACACACTACTTGCTAGTTTGACATGTGAATTCATGTGCTCTTCAATCGCAGGTTGTGCTTTGTTCTGATACGGACGTGTATTATTAAACCCGCATACAATTTGAATTAATTTATAATATGATTTTTTATTTTAAATAAACATTCAGCGAATACGCAAAATAAATGATTTTTAAATAAATTATTTAGCATAAAATTGATCAATTATTAAAAACGAAAAATTAAATAAAGAAAAATAAAAAATATAAGTGAATGAATGTACATACTTATGTATGTATGTTTGTATACATAATCTTGCAAAAACATTTTAATTTTGTAAAGAACAAAAAAAAAATAACAAAAATATTAAAAGCACAGAATACGTTGAAAAACAAAAACAATATTTTGTATGAGCAAAAACAATGAGACAACAATAAAACTCAAGGAAAGAAATTGCTATGTAACAGTTCATGCAAATGAAAATAATGCTGAAATAAGCAAAACAAAACAATATTAACTACCTAACGGCTAAGCCAATTATTCGTACACGTTGCCTAGACCTGGTGACAAGTGTTGCCAGGCCAGCAAGTATTGCCGCGACGTCGAAAACTAATTTAGTGGGAAATGATACCATGAATTTAAACACAAATGCAATGGAAACCTCCCCTGTAAAAAGTTGTCAAAAGCCCAAAGTCCAAGTTGGTATGGACAGATACATAACAGTGCTTAAACGGGGTCGCAGCCCTACCTCTGCAGCAGTTGCTTCGGCCTCTAAAGTACCAACTTTTGATAACTCTCAAAATCGTTTTGCAATTCTTGAGGATGAATCCTCTGAAGCACCAAACGTCATAAAATCTTCTAAGCCACCCCCGATATATCTTAGGGAGCAAAACTCAAGTGAGTTAATAAAGAGCGTGATCTCGGTAATAGGTGAAAATTCGTTTTACGTAGCGGCAATCAAGCGTGGTAATATAAACGAGACAAAAATACAGGTTAATCATGAGAATCATTTTCGTAAACTAACAAACAAATTCGAAGCCCTTAAAAAAAGCTTTTATACATATCAACTGAAGAGCAGCAAAGGTCTTCAGGTAGTGATCAAGGGCATAGACTCCTGCGTGGACCCTGAAGAAATTAAAACCTTTTTGGAAGAGAAAGGCTTTAAAATAAAAAATGTTACAAATATTAAAAATAGGAAAAAAAATCCCCAATCATTATTTTGAGTGGAGTTAGAACCTGGCGATGTTAAGCTTAAAAAAAATGAAACGCATCCTATTTATAATTTAAATTATATTCTTTACAAAAGAATAACTATAGAGGAGCCGCACAAAAGAACAATGTCTCAACTGCCAAGAATTTGGCCATACTAAGGCATACTGCTATTTACTCCCTGTTTACGTAGTATGTGGTGAATTACATGATACAGTCCTGTGCGATAAGTCTAAAAATGACCCCAATGTAAAAAAATGTAGTAACTGTGGCGGCAATCACACTGCCAATTATAGAGGATGCCCTGTATATACTATCGTCAAGCAGTCGGCTGGACCGGAAACTAATCCCCCTCAAATGCAGGTACCAAATCAAGTAAACACTAATGCAATTCAAGTCCCCCAGCCTCGTAATAACAGAACCTCTTACGCCAACGTCCAGGTAATGATGAAACTCCAGTTTCTAATTTAAGTCGTTTAGAAAAAACCATGGAAACATTAGTGCAAACAGTAGATGCAGGAGATTCTTAGAATGCAATCGATGTTATTGCAAGCTGTACTTAACAAACCATGAACTGTTTAAAAATTTTTTTTGGAACGCAAACGGCATCCGCCAACATAAAAACGAATTAGAATATTTTCTTAAAAATAAACAACGGCAAAAGCCAAAGTTTCCAAATTAGGTACACACATTTAGGTAGCCAATACACACCATCCTACAAAATGTGGGCGGGATTGGAGAAAATAAATAAAAAATTGTATAAAAACCTAAATTTTAGGGCTGCCATATGCCCTATGGATATGACTTATATACCAAAATATCGAAAATTTTTAGTAGAACATATTTTATAAAAAATTCAGAAAAATCGGTTCAGATACAAAAAAGTTATGACCAAAATTAATTTTTTTTTTTAAATACCCACTTTCGGGAACCATAGATCTCCCCGAGTCCAAGCTTTATAACACAAGTAAATGGTAAATTCCTTCTTAAACACGTCGGTATATAAATCTGTCAAATCGGTTAAAAAATGGCTGAGTTATGAGCAAAAAACCACGACTACCTCTAATATTTCCAAAAAATTTCTTGTGGTTGTTGTTTTTTTGTTTGTGCTTTTATTCGAACGTGTTGAATGTTAAGGTGCATGTCGACGACATGTTTTTTACATCTGACTTGTCAACTTTTCAAGTCAAATGTAATTGTGCATGTCTGTCAAAATTGCTGTTTTAAGCCTGGTACTCTGTTCAAATTTGTGAAAAATGTTGAGCAACATTAATTATTTCACACGAAAATTTTGACAAGTATCAATGCTACCTTTCATGCGAGTTTGTACAATTTGACGTTTTTAGTCCAGCAAAGTATGCGACATTGTTTTGCGTATGTAAACAAACCGCACATGTATTTAACTAAAAATTATTTTTTTATTAAAAAATTTAATAAAAAAGAATATAAATATGGATAAAAAACTGTTACCGGTTGTGTTATTTTAATTTTTTATTTCTTATTTAATAATCAGTTGATACTTTTTTGCTTTTGCTTAAAATTCCACGTGAAATAAGTGCAGCTTACATTATTTCGCAGTTGTAAAAAAATGTTGCCAGAAACATTTCCTAACTTTTTCACAAAATGAACAGAGTACAACTCTATCAACATTATTTCATAGATATTCCGCACAAGTTTTTTTCATATGCGTTTTGACAGCATTTCACGTGAAATGTTGAACACAGCACCAGGCTTTACATAAGGTTTATAATATTCGGTCACAAACGTACAAGTAATTTGCTTCTGGTATTGTCTCTGTTTTTTTCGCATTGTTATTGCAGAAACCAAAGTAGTGCTCGGTTTTAAAACAGCTTTCTGCCGCCATGAAATTTTTTGTTTGCGCCGTAAAATAGTTTAGCCATCTTAACATTTTTTTCTTATAGTTCAAAGATACCAATTTAGGATTTTATAATAAAACGGTTTTTATATATGTATATATTCACATAAATTCTATTCAATGGTAAGATGATCAAACATATCTCGGTATTGTAAAAAATTAACTTCAGCCGGCTAATGATTCCGTCAATAGTGGACGTTTTGCAGTGTAAAATTTGACATGTCAGATGACAAAAACATGTCGTGTACGGTTGCCTTTAGGCATATCAAACACACACATGTTTGTACATGATTGGTCGATTAAATTGAAAAATACGTACATACCTACATATTAAATAAACAAAGCGACGGAATATATTCTACTTTAATTCTTTATTTGCATAAGCGGTAATGGCTGAGTTGTCTGGGCGGTTGGTCAGCGCAGCGTTGTTAGTAGTTGCCGGGGTTCAAATCTCGGCATCTACCTTTTCAAAAAAATGTTTTTTTAAAATTTTTATATTCTATAAACTATTTTAAAATAATTCAGCAACTTTTGATTTTTTTGACAATGTAAATATTAATCGTTCGCTTAACTTACATGTAAAACAAATATCATATTCTATACCTATTTGTTTTTTATTTTTTATTTAATTTGTTTATGTCCTAAAAACGATTTTAAAAATACCTATAAAGCTTTTCGATATTTTCATTTTATTGGCAATGACACAGTGTTTTATTTTATTTCGGCAAGCATATACATACATACCTACATATGTACATAAAAAGTTGTATGTAATTTAAATAAATCCATACTAACTAGTAGGTTAACCTAGCTATTGCAAAAGCAAACATATGTACGTATGTTGCACATGAGTATGTATGAATGAGCAAAAGTTATTTATGTATAAAGGCATTGCTTTCGTAATTGCTGTTGTTGCATTTTATTTTTATCTCTTATTGCAATGCCTTTAGGCATTGCTGTAGTAATTGTTGTTATTGTGTTTTGTCTAATAAGCTGTATCTACGTTGATCTCTTCTTGCATTTCTCTTGGTTGCGGTTTTTTTGTTGTTTTTTTTTATAATCTTCATTACAAGTGGTGGATTTTAATGTCTTTTTTACGCATACACATGTATGTATGTTCATAAAATTCTCTCAATATATTTTAATTTAACGCTTCTTCAATAAAACCGTTCGTAGCGGAGTTGTCTAAGTTCTCTCTTAAGGCTCGTAAGATTGCGAGTTCTAGTCTTCAAAATAAATTTTTTTTTTATTTTTATTAAATGTTTTTATACACGATTTTAAGATTAAATATAAAATAAAAACTTATATAACGAATTTCAAACATCAACTTTGGCAAAAGAGATTTTGTCATAGTTATTCTTTTTAAAAACTTCTTGTTCTTATCTCACCATGGTGAAGGGTATTTAAGATTCGGCATAGCCGAATATAGCACTCTTACTTGTTGTTACTTCCCTGCGGGAAATTTGTGTCAATTGGTCCAACCGACTGGTCCTGGGATTTGTAAATAGAACAAGTAAAAAAAGAAAGGCCTCATGACCAGTGAAAGAAGAACCAACCCCTTAACTAGTTTATAAAGAACAAAAAGGTAGAAAAAGTAATGCATTACAGTACAGTCTAACCCTGCCTTTAGACATGCAAGTAATTACTTGCAAGTAGTGCATACGTATTATCAACGAAAATGTCGAAGAAAAAGCCGAAAGTCTTGCAAGTAGCTTGAGTGTTTACACAGTCAGTTGTAAGTTCATTCTTCCAATGTTCTCGAAGCGAAAACATCTTATTAAAAAGATTTGTTTTTTCGGCTTAAAAACATTACTAGGTTAAAAACATTACCAGGCTATAACAAAATATATTTAATATTTTCTGTTTTATTTAATTTTCGGTCCATCTTGATGAAACAATTATGTTTATTTTATGAAATATGTGACTCCAGTATTGCCGTAGTGGCGATGTCATAAATTTACTGAGAAAATATTTTGATTAACAATTTTTTTTTTCAAAATGCTTAAAATTTATGATTAATATTGCCATCAAGATGCGTTGTTGTATAGTTGTGTTTTTTTTATTTTTTATAAATACACATAAAATCCGCTATAAACATTACTTTTATATTACTAAGTACTAGTAAATTGATACAAAATTCATCCACGGTAACACTGTTTCTTCATTTGTCATTTTATGCTAAGTTCACACTTAGGTTTTTAAACGCGTTTAAGCAAAATGTTGATTTAGCTAATCAAAGCCGTTCACATTACATTTGAGATGATTAAGTTGACAGCAAAAACAGCTGATCGATAAACAAAAAAGAACAAGCAAATTTTTATTTCTTGAAAACATTAAAAATGGAAAGAAATACATTAATAAAGTTATCAGCAGATTATTTACTTTCACCCCACACTTCCACTAGCATCTCTTTGTCCTTCTGACTCCAAGGCTTCTTTCTTTTTTTCTTTTCCATATCCATTAAGTTTTTATTATATTTTAACTTTTTTTTTATTTAATAAAAAAAAAATTTTTCTGTCAAAGAGGTACGTTCATTGTGGCCGTTTTTCAGTTTGAGGCAAGACGAATTTAAATTCGCCTTGGTTTGAGGTATGTTCACAGGATTCTATGTGGTTTATGAAGTGATTTAGTTGTAATCAAGTCAATTTGAAGTGATTAACAAATCACTTCAATGTATGGGTAATCATCTCGATTTTGAAGTGTTTAACGCTTAATCACGTTCGAGCTGCTTAAACGCGTTTAAGAAGCCAAATGTGAACATAGCATAACTTGCTGCAAGTGAAAAATATTTACTTGCAAGCAAATTCTCTTGCAAGTTGGGCTGCAAGTACGAAAAATGTGATGGTGTTAGTGAAAAAGTGTGAGTGTATTGAGTTTTTCGAACTTGCACTTGCAAGTGTAAACCCTAGGTTAACTGGTGCTCTGACACATTTTTGGTAATTTCTAAAATTTGGCTCTTAAATTTTATTCTTGGACTAGTTTTATTGAAAAAATACTACATAGTATTTAAATAATTCTACATTTTAGTAACTGACACTAAGCAGGTTCATTGAGAATAGATCTGTGATTGGTCAAATGGTGTCAGTTGACCCCCTCCAATGACAACCCCATGTAAAAGTGATAGGTTTTATTCATATAAAGTGTTAGAACTGGAACCGGTCCCTACCACCAAAGACCTATCACGGGACTACTTCAGTGTCAGTTCGCTTCCCTCTAGGGTTATGTTTCTCTTCTTTTTTTTTGTGTTTTTTTTTGGTTCACCAACTTGATGTGTTGATGCTTATGGAGTTGACAATATTAAAAAGCTGAGGGGGGATGGTAATTGTTTGCAGATTTTGTTATTAATTCTTGTACGGTACAAACTTGTTTTGTTATTTTTTTGCAATTAGCCCAACTGTTGCTAATTTTGAGTAGGTATGTTTGTTGGTTGACTTAGATGTATACATAGGGTTGCCATACGTACTGTTTTAAACAGTACATGTACTGATTTTTTGCAATTGTACTTAATGTCCGAAATAGTTCGCAAATGTACTGTTTTTTACACTTTGTACTGTTTTTTTTGTGTTCAGTCTACAAAAAACCAAGATATTAAGAAAATCCCCGTTAAACTCATATTTTGAAAATATCCTAATATTTAACAGTACATAGCTTAAAAAAATGTTGTGTTCCAAACAAAAAAGCTCTAAAATAATAAGACTTTTTACGCTGTGGTCATTGTAAATACGCAGTAGAAATCTTAATTATAATAGGTGACTCGCAGCAGTTGTATATTTTCATGTTATTATTTTTAAGACATATGATTTTATGGCTACCTCTTCCAATAGTTTTTTCCTTTAAACACCTGAAAAAGACAAAAACAAAATCGAAATTTTGTAAAAAATTTTATATTTTTTAAATACTTATTCCAACACAATTATCTTTAATTCCTTTAATTTAATATTCGGGCAAGTTCTGGAAATCGAAATCACGTGAAATTGAAAACGTACAAATTTAAAAATTCTCCGGGCTCAAAATTTATAAAAATACCTAATTGCTTTCAGGACCACTTTTCTCCACCAATAATTTAAGAATTGTTTAAAATTGGAAAATTAACTTAGGACACATACATTTTCTCAAATTCTATATGATATGTGCAACTATGTGTGTGGTGAAAATTGCTTTAAATACCAATATAATACTTACACAATCAACGAGTTAATAGTTTTAAGCTAAGTTAGGCTTTTCTCCTTTCTTATATGGCTTACAGGAATGTTATGGTTTTCCTGTCTTCAAATAAAAAAAAACCTTTAGTCCAAATGCTTCGTTTTAGTGTTTTTTTTAACGCAAATGGAGTAATTTCGTATACGTATAAAATGCCATAAAACGGAAATCATTCATTTGGTGTTACACATTTTAAGTGTTTTTCGTTATATAATTGTTGCATATTCAATCAAAAGTTGTGTAGTTGTGTTTTCGCAAAAAATACGTACTGTTTTTTTCTTGATTGTACTGTTTTTTTGTGTTCAATGTACTGTTTTTCCGAATTTAAAATCTGGCTACCCTAGCCTTTTCACACATGTCAACATTTGACATCTAACATTAATTTTCGATAATGTTGAAATTTTCCCATAAGAAATACATTGGGCTAAAAATCAAATTTTTCAACATCTTTACAAAATGTTCCTATTACATTGTATTCAATTCTACATCTTCCGATTATTTTAGTGTCATCACTAGAAAAGTGGCAATACATTTTTTTTTAACAGAGTAAATGTTGTTTCACTCAAATGAAAGAGAGCAACAGAATATGTCTCTCTTCTCCTCATTAAAATTGAGTATTTCTGGCGGAGCAAAACAAAATTTAGGTGGGGTCAAGTTAAAATAGTAAATAAATATGGCAACTTTAGCCATTTCATACAGAATGATATCTTCTTCTTGTTTTCGGTGTATGGGAAAGTATTTCGGCTTTTAACAAGATAACAAAGTAAAACCCGAAAATTAAAATATTGCATTAAACTATTAGAAAAATTAATATATTTAAATTAGTTTACAAATGTTTGTGTTGGATTCTTAAAAAAATATATTTTAAGTTAAAAAAAAATAACTTTCTATTAAACTTCACTAATTTTTTTCTTGTGGCTAAATGACTAAAATTAGGACATCCTCCGAAGGTTGGCTATATGTGGCGTATATCTGAGTACTTAAACTTCATTTTAGTGTACAATTTATATTGGACCTAAGTTTTTGTTGGAACAAAGCTTAAAAAATAAAATTTCTATTGAACTTCACTAGTTTTTTCTTTTTGCTAAGGGGCCAAAATTAGGACATCCTTTGAAGGTTGCTATATGTGGCGTATATCTGAGTACTTAAGCTTCATTTTGGTGTACAATTTATATTGGACTTAAGTTTGTTTTAGAACAAAGTATAAAAAATAAAATTTCTATTGGACTTCACTCATTGTTTTTTGCTAAGGGGCCAAAATTAGGACATCCTCCGAAGGTTGGCTATATGTGGCGTATAGCTGAGTACCTAAACTTTATTTTAGTGTACAATTTATATTGGACTTAAGTTTTTTTTAGAACAAAGTTAAAAAATTTAATTTCTACTGAACTTCACTCATTTTTTTCTTGTGGCTATGGGACCAAAATTAGGACATTTTCCGAAGGTTGGCATTATGTGGCGTATAGCGGAGTACTTCAGCTTAATTTTAGTGCACAATTTATATTGGACTTAAGTTATTTTTAGAACAAAGTTTAAAAAATTAAATTGCTATTGAACTTTACTAATTTTTTCTTTTGCCTAAGGGGCCAAAGTTATGACATCTTCCGAAGGTTGGCTATATGTGGCGTATAGCTGGGTACTTTTTTTTTTCAATATTATTTATTGAATCTTCATACATTTAATATGAACTAACAATAATTAAACAAATCTTAACCTAATACTTTATTTTATGTCCTGCCAGTGCCAGACAAAAATTTTTTCATCACGGGTTCTGTTCACTTATATAAGTTAACACCATTAATATTAACAATTCAACAGAAGCAGTTTTTTTAAAATTAACCTACTTTCGACATTAAACAAATTGCTGACAATGCGTCTGCAATATTAGTTCAACTACCAGCAAAGACATCCGGCATGTGCAACTAAAATTACTGGAACAAAAACACGCCACCAGAAAGAAGTTAGTACATCAGCTATTTTGGCATTATTAAAACATTGTTTGAATTTAATTTTGAGTCAGTTACAATTGTTATCTTTAAGTGTTTAGTTATAAGTTGTTACCTTTAAGTTTTTAGTTTTAATTCTTCAAAATAAAAAATGTGTTAAATAAAAATGTGAAAAAAAGAAATAAATTAAAACAAAAAAATAAATATTTTTTTTATGTCTTTCAATTAAAAAAGACTTAACTGGCGCCCAACGAAAAAAAACGGTCCTTAAGAAGTACCAAAGTAAAAAATGTTTTAAAATAAAAATATTAAAGTGTAAAAAACGGTCCTCAAGAAGTACCAAAGAAAAATATTTTTATAAATAAATTAATATATTAAGAAAATAGAAAAACGGTCCTTAAGAAGTACCAAAGCAAAAACTGTTTTAAAATAAAAATATTGAAGTGTAAAAAACGGTCCTCAAGAAGTACCAAAGGAAAAAAATCAGCGTTAGGATCCAAAAAGGACAAAACGCACCCCACCAAGAGTGCGCATCGAGGGACCCTTAGTAGCATTAGTTGTAAAAAGGATTAATCTCCAGCGTCGTGGGATGTATTTTATAGCAGTATTAACGTAAGATACCTTATAAGTTTAAAAATTAAGTAAGTAAAAATAATTTCCTCTTAAAGAAAAGGTGAATACAAGAATAAAATAAATTAAAAAAAAAAAAATCTCTCTAAATAAGAATATAGAAAGTGAATGCAAGAATAAAATAAATAAAAAATTTCTCTAAATAAGGATATAGAAAGCGAATACAAGAATAAAATAAATAAAACAATTTTTCTCTAAATAAGAATATAGAAAGTGAATACAAGAATAAAATAAATAAAAATTTTTTTTTCTAGATAAGAATATAAAAAGTGAATCAGAATTAGAAAAACATAATATAAGTTCAATTCTGCGACTCTGAACTCCAGACCCTCCAGAGTAGAAGAACACCCCTTCCAGTAAGGGATCAAATAATAATAAAAAATATATATATAACAGTATAAACGAATAATTATGTCAAATCCGAATAACCTAATTAGACCAGGTGTTTTAGAAACACCAAGTGTAGTGCAAGAAAATAATGATAGAAATAATCCCGATAGCATTCTTTTGACAGCAACAGACGAAATAATTAGACCAGAACATCAGGGTCAAGTAGGGGACTTAGATAAAATACCGGACATAATACGTAGCCTTAGGGATTTTTCAGGAAATCCGGCGGAGTTTAGTTCATGGAGAAAAAGTGTCGACCGCGTCTTAAAAATTTACGAAAGCACAAAAGGTTCGCCGAGGTATTACGGTATTATTAATACCATCAGGAATAAGATTACAGGAAATGCCGATATGGTTCTGGAATCTTACAATGTCCCATTAGATTGGAAAGCCATCTCCCATTGCTTAAATTTGCATTATGCTGATAGACGCGATATAACAACTCTCGAGTGCCAGCTTGCGTCTCTAATTCAAGGTAGAAATTCTATTCCTCAATTTTACCAAGAGGTTTACAATCACCTCTCACTCATACTTAGCAAGCTTTCAAGCTTAGAAACAGGTCAAGAAGCTCTTCATTTGCTTACCCAAACATATAGGAATAAAGCTCTAGATACGTTCATTAAGGGACTCAATGGAGACCTTCCGAAACTACTAGGTATGAAAGAACCTTCAGACTTACCTCAGGCTCTGCATTTATGCATGAAACTCGAAAATCAGGGTTATAGGGCACAATATGCATACAACCAAAATAAGAACCGAAAATTTCAACAACCCCAGGTTCAACAAGTACCGCAGATGAATAGAAAACCACCATTTTATCCACAAGCAGGGTTCTTTCCAAACGGAACGCAACATCAACCTATTCAAAACTCTTTTTCTAGGCCACCAATAAACCAAAATAATTTTTTCAAACCTAATCCAGTGTTTCCACAGAATTCTAATCAATTCTTGCAATATCAAAATTTTCAACCCCCAAGGCCATTTGCCCCAAAACCATTACCCAAGCCAACACCCATGGAAATTGATAGTTCCCAACAGACTAGGAACTATATAAACCGACCAAATTTCAATGCGTTTGCTGGAAAACGACCACCACCACCATCGAACCAATTTAAGCAAAATGTCCCAAATAAATACCAGAGGGTAAACTATATATCTCAAGAGACATAACGTAGGGACGACCACGAAATCCAAGACAATAATGGTCCATTTTGGCAAGAACATGGCAATGAACAATCTTGGCAAGAGTATTCACAGCAATACGAAAGGCAAGAAGAACACTATCATGAAAACGATCCCAATCAATTCGTAGACGTTAATTTTTTAGATTAAATGCCTCATCACTACCCTATTTTAAATGTAGGACAAGTGATGGAACAAATTTAAAATTCCTCATAGACACTGGCTCGAATAAAAATTACATCCAGACTTCGTTAGCAAAACATCCCAAACCAAATAAAAACATATTTTTCGCAGATTCAATAGGCGGTAAATCTAAGGTTTCGCACCACATCGAACTCAACCTTTTCGGACTTAAAGATAAAGCACTTACATTTTTCATTTTACCAACACTCAAATACTTTGACGCCATTATTGGCAATGAGGATAGTATTGAAGACGTAAGATAGCATTGAAAATTAAAAGAATAACTTTCTTTGCTGTGCTGGGTAACTCCAAAAGCATTTTGTTGCTGATCTTATCAAAACCAGGGGCTTTTTTGGGGTTTAATTCACAAACAGCCTTTTCGATTTCTCTTATCTTAGGGGAACAGCCGCTCTAGCAGCAACAGGTGGTAACACGACCGCAGTATCGTGAGATATATTTGGGGTAAATACGTTTTTTAAGTGATTAACAAACAGATTTCCCTTTTCGTTATCATTTCTTGCCCAACCTACGTTCAAGTTTCTTAATGGAGGCGTAGAGGCGACTAGCCTTTTTAGATTTTTAGCTGCACGCCATAATGAGTAGTCTGATTGCGGACTGATCAAGTTCCTTAAGATATTTTTGCAGAGAAGCCGTTTTCTGAGTCTGTAGTAACTTTCTTAGCCTTTTTGTACAATCTTTTAATAAACTCTTTAGTTGAGGGGATCTGTGCAATTGCCACTCTCTTCGAGCTCTTCTTTTTTCAGTCAGGAGACGCTCAACATCTGTGGAATAAATTTTAATATTTTTAGTTTTTTTTGGGGTATTACTGGAATGTTGCACAGCTAGCTTCAGAAAACTGTCAAAATTAAGAATAGCGCGATCTACGTAGTCCGGTGTACTAAGCAGAATATTTTCTGTGCAATGGGTGCTGAGATATTTTTTATATTTTAGCCAATTCATTTGTGTAGCTGGCGTCGCTAAGTAACCAGTTGGAGATACAATTCTATTGGGGTTCATTAAAGTAACAATTGTTGGTGTGTGGTCGGAAGATAATTCTAAGGAAGCTTCAACATAAATCGTTTCTAAGGGAATATTTTTAACCACGCCAAAATCGATGACATCTGGTATTTTTTGCTGATCAGTAGGCCAATATGTTGGTTTTGCGCTCGCTATCACATTCAAATCCATTTTAGAAATAGTATTAAATAGAACACGACCCTTTTGTGTTATAAGTCGGGACCCCCAGAAGGTATGTTTAGCGTTATAATCGCCAGCGGCCAGGAAACAAGGTCCTAATGATTTAAAATAATTATAATATTGGCCTTCAGATATTGAATATCTAGGTGGGGAGTATAACGATGAGATTACTACGTTTCTATTTAATTCTTCAACGCAAATGTTTGTTGCTTGAAGATAATCTTCACAATGATCACCCATGAGGTAGTGTTTGACTCTGGTTTTTATTAAAATGGCAGAACCTCCACAAGCTCTATCTCGAGGGTCCTTAGTATCATATAGTGTATAACCATTAATTTTAAACGTATTGCTTGAGGTCAAATGAGTTTCAGAGACCATCATGACATCAATTTGTTTATTTTTAAGAAAGTATTCTAATTCATTTTTATGTTGGCGGATGCCGTTTGCGTTCCAAAAACAAATTTTTAAACAGTTCATGGTTTGTTAAGTACAGCTTGCAATAACATCGATTGCATTCTAAGAATCTCCTGCATCATATTACCCATTGTGTTTGTAAAATTATTTACTGTTTGCACTAATGTTTCCATGGTTTTTTCTAAACGACTTAAATTAGAAACTGGAGTTTCATCATTACCTGGCGAGGCACCTTGCATTGACACATGGTTTGATTTTAGCACGTTAGCGTAAGAGGTTCTGTTATTACCAGGCTGGGGGGCTTGAATTGCATTTGTGTTTACTTGATTTTGTACCTGCATTTGAGGGGGATTAGTTTTCGGTCCAGCCGACTGCTTGACGATAGTATATACAGGGCATCCTCTATAATTGGCAGTGTGATTGCCGCCACAGTTACTACATTTTTTTACGTTGGGGTCGGTTTTAGACTTATCGCAGAGAACTGTACCATGTAATTCACCACATACTACACAAACAGGGGGTAAATAGCAATATGCCTTAGTATGACCATATTCTTGACTGTTTAAACATTGAACGGGGCCATTTCTTTTATGTGGCTCTTCTATGGTTATTCTTCTATAGAGAATATATTTCAAATTGTAAATAGGATGCGTTTCGTTTTTTTTAAGCTTTACGTCGCCGGGTTCAAACTTCACTCGAAAAAGTGGTTGGGGACTTATTTCTCTATTTTTAATATTTACTACATGTTTTATTTTGAAGCCTTTTTCTTCTAGGAATGTTTTTACCTCTTCAGGGTCCACACATGAGTCAATTCCCTTAATCACTACCTGAAGACCTTTACTGCTCTTCAGTTGAAATGTATAAAAGTTTTTTTTAAGTGCTTCAAATTTGGTTATTATTTTGCGAAAGTCATTCTCATGATTGACTTGTATTTTAGTCTCGTTTATACTACCACGCTTGATAGCAGCTACGTAAGATATATCGGGGGAGGCTTGGACGATTTTATGACGTTTGGTGCTTCGGAGGATTCATCCTCCAGAATTGCAAAACGATTTTGAGAATTTATTTTATCAAAAGATGGTACTTTTGAGGCCGAAGCAACTGCTGCAGAGGTTGGGCTGCGACTACGTTTAAGCACTGTTATGTACCTGTCCATACCAACTTGTACTTGAGGCTTTTGACAACTTTTTACTTGAGATTTTTCCATTGCGTCTGTGTTTGAATTCATGGTAACATTTGTTACTAAAATTGTTTTTGCCAACACTTGCAGGCACTAGCGAGAGATTAATATTTTTTAATGTCTCAGCATCAACCGTCTTTGTAAAAACAGAGGGCGAAAGGGAACGTGTACGAACAATTGGTTTAGCCGTTAGGTAGTTAATATTGTTTTGCTTTGTTTTATTTATTTCAGTATTGCATTCTTTAGCATTAACTGTTACGTATGCATTTCTTTCATCTAGTTTTATTGTTGTTTCATTGTGACTACTCATGCAAAAAGTTGTTTTTGTTTTTCACTGTCTTACTGTGCTTTTTTATTTTTATTATTTATTGTATTACACCAAAAAAGAATTTTAAACAAAATGTTTTTGTATACAGTATCTCCCGCTTAAATGCGCCCCGCTTAATTGTGTTCCCCGCTATAATGAGCCAAATTTGCTGCCACAAAAAGCTTTCTGTACAAAAATCCCCTTTTAAATGATTCCCGCTTAATTGAGTTCCCCGCATTATTGATTCAATTTTTTTAGATTTAAGATTGCAAACTCAAATGATTTTACTCGCTTAATTACGTTAAAAAAAAAAGTTTAAAAAGTTGGTTGCTAAGAAATAAAAATCAAAAAGTCAAATAAAAATTCCAAAAATTTTGTTCTGTAAAATTCCGGGGAAATACAAAAAAAAATTGTAAATAAAATTCTCAAGAAAAACAATATGTTAACGAAACAAAAGAATGTTAGTTGGAAATAGTTTTTGGTATATGCAGTCGACACAATGAGCGCAAAAAAATATAAAACATTAAATTTAAAGGAAAAATTACAATTAATAAACGAATATAAAGAAAAAAATAAAAGTGAATTATGTGAAAAGTATGGTGTTTCAAAAGCAACAATTAACCGAATTCTCAAAAATAAAGAAAAGATATTGGAAACATCGAAAATAAGCAAATTAACCGTAAAAAGACAAAGAACTGGAGCTTTCGAAGAAGTAGAGAGTGTACTTTCTAAGTGGTTTAACCAAATGAGACACAGTGGTACTATTATTTCCTCGCAAATGATTATGGAAAAGGCAAAACAGTTTGCTGTTAAAATGAATTCCGAATTTAATCCCAGTGCAGGATGGCTTTATCGTTGGCAAAGACGGGAAGGAATTAAACTGCGCAAAATTCACGGAGAGGCATCTTCAGCCAATGAAGACGGTGCAAATGATTATACAAATGATGTCCTTCCAAGCCTTATTTCGTCTTATAAGGCAGCTGACATTTTCAATGCTGATGAAAGTGGTTTATTTATTCGAGCCCTTCCTAAAACAACTTTAAATAAAGAAGAGTGTCAAATAAAAGGATTTAAAACATCAAAAGATCGTTTGACTTTGCTCTTTATTTGCAATGCAATTGGAGATTATAAAAAAGTTATTGTTATTGGAAAACAAAAAAACCCACGCTGTTTCAAAAATAAAGTTTTGCCCTTAAAATATTATTCACAAAATAATGCTTGGATGAATAGTGATATTTGGGAAAAAATTTTGGTGGCCCTCAACCAAGAAATGTTAAACCAAAGTCGTCATATAATTTTTTTCGTGGATAATGCTTCATGCCACAAAGTTGATTTGATTTTAAGCAACATAAAGCTGGAGTTCCTTCCTCCAAATACAACTTCACTGATACAGCCTCTTGATCAGGGAATTATTCATAGTTTTAAATCATATTATAGGCAAAATTTAGTACGCAAACAGATTGCACACATTGAGAGTGGAAAGCCTATGCGTGATTTTTCAAAATCAATCAGCTTACTAAAGGCTATGCATATGATAAAACATTCTTGGTGGCTGGTAAAGCCTTTGACTATAAGCAATTGCTTTAAAAAGGTATGTTTTTAAATATTATGCGCATGTAATAAATTATTTACTTTGGTAATTTTTGTATTTTAGTTTAATATATCTAATCCTGATCGTTTAGAGGAAGAAGATTACGAAGAGGATTGTACAATAGAAGAAACAATGATCAATTTACAGGTGGATTTTGACGAATACGTACGCTGCGACGAAAATGAGCCCTGTCATGGTCAACTGACAGATCAGGAGATCATAGAAGAACACTTGACTCAACTACCATCAGATTCCTCGGATGAAGAAGACTTATTGGAATCCCCAACTTGTTCTGAAGTGTTAAATTCCATTTCAGTTCTTCGTAGATTTTTTGTAAACGATAGCAAATACAGCAATGAGCTAGAAAATATGGAAAAAGATGCAGTAAATACTATTGAAAAACATACACTGCAATCAAAAATAACTGACTTTTTCAATCAAAACTAACTTTTTAAAACTCTTCCTACTTTTTTAATCATTCTTTTAAAATGAATACTTACCTTTTAAGCACATAATACATGAATTTTATTTATTTTTGTATAACATGAATTATTATTTATGCAATAAAATTGCTTAATAACATTAATAAAAATTTTATATCTGATTTTTAAAAAATATTTTCTAATTGCGTCAGTTGTGCAATTATACGAGGTTTTTATAATTGCGTCAATGGCTTAATTATCCGAGGTTCGGGTAATTGATTTGCCCGTTTAATTGAGTCAAAAACTGTAATTTTTAAGTGGCTCAATTAAGCGGGAGATACTGTAGTATATGTGTACATATGTATGTACATTTATACATATATTTTTTTATTAAATTTTTCGTTTTTGATTATTGTTCACTTTTATGTTAAAGATTTATTTAAAAAAAAATTGCGTCCATTCTCTAATTTGTTATATTAAAATATCAAATGTAATTAATAATTCAATTGTATGCGGGATTAAGAATAAGCGTCTGTATCGCAACAAAGCACAAACCGAACTCTAGCTGGGTACTTATGCTTCATTTTAGTGCACAATTTATATTGGACTTAAGTTTTTTTTAGAACAAAGTTTAAAAAAATTAATTTCTATTGAACTTTACTCCTTTTTCTTTAGGCTAAGGGGCCAAAATTAGGACATCCTTTGAAGGTTGGCTATATGTAGCGTATATCTGAGTACTTAAGCTTCATTTTGGTGTACAATTTATATAAGACTTAAGTTTGTTTTAGAACAAAGTATAAAAAATTAAATTTCTATTGGACTTCACTCATTTTTCTTTTGCCTAAGGGGCCAAAATTAGGACATCCTTTGAAGGTTGGCTATATGTGTCGTATATCTGAGTACTTAAGCTTCATTTTAGTGTACAATTTATATTGGACTTAAGTTTGTTTTAGAACAAAGTATAAAAAATAAAATTTCTATTGAACTTCACTTATTATTTTTTTTTGCTAAGGGGCCAAAATTAGGATATCCTCCGAAAGTTGGCATTTTAGTGTACAATTTATATTGGACTTAAGTTTTTTTTAGAACAAAGTTTAAAAAATAAAATTTCTATTGAACTTCACTCATTTTTTTTCTTTGCTAAGGGGCCAAAATTAGGACATCCTCCGAAGGTTGGCTATATGTGGCATATGTTAGTACTTAAGCTACATTTTGGCATATAACTTTTTTTTTTGATCAAAGCTTAAAAAAAATAAGTTGGTAACGAATTTTCTTATTTGATCAGGGTTTTTAATAAGTTTGTTGATAGCCCAAAATCATCTCCCATGTTGAAAAATGAAGAACATGAGTGTGTGCATGTTAGTTCTCTCCTATTCGGGTATATGATGTTGCCATATAAATGTACATTAAAGACCTGCACGAGTGTATCAGTAAGTATTGTTGAAACAGATACACCAGATATTTATCTGTTACTACTGATATAAATGAGAGAATGAGTGTAAGTGATATTGTATAGTTTTGCTTTTGCCCACTCACCATATCTTAAAAACCAAAACAGTTGCTTATGGTTTTGGATTGAGTATGACATAACATTTTTTTTACTTAAAAAAATTTTAAAATATTGTTGGCGAGTTGATGAAAATAAGAAAGTTTATAAAAACTTGTATACGATCTCAACCAGGGGTGCCAGATGGTTTTGGTAAGAAAAATCAGAAATTAAATTAAATAAAAAAATCGGCAAATTACTATTACGATTTTAAACACAATAACACATTGACACCACCACCTGGATAACTATCTTGCCGCGATGTGGTGGCTTAAATGCCGGCTGTAGTATATGCCTTATAACCTGAGTCGGTAAGTCTAGCCGAAACTGGTTATAATGCATAAGCTCTAAGGCCGGTATGACTAAGGGTTATCCATCCATCCATCCCATATCCCAATACCTATAATCCTATCCCCCCCTTTTTGTTTCCCACATCCCCCACTTTTAAGGTTAAGGTGGTTGACAGCAGTGCCGAGGACCTGGGTGGCTAGTTAGTGGTTAAATAAACTGGTCGTGAACAGCTTCCCTCTGATGCCGATGGCAAGGGTCAGTTGTAACTTGGCCTAGTCCGCGCAAGCCGTCACTGCGCGCGACGGTCCTTTTTCTTACGTGCATACTTGTGGGACCAAAAACTGGACGAAATTAAAAAAACCAAAGAGAAGGACGCGGTCTTAGGACGCGGTGCAGGGAATGTCTCTGACAACTCGGCAGACTCTGAGTCAGATATGGACTCAGACTGGCTGAGTATTCACAGGGATATTCTGCTGCAGGAAAGTCAGTTAGCAACAGAACTGACAGAGACGGACGCGATGGACTCACTAGTCGGCTCCCCATCTCGAACAGGTGCTTCGGAAAGGCTCGGTGACCTAACTCTGGGCTCTGATGATGAGCACGAAATAACAATGATTTCGGCTGATGATCAGGGCCAAAGGGCTGGACCAGCGGCCTCTGAGGTTACACTCGAGATGGAAAGTGGATTGGCGAGTGCATCAAAACACATTGTTCGGCAGGATGCGACAGAACAGTTCACATCAGATAGCCGAACGAGTTTAGAAAAAGCCAAGAGTGGTGTGAGAGCCTCCTTAGCCTTTCTAGAAAAGATAGCTAAGAAAGACTCCTCACTGCACGATGGGCGGGATAGGCATCTGCTGAGGAAGCACCGGAAGAACGTTGCTAGATTCGAACGAATCCACGGTTCTGTCGGTGATATCCTAGGCATTCCCTGTCCTGCGGGATACACAGCAAGGGCTGCTGAGGACTCAAAAGTTGTCAGTAAAGACAACGAATCCTCACCAACCATTGCTGAGGAATCCTCCAAAAAAGGAGCGAAAGGAAAAAAGGAGGGTAATAAGTCTGCACCTGTTCCTCTTAACCGTGACAGCATGGTCACGGCTAAAGGAGCTAAGACTGCGGACGAAACACCCAGTACTAGTCGCGCGATGAGGACTGGGAAAGTCCTGATAATCTCCGATAGTCACCCCCAAAAGGGAGTCACTAAAGGAATTACCGGGACAAACCAGTCAACATCTGCAGGGAAATCGGGTGATCACCGACAGAACTCTGCTAAGCCCCCCAATAAAGGGGTTGTCAAGAGAGTTAGGTCTGGTGATGACCAGAAATCTCCAGCGGCTAAGAGGACTAGTCAGGCTGGTGCCGGCCCTCTTAAGGATCTCCGCAAGGAGACCACTAAGAGGACTGTCTCCAGAGAGGACCAGTCCTCCACGTCAAGGAAGCTGAGGGAGTCGTCGGGTAAGGACGGTATTCTGGCGGCTGTCATTGATCGTATGGATCCCGATGGAAGGATCAGTGTCGAGAAATGGCAGGTGCTAGAGAACAAACTACTCGACGAAATCTTCAGCGTGAAAGGAAGGCCGGACGAAGTATCGTTCAAAGGGGCTGACTGGGCAAGAGGTGTCAAAACTGTCAGTTGCGGCAATCAAAAAACCTTTGAGTTTTTAAAGGCTGCAATTGGCAGGTGTGGCAGCGCTTTCCCTGAAGCCAGATTGGACGTCATACTAGCGTCTGAGTTGCCATTGAGGCCAGTAGTCACGGTGTGGATACCTCCACCTATAAAACCGGTGGAGGTCATACTGGGGTTACTGGACAACCAGAACGATGGTCTCACTACAGGCCAGTGAAAATTGATAGCTTCACTGGGCTGTAAGGAGAACCAAGGGAGAGACTTCAGGTTCGCAGTAGACCAGGAGTCTCTCAAAAGGCTGAAGTCAATGGGAGGGGTTGCTGTGTTCGGGTTGGGGTCTATCAAATTTAGGTTTCCTAAAGATGATAGACCCTAAGAGGCTGAAAGTGGTGCAGATAAACCTGCACCACTGCGAAGCAGCCTCAACCGAATTAGCAACCCACCTCATTGACAACAACGTGGACGTGGCCTTAATCCAAGAGCCCTGGATTAATAAAAACCGGGTAGTTGGATTAAAGGTCACGGGGTATACCTTGTTCGTACCCCACACGGATGATAAGGTACCAACTTGTATACTGGCAAGAACTGAGTTTAAATTTATGATTTGTTATTCTTTCAGTAATGGAGACCTCACGGTCGTGACAGGAGAGGCCAGGGACAGAACGGTTCTGGCACTGGCATCGGTATACTTGCCGTACGAGGCTACCGATCCACCTGGTGATAAAGTACGGGAGTTGGTGGAGCACTCGGGCAGAAGCGGCTCGAGACTGGTACTGGGTTGTGACGCCAATGCACACCACACCCAATGGGGAAGTGCCGGCATCAACAAAAGAGGTGAGTCTATGTTTGATTTTATTATTGCCAGCAATCTCTTTATCTGTAATAGGGGGAATACGCCAACGTTCAGAACTAGGGATAGAGAGGCAGTGATAGATATAACATTGACGAACTGTAGGGAATTAGTAGAGGACTGGAGGGTGGCTTTGGATTTTTCCTTCTCTGACCATAGTCGTCTGTCCTTTAGTCTAATGTTTGAGAGGTCGAAAGGGTGTCCGTATAGGAATCCGAGAAGGACGGATTGGGATTCGTTTTCGGGACTGGTGCAAAGGAACCTTAGGGTTACACGGAACTGGGGGTCGAATCCGGCCGGTGTGGAGCAACTGGTAGACACCTTCACGGGTGTATTGACCAGTAGCTATGAGCGATCCTGTCCGTTAAATTTTCCGGGCAGACGCACACAGCCAAGATGGTGGACAGACGAGTTGAGGACTCGAAGGTCCGCTGTCAGAAAGCTGTTCAATAGGGCGAAGTATACGCGTAGGGAGGAAGATTGGAGTAACTTCAGGGTAAGTTACGGGAAGTATAAGGGAGATATTAGAAGGGCGAAAAGGGACTCGTGGTTTAAGTTTAGCGAGTCAGTCGAATCCGTGAATGAGATGTCTAGGTTCAGGAGAATTTTATCCAAGGACCCGGTAGTCCCTGGATTTATTCAGAGACCGGACGGCTCATGGACGGAATCTGGCTCTGAATCTCTCTGTTTGCTAATGGAGACTCACTTTCCGGGGTGCGTGGATCCGGGGTCGGGAGAACAGGCTGTATGTGGTGACCCCTTCTCTGGGTCGGGCTCGGGCGTTGAGGAAAGGGAGACGGTGGGGGAGATGATTACCTTGGATAAGGTAACATGGGCGGTAAATACCTTTGGGTCCTACAAATCGGCGGGACCAGATGGTATCTTTCCGGCGATGTTACAGAATATCGGGAAATCATCACTCCTGTTGTTGGTGGAACTGTTTAGGGTATGTGTGCTGAACGGGTATATTCCTAGAAGGTGGAGGGAGGTTAGGGTTGTCTTTATACCCAAGGCGGGTAGAACCGGTCACTCTAAACCCAAGGATTTTAGACCAATCAGCTTGTCGTCTTTTCTATTGAAGACGTTGGAAAGACTGATTGATCTACATTTGAGGACGAAGATTGACGCCGGCATCGTCAGCGGTGCTCAACACGCCTATCTTAAGGGTAGGTCTGTTGAGAGTGCGCTGCATGATGTGGTTGGTTATGTGGAGCGGGGTTTGCGAAACAAGGAATACACCTTGGCGGCATTCCTGGATATAGAGGGCGCCTTTAACAATTTGAGGATAGAGGCTATCAGGCAGGCACTGGTTGACCTAGGGGTTCCGCTGTTCTTGGTCGAATGGATAACTATGATGCTAAGCAGCAGAGTTATTCACTCTGACTGGGGAAGCGAACGCTTAAGAAAATCGGTGACTAGGGGGACCCCACAGGGGGGAGTTCTCTCTCCCTTATTGTGGCTCTTGGCCGTCAATGTCGTTCTGAGACGTTTTGACAGAATGGGTCAGAAGGTCGTGGCCTACGCGGATGATGTAGTTATATTGGTGTCGGGCAAGTTTCTGCAGAAATAAGCGACATCATGCAAGGGGCGCTGGGCGAACTATCGGCATGGGCTAATGATAAGGGATTGGGAGTTAATCCGGAGAAGACGGAGTTGGTTCTTTTCACTAGGAGGTACAAGGTGGAGAATTTCAGGCTACCGGTACTGGGAGGATTGGAGCTTAGATTGTCTGATTGTGCTAAATATCTGGGGGTATTTCTGGACAGCAAGCTGTCATGGGGAAGAAATACTCAGGAGAGACTTAAGAGGGGTCTCAATGCCTACTATGCTTGCAGATCATCGATAGGTAGGAGCTGGGGACTCCGGCCGTCAGTAGTGGGATGGCTGTACACTTCGGTGGTTAGACCCATTCTTACGTATGGATGCTGTGTTTGGTGGGAGTCATTGGGATTTGCTAGTCGTAGGAACCTTCTTTCTAAGGCTCAGAGGTGCGCTTCAATTGGCATGACAGGTGCCATGAGAAGTACTCCTCAGGCTGCCCTGGACGTCATTCTACATCTTCTGCCTATTGAAAAGTATGTGATGGGAATGGCGGCCAGGAGCATTCTTAGACTGAGGGAGTTAGGATTGATAGGGAATGTCACGCAGGGTCACTCACGGATATTGAGTGTGATTGAGGATTGTGGCTATTGCCTGGGACTACCCGGCTCCACTGATTATGTGGGCACCAGGGTGGACTTTGGGCGGTCGCCGGAGGTAATAGTGCCTTCTAGGGAGAGCTGGTCAGGTAGGAGCAGATTATTTAGTGGATTTGCTATTTTCACTGATGGCTCGAAGATGAGGGGCACGGGTGCGGGAGTCTACATTGAGGATCTGGACATCAGAAGGTCATATAGGCTTCCTGACGACTGTAGTGTCTTTCAGGCGGAGGTTCTGGGGGTATTGAGGGCCGTGGAACTTATGAGGGACAACATTGATAGGGGCTCTGAGGTCACTATATATGTGGACAGCCAGGCGGCTCTTATGGCCGTAAGGGGCTGTTATGTGAACTCAAAGCTAGTTGATGATTGTAGGAGGGCTTAAGAAGAAGTCTTAGGGGAGTATGCGCTAAGGTTGTGCTGGGTGCCGGGTCACTGCGACATAGGTGGCAATGAAGTTGCTGACGAGTTAGCAAGACAGGGCTCAGAGATGGAGGACCCTAACTGTATGGAGGCGGTTAGACCTCCAATAGGCTTCTATTTTGGAAGGATCAGGGAGTGGATTCTGGGCGCGACCAATCGGGCCAGGGGGAACCGGACGGACTGTCGGGTATCACGGACGCTGTGGCCGGTGCTTAGCAAGTCCGATTCGAGGTTGCTGCTGGGCATGAGTAGGGTCTGCGTGAGGACCATGATAGGAATGATCACGGGCCACTGTATGATAGGCAGGATGGCGGTGAGGATGGGATCCGAATTATCGGATATGTGCAGGTTGTGTGAGGACCCTGAGGAGTTAGAGACAGTTGAGCACTTTCTGTGCCACTGTCCCAGGTTGCAGGGCAGCAGGCTGAGGTGGCTGGGCAGTAGATTCCTGAACGAATTAGGGGATGTCTCGGGTTGTGGACTTGAGAATCTGATAGGATTCGTAATGGGGATGGCCTGGCTGCGCGAGAGGAGGCTGGGTGCTGGCCACAAGTAGGTTGAATTTGGTTGGTCAGGATTTCTTTCGGGGCTGGTCCGAAACATTCTTTTCTATCCATCTTTCTTTTCTGACTTGTGCTTTCGCTGTTTATTTCACCTATTTTCCTTCTTTACATATCTTTCTCTAATTAAGGCGTCACAATGGACCATACTGGTCTCTGGGTGAGGGTGTGAAGGAGACTTCACACCAGCCTTTCAACCTACCTACCTAACACATTGACAAAAATAAAAAAAAAAACAATTAACCATTACCTAATGCTTTAAAAAAATTAAAAAAATAAACTTTTTAGAAATAAATTTTAGTTAATTAAAAAATCGCAAGGACCGTAAATAAGAGTTATCCATAAAATGTTAGCTTAAAAACGGAGTCAACCAATAGGTTTGTTCTAAAGTTCTCTTTAAGAACCTATGGTGATCTAGAAAAAAAGATCTCAACTCCACAGTAAAAAATCATTTTTCAACGAAAAAATAAAAGTTTGGATGAACTCTTAAAAAGAGAGTTTTTTTTCCCAATCATAACATATTCGCCCTAAAATAGAACTCACACCATCAACAAATACAACTCTTTTAAGGATTTTAATTTTTACGTCTAAACACTCATAATGTTTTTCTTCTTTTTTTTTATTTTTACGTTGAAATTGTAGTGATCTGACCAGCGCTTTGGTTGTTAATGTACAAAAAATTAGTTTAATAAAATGCTGGTTAAAATCAAACTCCTGAAATGAGTTTTATTTTTTGACGGCTGAATAAAATTCTCGTTTTAACAGTTTTATTCGATATTTTATTGCTCAACTGGGTTTTAATTTATGACGGCTTAATAAAACTCTCTTTTTAATAGTTAAATTTGACCTTTTATTTTTACGTTGAAAAATAACTGTTTTATATGGACTTGTTTGTTTTTAAATCAAAAAATAACTCAGAGACTGAAAATAATTACTGCATATTATTATTTTTTGTAAAGGTAACGAGAAATATACCTTTATTTTCAATTGGGAATATTTAACCATTATCGTTATATATATAGTATTTTGTTTGTGGTAACCAATGAAAGTAAAATTTATTTTTTTTGGTTAATGATAACCAAATTGGTTACAAATATCTATTGGAAAAAATATATATTTTTCTGGTTATATTTTTTTATTTTTTGGATACAAATAACCAACCTCCTCCATTTTCGAAATAACGGTATATCTCTAAAACCAGAGCCAATCTAAAAAAACGGCGAGTACCACTGGATTCAGTGTAGCCGAATTATTATTTTAAAACGCCATGTGCCCGGCTTGTCTGTTTTTCCAACTAGCGTAGTGTAATATATATAAAACAAACCAAAAATTACCGTGTTGTAAGTATTTCTCAAAAAATATGCACTTTGATAATTTAGAGGAAAATATCGCCAAAATGCCTAAAAATCTTGAAATATGGCCTGATAACAACGATTCTCGCTTGTGTTGCTGTTGTTGCTCGGCAATTTGTACTGTCACAGCACAGCACAACACACAGTGCGTGTGTGTGCGACATGTCTGGTTTTTTGTTGGCTTTTTGTTATGTATACCCTCCGCCACAACTAGCTGGGTATACTTAGTTTGTCATTCCGTTTGAAACATTTTTATTATTCATTTGGTTATTTTTAACCATTATCGTTACATATATTTTATATTGGTTATCGTAACCAATTACAGTAAAAAATATTTTTTTTTTGTTATACATAAATAACCATTACTTCAACCACAAATGTTTTTTGGTTACAAACAACTATTAAACCAAATAATTAATCTTTTGGTTACAAATAACCATTTTAACAAATAATTAATTTATTTGGTTTCAAATAACCATTTAAACAAGCAATATTTTTTTAACAACAACACAGGTTAAAAATTTTCTTCAGATATTTTTTTCTGTGCATATGTATTTATATGCAGTGTTGCCAATTTAGCCATTTAGTGGCTAGATTTAGCCATTTTTCACCATGTTTAGCCATTAAAAAATGAGTTTAGCCATTAGCCATTTATCAACTTGTATAGCCATAAAATTTTTTTGCCGATTTTCTTTTAAAAGAATAATTTTTATTTTATTATAAAAATTTATAAAAGTAAATTAAACATTTTTAACAATTAAAACGCCTTTAAATTAAATCAGAACTTTTATAAATGTTGAAAATCGCTATAAACGATGTTGATGAAACATCTTTCAAAATAAAGGAACAGTATTCCAATATTAAATTTATAAAATGGTACAACACAAACATCGGTGTTTCTTTTTTTAGAAATTTCAGAATTGACTAAAGTTGATCTTTCTTCCATGGACTAATGCTAAAGTAGAGAGTGTACTTAGACAAGTAAACATCGTTTAAGCTTTAAAGTAATTTGAGAAATAGGTTACATTAAGCAACCATTAATTCGATTTTATCAATTAGGTAAATATTTTTACCATTACAATAAAATATTTATACCCCACCACAATAGTGGAGAGAGTACTATACGTTAGTGCTGATGTCTGTAACACCTTCAAATATTGGTTTTAGACCCACCTTTAAGTATACCGATTGACTAAGAATCACTTTTTGAGTCGAATTACATAACTATGTTTGTCCGGCTGTCTGACTGGCTGTACATGTAAACCTTGTGCGCAAAGTACAGGGGCCTAATTCTGGCAGTCGTGATCGAGTAATTTCTCAATTCGAAAGCAATTTATTATTTAATTATTTCAGTCAATACTGAACGAATCGGAATAATTTTTTTAGTGTTATAAAATAATTTCGATTCGTTAAGTATCGACTGAAATAAAATTGCTTTCGAATCGAGGAAGTACTCGATCACGACTGCCAGAATTAGGCCCCAAGTCGCAGTTTTGGAGATTATTTGATAAAATTTGGTACGTAGGTGCTAATGTGGTCAGGTTTGACCGACTATACTTTCTGACTTGTTTTTTTTTTGTAGATCTGGATTCAAAACGTTGGGTAAATATTGTCGTGATTATGATTTACCTCAAATTTTTTAGAACTAATAAACACGAGTGATTCCTATGAGATGATCAATAACGACATCGAATTTATTGATGATTTAATTTTTTAAATGTCTATCAAAATATTAATTAACGTTTATTCTTATTTAACAAACTTAACTTACAATTTCATCGCAAACAAATTTAAATGAATTATTCTGACTTTTAGCCATTTTTTTAGCCCATTTTTAGCCATTTTTCCCCGTAAATTTAGCCATTTTTGGTCACAAAGTTTTGGCAACACTGTTTTTATGTATGATTATTTCCGTGCATTTATTATTTCGATGAGTAAGAAGAAGGAGTGAACGTGTCAACTGTTGTGCGTGACTTGAGAGGCAATTCTAAACTGCTAGAATCACCGTCTGTACTTAAAAACAGTTTTTTTGCTTTTGCCGGAAAAAATATTGCCCATGGGTCCCAAATAGTAACCGACTATACTTTCTTACTTATGTATAATTTATATTTGTAACCAAAAAATAATTTACTTGTTTTAATGGTTATTTGTAACCAAATTAATTTATTATTTGTTAAAATGGTTATTTGTAACCAAAAAATTAATTATTTGGTTTAATAGTTGTTTGTAACCAAAAAATTTTTTTAGGTGAATTAATGGTTATTTATGAAGGTATAACCAAAAAAAATATTTTTTTCTTTAATTGGTTACGATAACCAGAATAAAATATACATATTAAATGATAATTGTAATTTTTAACCTTTACCTATAATTAATCAATATTTATATGATTTTTTGCCGTTTCCTTTAAAGGGTCCCTGGATAAAATTGTTTTTGCTATAAAATCGTTAAAGTCATTTATTTAGAAAAAAACAAAAATCTAAAATGATGCCGCTTACGTTATTTTCGCGGTTAGGGCTCAAATTTAACTGTTTGTCAAACAATTCTTTTCAAAATAAAAATATTTCAAAACGTTAATATGAATTTTCTATTTTTTTTTTACATAATACGGTTATATTAAATAAAAAACCTAAAGTATAACTTATTAAATTTTCGAGCTTAAGGGTTGTTTTTGATATAAAATTTATTTAAATCAATATTTCAGCACTCCTTTGAGTGTCTTCTTCAGAGTTTTTTTCTTGATTGTTTGCTATTTTTTTTAAATTGCGGTGCGTTTTTTAATTTTTCTAACCCAACAATTATACTTACTGCAACATTTGCATTTATGTATGTAGGTTATTTCCACATAAAATGTAGCATACTTCTTTTTTAATGTTTTCAAATGTGTTTACCTACATATTTAAGAAAAGTTCTTTAAACAAAAAAAATAGTTTTGGTTGGTAAAAACCCAAGTTTTTTTTACAAAAACAAATTACATGTGTTCAGTTCTTTCAGTAATTTTTTTTTACAATAATTTTTGTCTACATGTCTTTTTAACAAAAACAACCATAGGCATCAAAGAATTTAAGAAAAAAAATATTACGTTACTAAAATTTTCAAAAATGTTTGCTTTAAAAAAAAGCAGCATACACATTTTTACAAGAACAAATCATGTACGCAGCAGACACAAAGGCTAATCGTGCTGCTCATCATTGTATTTTCGTCGTAGGTATAATACGTAACTAGTAGTGTTGTTGTTGCTTGGCAATTTGTACGACCATAGTACAAGCAGCCTGTGTATTTTGTTTTTGTAAAATTTTTTGTTTGGCTTTTTTTTTGCTCGTAATACATTCACGCTCTTTTTCGTTGAAAAATAATTGAAAATAACGGCATCGTACAATAAGTAACTTATTGTATTCCATCAGTATCCACTAGTATCTGGTTTTGCGAAACAGATATAAACAGATATGATACTCTCTTTCGCTTTTGTATCAACTTACATCCACTCTATATCAACTCATATCAGAAACACAAGAGCACTCATCCATACGCATCCACTTTAGAAAAAACACAGAAACAGATATAAACAGATACATCTGTGCAGGTCTTTAATGTACATGCACTTAGTTTCAGGGATGGAACGTAGATTTATTTTTATATATACATATTATCGAAGTCGTTAAACAATTTTTTATATAATTATTATTGTTAGAACGTATAAACGTGCTATTTTTAGCGCGCTAAATTCAATTTAAATTAAAGCCGATGCACATCTAAGGCCCTGTTAGCCGACCGTAAATTTAATGAAATGCAAAGTAACGTACCGTCCCTAACTGTAAGCTCGTTTGTGCACTTATAGAACATGTAAGAACGTGCCAGCTGTTTTTTTTTTAATATAAACATAAGAGCATCAGTATACACCCTGCAAATAATAGGACCAGTCCAAACACGCGTGTAAAGAGTAGTCCACAAAGGACCAGGACTAGTCCAAAAGTAACCCAAACGTATGGAAAAAACCTGGTCTATTTAACATTACGATGTCCTAGGAGAGGATCATATAACCCACCTTTGGACCACTAAGGAGTAGTTTTAAAACTACTCCATGGTATATAACCCACCTTTGGACCACTAAGGAGTAGTTTTAAAACTACTCCATGGTATACTCAAGAGGATTAGTTTTGAAGTCGTTTAAAAACGAAAGCACGTCGTTAAAAAACGAAGACATGTCGTCTCACTACCCTGCAAATAATAGGACTAGTCCAAACACGCGTGTAAAGAGTAGTCCACAAAGGACCAGGACTAGTCCAAAAGTAACCCAAACGTATGGAAAAAACCTGGTCTATTTAACATTACGATGTCCTAGGAGAGGATCATATAACCCACCTTTGGACCACTAAGGAGTAGTATTAAAACTATTCCATGGTATATAACCCACCTTTGGACCACTAAGGAGTAGTTTTAAAACTACTCCATGGTATACTCAAGAGGATTAGTTTTGAAGTCGTTTAAAAACGAAAGCACGTCGTTAAAAAACGAAGACATGTCGTCTCACTACAAACACTTTTTAACAATGACATGGTCCATGCTTGCATTACATCGGACCAGTCCATGGAGTAGTCCATTTTATCAAAATGGGTCAGGTGGTCCAATTTTATTTGCTGGGTACAAACACTTTTTAACAATGACATGGTCCATGCTTGCATTACATCGGACCAGTCCATGGAGTAGTCCATTTTATCAAAATGGGTCAGGTGGTCCAATTTTATTTGCTGGGCATAAAACAACACACACAGTGATGAGAATTTATAATGTTCAAATGGTGAACGCTTTGCAGAAAAAGTACCAAGTGATTTAAATAGTATAAAATGTATGCACTATATATACATAAATAATTTATTTGATATTAATATTACAGATTTACAATAAACAAATATGGTTTATAGCATATTCATAAACATGTACTTTCATTAAAACCCAGACTTTTTTATTGTTTGTGTATATGTATCCATTTGTTTATTTTTAAATCTAAACAAATATTTTTATAAATATATTTATCGTCGGTCACAGGTTGACAACTCTTAACTCGGAAAAAAATCGAATCGGGTTTTTGATGCCAAATGTGTTTGTCCTTCTGCATGTTAGTACCTTTGCTTTCTTTACACTGTCTTACAATAAATATCTCTTCCTAATTTTGGTTTTTTTTATTTATGTACTTCCAACACGGTTCAGTAACGGAGTAATAACGTGTTTTTTTTGTCTCCTGAAAAGTACAAAAAACATGTTAAGAGTGTGACCAACGTTATGTATTGTAAGTTTTTTTTGTCAAAAGTCCATAGATACCTATTATTCCTGAAAAAAGTACCAAAGAAAAAGAGTGATTTAACCCGCATTCCATTTAAAATACAAGCTGACCATCACTATATACAACTGTCACGTAACCTCGTAATGAAATTCTATTTTCTACAGGTTTTTCGAATAAGAAACCTAAAATACAAAAAAATCAAATATTTTTACCCCCCGCAACCTAACTATCATGTGTCATTTTGTTTTCCAAAATCATCATACGATAAACCTAACGGTCACCCAAAAGTACAAAAAAAAATCGTGTGAAGTAATCTTGCATTTACTTGCATAGACAAAAAAAAATAAATAATATGAAAATAACTACATACATACATCCTCATGTACAATTTGCCTTTATTTTCATAAAGCAAAACCACCACCAAAATTCCATCCATACATACATACATATATGTATACATAGGGTAGCCAGATTTTAAATTCGGAAAAACAGTACATCGAACACAAAAAAACAGTACAATCAAGAAAAAAACAGTACATTTTTTTTTTGCGAAAACACAACTATTTATTTAAATTATAATATATTTAAAACTTTTGATTGAATATGCAACAATTATATAACGAAAAACACTTAAAATGTGTAACACCAAATGAATGATTTCCGTTTTATGCCATTTTATACGTATACGAAATTACTCCATTTGCGTTAAAAAAAACACTAAAACGAAGCATTTGGACTAAAGGTTTTTTTTTTATTTGAAGACAGGAAAAACATAACATTCCTGTAAGCCATATAAGAAAGGAGAAAAGCCTAACTTAGCTTAAAACTATTAACTCGTTGATTGTGTAAGTATTATATTGGTATTTAAAGAAATTTTCACCACACACATAGTTGCACATATCATATAGAATTTGAGAAAATGTATGTGTCCTAAGTTAATTTTCCAATTTTAAACAATTCTTAAATTATTTACGGCCAATTTGACCAAGTTCAGCTATAATCTATAAAATCCAAAAAACATATTTCAAAAGTAGTTAAGGTGGAGAAAAGTGGTCCTGAAAGTAATTAGGTATTTTTATAAATTTTGAGCCCGGAGAATTTTTAAATTTGTACGTTTTCAATTTCACGTGATTTCGATTTCCAGAACTTGCCCGAATATTAAATTAAAGGAATTAAAGATAATTGTGTTGGAATAAGTATTTAAAAAATATAAAATTTTTTACAAAATTTCGATTTTGTTTTTGTCTTTTTCAGGTGTTTAAAGGAAAAAACTATTGGAAGAGGTAGCCATAAAATCATATGTCTTAAAAATAATAACATGAAAATATACAACTGCTGCGAGTCACCTATTATAATTAAGATTTCTACTGCGTATTTACAATGACCACAGCGTAAAAAGTCTTATTATTTTAGAGCTTTTTTGTTTGGAACACAACATTTTTTTAAGCTATGTACTGTTAAATATTAGGATATTTTCAAAATATGAGTTTAACAGGGATTTTCTTAATATCTTGGTTTTTTGTAGACTGAACACAAAAAAAAACAGTACAAAAAACAGTACAAAGTGTAAAAAACAGTACATTTGCGTACTGTTTCGGACATTATGCATAAAACAGTACAATTGCAAAAAATCAGTACATGTACTGTTTAAAACAGTACGTATGGCAACCCTAGAAAAGGCTATAAAACTCGACAAATAAGCATCAAAAATATTTTGTATTAATGTTGACATTTTATATATTTTATTTTTACATAGACGACCCTTGAAAAAGTCACCAAAAAAGTGACGAAACGTCGGGTGAAATTTAATAAATTTGTTTTATTTACATCAACATCATTAGGCCTTTTATCTTATGAAGAAAAATAAACTGATAAAAAACAAGTAAGAGTGCTATATTCGGCTGTGCCGAATCTTATATACCCTTCACCATTGTGCGAGCAGAATACAGAGCAACTAGAGAAAAACTAAATAATTTTTACATATATGTACATACATACATAATCACAATTCTAAAAACTTCATTATAAATTAAATTTAAAAATCTAAAACTGGTAAATATTTTTTTACAATCGTTTTTAGAACATAAAAATTAAAAAAAAAAATTCCCTTTGAAAAACCAAGATTTGAACCATTTGAATTCGCCTTGATTAAACACATTAAAATAAACTCCACCACCAGCGTTGCCAGAATTAAGATTTTATCTTATTTTTAAAGATTTTTTGACCAAAATAAGATTTTAAGATTTTTTTTCTCAAATTAAGATTTTTTTATTTTTAGAAATAAAGATTATTAACTTTAATTTTGTACAAGATACATCATTTCTTTACCGTTTTTTAAACAGAATATTTTTAAAACAATGAGTTTTTGTATCATATTTGTTGTCTAACTATTGGTTTTGCACACTTTTGAACCCATTGTCTGGCATACACAAAAATATATCATTATTTCTGGGCATTAAATATATTAAATAAGCATCTTAAATTAGCAGTTGTTCATTTTGGGAATACTGATGAAAAAAATTATTTGTGAAAAGAAAAAACGCATTTTTATAAAGTTTCATAAATTAAAGAACAAATAAGTTCAGGTATTTAGTAGGTACCCAAAGGTAAAACTAATGGAACTTAAGAAGCTTTTAGTTTAAAAATTCCTCATTCCATGTTTATGATAATTTTTTAACAAAGTATACAAACATAAGTGCTTAAGAATATCTTTTTAAAAGGTGTACCAACATTATTTTAATAACAATTCAATAAGGAATATATTTAAGAAAATCCATATATTTTCAATGAGCTCTTTTTAAATGCAATTTCCTCGAAATGCATTCCATATAAGAACGGTGTCAACATATATAATATTAAATTAAGAACCCTTAAAATTTCATATGAAGTATGAGCTCGTTCGTAAACTAAAATTTTCTTGCTCAAAATTTATGTATGTACATATCTCTAATTTTAGAGTTTAATTACATTGAATGAAACTTCTTTATTTAGCAGGGTTCAGAAATATTCATACATGAATTCTAAAATTCCAACATTCATGATAAATTGTCTTGAATAATGCTTTCAAAAGTTTTTGTTTTATTCTTACACTGTAAAATGAATAGCTAAGAATTTTTTTTATTTTTAAGCACATGAATAGTTTTGTTTTTTATTTTCCAGTTTGTACATATGCACGTATGTGAATAAAGAAAAGTACAAAATTGTAAAAACTAAAATATGAGCGGCTAATCGTTGCTCTCATTAATGTTTTTAATAAAAAGAGTTCCAAATATTTACTTGCTACTCACATCATAATCTCAGTTGTGTTTTGCTTTATTCGTGTTTAAAAACACAAAATTTCTCATTGTTCTTGTTTAATAGTATTTGTAGCCTTGATAAAACTGTTTTTTAAGCGTCGTTTATTCGTGGTTTTTTTTTCATACATAAAGAAAATAAAAACAGTTGCAACTTTATTTTGAACAATTGTAAATATAACAACAGTACAAATTTAATTTTGAAGTGAAAAAACGTGTATTGAAATGTCTAAGAAAAAATTTAATATAGAAAAATATGTATTGTACGATGAAAATTCAAAAAAAAGCACTTGCTTAGTAGAAACGTGCAAGAAGAAGCTATGCGGAAAATTAAGAGCAAATATAAAAAGACATTATAAACTCATTCACCAGCAAGACATTGAAAATGATATTGAAGATGTGTGTAAAAAATTAAAAAAAGAAAAAACAATAAAATTAAGCACCACTATGGATAGGGATAATTTTTTAAAATGTTGTGTGGGATTGGTAACAAAGAAAAATATTCCATTTAGAATATTTGATGACCAGGACTACTTTAAGCAACTTATTGCACCATATGAACAACAATTTAATATAAATTTAAATTCAAGTAATATTGGTGTAATTTTAGAAAAAGCAAGTAGCTACATAAAAGCTGAAATAAGTGCTACAGTAAAAAATAAAATGATTTCCTTAAAAATAGACACGGCCAGCCGAATGGAAAGGAATGTCCTTGGCATCAATATTCAATATATAAAAGATTTTAAAATATGTATTAATACAATTGGTAAGTTTACAAAATCATCTTAAATTTTTTTAAAATAAACTTAAATTTTAGACCATGGATGCCTTTTAAATATCAAAAGATCCGAAATTTTTAGCAGTAAATATCTGCCGAAAAAGTCGGAGACAATTTTCGACCGATTTTAAAATCCATTTCTGAAGTAGTATTAATTTTTTTTTTTTATTTTTAATGTATTTTTTATTTACTGTCTTATGCAAAAAAAAAGTTAAAGTTTTGCAAAATTGTATGGGCTTAATGTGTTAGCTAACTAATGTGAACTTTAACTCTTTTTTAAGAAGGGGGTTATGCAATATCGATGCCTTACTTTCTCAACCTCGTAACTTATAAAAATATGGTTTTGACTTTTTCATATCAAGCGATTGCAATTTTTGTGTTCTATTACTTTAACAACTTATTATTTCAATAATTTATTAATATTTACAGAATTGAGACAAAGTATTGAAATAATAAGTTTATTATTGAAGCTTTGTGAAAGAGAAAGAGCTCCTTTCGAGACCAATGTTCTTGAATATTGGAATAAATCATGTGACAAAGATAAGGATATGAGACAAATTGTAGAGGCCGTACTAGCTGTGCCTGCTACTCAGGTTTCTGTGGAGCGTTCATTTAGTGCTTTGTCTACAATACTAACAAAGCTAAGATCAAAACTTTCCAAAAAGTCTCTTTCAAATATACTAATTACCAAACTTAATTATGAGCTCTTAAATTTTTCAAATTTTGATTTTGAAAATAATGATATGATTTCTGTATAGGTACGAATAAAAAAAAAATTTTAAAAGTGACCTGAAGTAACCATATTTATGCTAGATCTAACTCAAAATGAATTACTTTTTTTTTTGAATGTATGTACATACCTACATATTTTAATATTTAATTTAAACTTTTTCAATGAATTAGGTACTTATTTTAAAAGTGTTGAGTTATGTTTTTTTTAAAGCTTTAATAAAAAAAAATATAAAATAAATCATACCTATTTTTTTTTTATTTTTTTTATTAGTATTTTTACTTAAAAAAATTTTTTTCTCTAAATTTGCACTTCAAATAAAGACATAAAAAAAACTAATCGTGACACTAATTGTTGAAAATTTGTTTTTTTTTTTTCAACGTTTATAAATATTTGTGTATGAATAATAAAATTCAAACATTTATAATAAATAATTTGTCTTATACCTAGGTACCTATTTTTTGTAGAAACAACACAAGAATTTTATAAACACAGATTACGCATTGCGCATGTTTTTTATTATTTACAAAATGTAACTGTTAAATGTTAAGTCACATCAGCACATTATAGGTACACATGTTTGTTTACTTGTGTTTCTACATTTCATTTTTAAAGGCTGAATGAGCTATTTTGGTGTCTTTGTATCATGGACACAAAAAAACAATACAAATATAAGAAAAAATAAAACAAGAGATTTTTTCTGTTTTTAAACACGAATAAAGCAAAACACAACAGAGATTATGATGTGAATAGCAAGTGTATATTTGGAAGTATGCATAAGAATGCAAGATGAGCAAAAGTAGTTAAAAAAAAAAATTCTCTCATGTACAAATGTAAGAAAAAATAAATCTCTTTTATTATCTCATGTGTTTTGTAGAAACGAAAAATAAGGAAAATACTTTTATACAAGATCGAATAAAGCAAAATTTTTTTTGTGTTTTTAAGCACGAATAAAACAGCACACAACAGTGTATAAAATTTTTTATTCCTACCCATGAGTGAATAGTGAGTGAATATTTGGAACTCTGTTATTTAGATTGACTTTTTTAATTTCTTATTTATTAAAAATTAAATGGATTAAAAATTTATTTTAGAAAGAATTTTATGAAAAAATATAGCTTAAACACAATTTAAACCTACAATCGAATTTTGTATAAATACCGCAATTATGTATTTCGATTTAAATAGTTTCCATAATAAGAAATGTGTTGTTTTGAAAAACTAAAAATTTTTACTTTTTTGCCCTTGTTATAAAAAATTTTAAGGTTTTTTTTCTTAAAAATAAGATTTTTTTTCGCGAAATTAAGATTTTCCTTCCAAATCTTCTGGCAACGCTGTCCACCACTCATATAAAGGGTATACAAAACAACAAAAAACCACATTACCAACACTGCATTATCATAGCCGTAGAAACCAAATTGTATGGTATGTTTATGTCATTTTGGTAATACAGTGGTTATGGTAATGAGGTTATGTCGCTTCTAATTGGATCTTTAAAAATTGAGGTAGTCGTGGTTTTTTACTCATATCTCAGCCATTTGTGGACCGATCATTTTGACCATATGTGACATAAATGTACAATAACCTGGCCCCCATCATATATGGGGTCTTCGGAAAACCCATTTCAACAGACAGACGGACAGTCGGACATCGTTAAATCAACTTCGCTTTTCATAACGACCCAGAATATATATACTTTACAGGGTCTAACATCGATATTATAGAAATTACAAACGGAATGACAAACTTATATATACCCTATTCACCACCTGACGCCCTATGTTCTTCGTGAACAATTTATTTAAGTATTTTTATATCGCTGTATCTATACTGTATTTAAATAAATAAAGGACATATATATATATTCACCACCTGTGGTGAAGGGTATAATAAAGTAATTCCAACAAAATTTTTTATTGGGTTGTCCGCTTCGCAAATTATGCCCCATTTACAGCATTTTTGCTAAATTTAAATGGAAGGAAAGTTAAGGAAGTTGTATTGTACTGCGACAATTGCGCAAACAGCAAAAAACAAGCATTACAGTAATGATAACAACGGTTTTAAAAAAATCTAATTCGATTAAGAAAACAAATTTAAACTTCCTGATGTCTGGACTTTTAATGATGACTGAAGATTAAATCCATAGTTGAAACAGCACCAATGAAAAAAACTCATATACGTTCTTAGATAATGGGGTACGATTAGGGTTACCAGACGGCCTGGATTGTCCAGTTTTTTTGGTTCCTGTCCAGTTACCAGCTAAAATACCATTTATCCAGTTAAAAAACTTTATTCAATTTTGAAAAATTACTTTTTTTATTATAGTTTTTTATTAATTACATTTTTTTATTGAATTATTATCTTGTACAGAACCAAATCGTTTACTAAGAAAATACGGTTCAGTTTTTAAAAATGCGATAAAATTAACATACAAATGAAAAATAAATTGGCCTCGTAAATAGTTTTTGTGAAAGTACTTAAGGTATTTCTAATAATTTTTACTCACAAGGATGCACTCCTTTGACCGAATAAAGGCTTCAATTTTAATAAGACTTAATTTTGATGAAAGAAGCAAAATGTTTCAAACATTTTTGCATACAACTATCAGCCATGTTTCTGAAAATCGAATTCACGACAAACTTTGAAAACGATCAAATATTGGGGTTCATTAAATTATTTGGTTTCATATACTTCAAACTGTAAAAATTAAATGGATTAAAAATTTATTTTAGAAAGAATTTTATGAAAAAATATAGCTTAAACACAATTTAAACCTACAATTGAATTTTGTATAAATACCGCAATTATGTATTTCGATTTAAATAGTTTCCATAATAAGAAGTGTGTTGTTTTGAAAAACTAAAAATTTTTACTTTTTTGCCCTTGTTATAAAAAATTTTAAGGTTTTTTTTCTTAAAAATAAGATTTTTTTTCGCGAAATTAAGATTTTCCTTCCAAATCTTCTGGCAACCACTCATATAAAGGGTATACAAAACAACAAAAAACCACATTACCAACACTGCATTATCATAGCCGTAGAAACCAAATTGTATGGTATGTTTATGTCATTTTGGTAATACAGTGGTTATGGTAATGAGGTTATGTCGCTTCTAATTGGATCTTTAAAAATTGAGGTAGTCGTGGTTTTTTACTCATATCTCAGCCATTTGTGGACCGATCATTTTGACCATATGTGACATAAATGTACAATAACCTGGCCCCCATCATATATGGGGTCTTCGGAAAACCCATTTCAACAGACAGACGGACAGTCGGACATCGTTAAATCAACTTCGCTTTTCATAACGACCCAGAATATATATACTTTACAGGGTCTAACATCGATATTATAGAAATTACAAACGGAATGACAAACTTATATATACCCTATTCACCACCTGACGCCCTATGTTCTTCGTGAACAATTTATTTAAGTATTTTTATATCGCTGTATCTATACTGTATTTAAATAAATAAAGGACATATATATATATTCACCACCTGTGGTGAAGGGTATAATAAAGTAATTCCAACAAAATTTTTTATTGGGTTGTCCGCTTCGCAAATTATGCCCCATTTACAGCATTTTTGCTAAATTTAAATGGAAGGAAAGTTAAGGAAGTTGTATTGTACTGCGACAATTGCGCAAACAGCAAAAAACAAGCATTACAGTAATGATAACAACGGTTTTAAAAAAATCTAATTCGATTAAGAAAACAAATTTAAACTTCCTGATGTCTGGACTTTTAATGATGACTGAAGATTAAATCCATAGTTGAAACAGCACCAATGAAAAAAACTCATATACGTTCTTAGATAATGGGGTACGATTAGGGTTACCAGACGGCCTGGATTGTCCAGTTTTTTTGGTTCCTGTCCAGTTACCAGCTAAAATACCATTTATCCAGTTAAAAAACTTTATTCAATTTTGAAAAATTACTTTTTTTATTATAGTTTTTTATTAATTACATTTTTTTATTGAATTATTATCTTGTACAGAACCAAATCGTTTACTAAGAAAATACGGTTCAGTTTTTAAAAATGCGATAAAATTAACATACAAATGAAAAATAAATTGGCCTCGTAAATAGTTTTTGTGAAAGTACTTAAGGTATTTCTAATAATTTTTACTCACAAGGATGCACTCCTTTGACCGAATAAAGGCTTCAATTTTAATAAGACTTAATTTTGATGAAAGAAGCAAAATGTTTCAAACATTTTTGCATACAACTATCAGCCATGTTTCTGAAAATCGAATTCACGACAAACTTTGAAAACGATCAAATATTGGGGTTCATTAAATTATTTGGTTTCATATACTTCAAACTGTAAGTGCAGTACAGTTAATAGGGACCTATGCTCTTTCTAATGCAGCAAACCTCAGTTTTCTAACTGCATTACTTTTGCCATAAGTAAGCTTTAAAATACACCTTTGATCAGAAAAAAATAAACTTGTTAACTTCAAAATCGTTTTTCTCCAAAACTCATTTTATGCCCATAGGTCCCTTTTAACTGAAACTGCCACATATACCGAATTTATGTATACGTTGGCAGCAATACTACAACTATACAAAAACATCAGAGTCTTTTGTATTGCATTATTAGTGTTTACGGCTCGAAATGTCAAATACATATTTATAAACAAAACATTGACACCAGAAGAAATTGGTTCGAACTGTCAATTTCGGCAGGCTTTTTGTTACCACTTGTAGTGAAATAGCCCTGATACATACATAATTTTGTAATATGACATAAGACTGAATTTGAAATGTTAAGTACCTTGCTTTTAATGTTTTTTTATTGTAAAAAATTTAAGTAAACTTTTTCTTTTAGTTAATTGCATTTTCAAACTGCCCAGTTATTTTTCCAAATCCAGGTGAATTTTTTATTTTGTCCAATTATTTGACTATTCCCAACAAACACGAAGTCAAACCTTTGATATGAAATGACTTTATCATCTGACATCAAACGCAATTCTCAAACGTTTTTCAATTGTTTGATTTAACATTTAAATTCAAATTGATAATGATTTGAAAATAAACATTTGCTATCAAATGTTTTATCAATTTGATCTCAAATGTTTGTCAAATGTTAAAATCAAATCAAAAATAAACTTAGCAATACTTAAGCGAAAAATAAATGTAAGCATTAAAAATGGCGATTAGAGATACATTTTTTTCTTTGTGGTTACATGTGTTTTACTATTAAAAATAAATTTTAATATAAAGTGAACAGTTTATTTCTTGTGAAAAATAAAAATTATTTGTGAGAAATTACAATGATTAACAATACGAAAAAAAAGAAAAATAATAAAACGGGAAAGTGAAGAAAGTTTGTTGAACGATCGCGGTGCTACATTCCTCAAAATAAAAGGGAGTATTTTGTCTTTCCAAGAATTGGAGGACGGAAAGAACACTATTTCATCTTTAAGCTATGGTACCGAATGTTTATCTCAAAGTTTATTTAAATAAAAAATAAATTTAAATTAAAACAAATAAGAGTGCTATATTCGGCTGTGCCGAATCTTATATACCCTTCACCATTGTGCGAGCAGAATACATAGCAATTAGACAAAAACTAAATAAAACTGGTAAATATTTTTTTTTAAATAAGAGACAACTGGTTTTGAACTTCGCTTTTCGTAAGGGCCCAGAATATATGTACTTTATAGGGTGTAGGATCAATATTGTAGAAATTACAGTTATATACATATACCTTTTTAGAGGTTTCAGTTCTAGGTATATTAATTTCTAAGCATGGGTTCTGCACCTCCAAATCAGATGTGCATGCTACCTGTGATTAATCAGAGGTAGGTGGATTAACCGCTGGGATGCGGCGACCACTTGGAGACTCAATATTATTCTGGTTTAAACTCATGATATTTTTAGAAAGTAGTATTGGTTAAGACTGTATTCCGGCGATATGTTACAAGCATAAAGCTGGGTCTAACGAATTCAGCCATCACGTGGTTATATACACCATAAATAGGCAGCTCCTCTAGAATCAGACGCCTTTTGTAGCCGCCCGCTCCGCTACGTTTGCATATTTTCTAGGTTCGCCCCGCATATTTTTTTTTTGCGGAATCCTACATAAATGTCGAACGTGCTCCTATCCACCACCCGGGGAGGCGCCCTATGGGAGAGAAATAGCAAAACTCCGCAATGAGGCCCTATGCTCCACAGGGAGCTAAAGGAAATAAGAAGAAGAAGAATACCTTTTTTACCTTCGGTGAAGGGAATAAAAAGAGTAATTTTCGGGAATTCAGGGGTCTTATCACCGCATTCGATACTATCGTATCGAATAAACTATTGAATTTTTTTGCATACGATAGACACTGGCGTATCGAATGAAAACTCGATAAATGTAATGTCGAGTTACACGATGTCGAATGCTATTATTTCAAATTCAATACATTTCATTCGATATCGAGTTTCAAGATACCAAAATAAATAATTTCGATGAATTTTGCTCGATATCGTATGCGGTGATTAGACCCCAGTATTTCGGTTATAACTCATAGAAATTTCCGACATTTTGGTATCCCAGTAAAAAATGGTGCTTACTGGTAAGCAGGTTTGTAAGGGAGAGAAGCACAAGCCCCCCTTACAAACCTGCTTACAAGAGGCATGATTTTTATATGGCGAATTCCCACTTGGAAGCACTACTTTTTTGTAAAATCATTGCGTTTTTCATGACTTACATTATTCAGTGAAGGAATAGCTTCCAAAAACCGCAACTTTCATACCTTTGATTAATTGCTTCTATACTGTATACAGGAAGCGCTTCTTTCATGTTTCTATTAATATAGCGATTTCATACCTTACCCAATTCTATTACTGTGTTGGCTTTTTGGAAGCATTTTATTCATGCCTCTTATATAAGCTATGAAAACATTACTTTTTTTTAGTTTTGTACATTTTATTTTTATTTACTAAATAAACTTATAAAAAATAAACTCAAAATACATCCATTGTAAATTGTGATATGATATTTAATACTAAACTGCAATATAATTGGGGTATTCACAAGGTGTGCTATCATGTTATATTGTCATAATGTTCTAACATTTTACAATGGTTTAAAAAAATTGTTGTTGTTTCGTAAACAAAAAGTGTCTTAAATTAATAGAACTTTGCTTGGTATGTTTATTGTTGTGCTGTCGTAAATAATCAGAAGATACCTGCGCTGAGCGGCTGAGCCGAACCGCACTAGTTTTTGTAGCCGCCGCCGTTGATGGTATAGTTTTATGCGGCTAACATCCGAATTGCAACACAACACTTGCAGCGTCAAATTAGATCGGCTTAGGACTCTGATGTTTAGTAAACAAACAAAATAAAATTAATTTGTGGTTTGCGTCTGAAAATGGAAAATAGTCAGGGAAGATCTAATTTAATTTATTAATTCATGGATATGAATATCTAAATATTTTTATTTTTGGTAAATACATACCTATTTATTTTTTATATTTGTTTTAAGTCAGCTGATTTAAATTCAAAATAGCACACTAAATTATGAGGGGTTGTTCACAACAGTCGTATATTTTCATGTTATTATTTTATTTTATATATTATGTTTTTTTTTAAAGCTTGCACTTAAGCTAGTGAGGTATTCATTGGCGTTTGTTCTTCTCTGTCCAGAAATATATTTTCCGCATCAGACCCTACATCACTATCAGAAATCTAGTAATTGACCACACAAAAATAATAAACTTAAAAATGTATGTATGTATTATTGTATTTAAAAAGAATTCTTACAGTTACTTGTATTATTTATGTGTAATTTCTATTTAATTTTTTGTTTATTAATTTTAAAAATGATCACCTTTGTTCAATTTGCTTGCGCCCTCGCTGCTCAAAAACAATTTGCTGACTGATTTCGTAATAAAAAAGAAGTAATTTAAAGCATCTCTTGTTTTCGGCAACATGTCGGGAATAATCGTAAACACATTTTGAAATCATTGCAATACAACGTGCTTCCATGTAAGGGATTAACAGAAACACTTTGAACTTTGGTCGTACATTTTTCTTTTAAAAAAACCTTTTTAACTATTCCCTTACAACCTGCTTACTTATAAGGGATTATGCGAAGCTATTAAATAATTTTCATTTACTTATATTAAAAATTGACTTCAATGGTTTTCGCTTCCCTGTTGCTTCTAAGTAGTATGTAATAGCCAGCGCATATATCAGCGCTCTTGTACTTTTCTTGCTTCCGAAAACCTTAAAAATTTTTACTGGGATATAAGTCATATACATAGGGCATATGGCAGCCCTAAAATTTAGGTTTTTATAAAAATGTTGATGTTTTTTATCCCATTTTTGGAGTATTTTGCTAATAAATTACCCATTGTCTAACCGATTTGATATTTTTATATATATCCGACGTGTTAAGTAAGATTTTTACCATTTACTTAAGTTATATTTATATATAAACATTTATATATACTTGTATACATATATTTTAACAAAGTTAATTATAACAAGTAAGAGTGCTATATTCGGCTGTGCCGAATCTTATATACACTTCACCATTGTGCGAGCAGAATACATAGCAATTAGACAGAAACTAAATAAAACTGGTAAATATTTTTTTTATCAAAAAGTAATTTCAATTTTTGGGAATACAAAAATTTAATTTTAAAAGATTTTGTTATTCGTGCTTAATTCCCAGTTTTTTATTGATAAAAACACTTGAAATTTATTGTTGAGGGGATAAGCTATTCCTATGCGCATTTCACTGGTTGCTTAGGCCAGATCATCAGGAAACTTCATCCATAAAGATTTTAGAAAAACTAAAGATATTAAACCAAATAAAACTGTTAGTTTTTCTAAAATCTTTATGGATGAAGTATCCTGATGATCTGGCCTAAGCAACCAGTGAAATGCGCATAGGAATAGCTTATCCCATCAACAATAAATTTCAAGTGTTTTTATCAATAATAAAAACTGGGAATTAAGCACGAATAACAAAATCTTTTAACATTTTTTTTTTAAATAAGAGACAACCGGTTTTGAACTTCGCTTTTCGTAAGGGCCCAGAATATATATACTTTATAGGGTGTAGGTCAAAATTGTAGAAATTACAGTTATATATACCTTTTTTACCTTCGGTGAAGGGTATAAAAAGAGTAATTTTCGGGAATTCAGGGGTCTTATCACCGCATTCGATACTAACGTATCGAATAAACTATTGAATTTTTTAGCATACGATAGACACTGGCGTATCGAATGAAAACTCGATAAATGTAATGTCGAGTTACTCGATGTCGAATGGTATTATTTCAAATTCAATACATTTCATTCGATATCGAGTTTCAAGATACCAAAATAAATAATTTCGATGAATTTTGCTCGATATCGCATGCGGTGATTATATAAGTCATATACATAGGACATATGGCAGCCCTAAAATTTAGGTTTTTATAAAAATGTTGATGTTTTTTAGACCATTTTTGGAGTATTTTGCTCATAAATTACCCATTGTCTAACAGATTTGATATTTTTAAATACCGACGTGTTAAGGAAGAATTTAACCATTTACTTAAGTTATATTTATATAAAAACATTTATATATACTTGTATACATATATTTTAACAAAGTTAATTATAAAAAGAGTAATTTTTGGGGATTCAGTATTTCGGTTGTAACTCTGCCATTTTTTAACTGATTTGACAGATTTATATACCGACGTGTTAAAGAATAAATTTACCATTTACTTTAGCTATAAAGCTTGGACTCGGGGAGATCTATGGTTCCCGAAAGTTGGTATTTAAAAAAAAAATTAATTTTGGTCATAACTTGTTTGTATCTGAACCGATTTTCCCGAGTTTTTTATAAAATATGTCCTACTAAAAATTTCCGATATTTTGACATATAAGTCATATCCATAGGACATATGGCAGCCCTAAAATTTAGGTTTTTATAAATTTTTAAATTTTTTTTTGTATGGGAGGTACCACGCCCACTTCTCCAATCCCGCCCACATTCTGTAGGATGGTGTGTATTGGCAACCTTAATGTGTGTACCTAATTTGGAAACTGTGGCTCTTGTCGTTCACAAGATATACAGAAATAAAAAAAATACAACAACAACAAGAGATTTTTGGAAAAATCTCCGTCATTTTTGGACCGATCTGGCTGAATTTCAATAGCAAGCTTAAACGGAGTATATGTGACACAAATATACATCAACCTAGTCCACATCATTTCTGGGGTTTTCGGAAAACCCATTTCAACATACACACGGACAGACGGACAGACGGACAACCGGCTTTGAACTTCGCTTTTCATAAGGACCCAGAATATATATACTTTATAGGGTGTAGGATTAATATTGTGGTGATTCGTACTTGTTAATTTTAAAAAAACTATATTAATCAATATATCATTTTTTTTTACAATATTTTGCTGTCAAATTTTTTTATAAATTTTTCATTCAAATTATTTTCCTTCTAATATAAACTTAACTTTTTTTAATAAAAATTAAATTTTTCTATATATGAGCAACTTCAAAAATTTACGACACCTAGACATTTTTTTTTAATTTTTTTTTTTTTTGTCTGACATCAATGTTGATTTGCGTGTGTATAAACCGATATTTGAGCATGTGAAATCCGTTCGCGTTAATCATTTTTATTACACGGAGCAAATTTTACTGCGGTTTAAAGCTTAAAAACAAGTATAAAAATTACAGTTTTTGTTAAAATTTAAAAAGGATAACGCGTGTGGATAATACACCTTAAGGGCTTTCTTAGCACACTAAAATATTTGTAAAAGCTTGAATACTTTTTAAAATACACTGGAAAAAAAATATAAAAATGATCGTGTATGCATATAAAAATTTATTTAAAATTGTTAAACATTTTACGGCTAGTATAAGACATAATTTGCAATATTTTGGAAAAAAAACTATTTGGCTGAAACCAAATCAAATATTTCATACAAGGATGCTTTTTGAGGTTAGAAACATTTTGTTTCCTCCATAAAATTTTAAATCCTTAAAATTTTTTGGTGCGTTTTCAATTTAAGTATCAAGCTCAGTAAAGTCTTCTATTCGATGTACGTTTGAGCGGAATTGATACAGCGCTTCAGTTGTCACAAAGCGAAATGTGTTTGGAAAAAACTGCCGCTGCACGCGCCAGGGTTGAAAAAAATTATTTTGTTTGCACTTTATCAGTTTAGTCCGTCGCAAAGAATCTATTTAGATACCTAAACATGCTCCCATGACATGTTTTGATATAAAAAAAAGCTTAAAAATAAATTGCTTTTTTGCAAAAATTTTCAAAAGTTCATAACATTTTTGCGTTTTAAAATTTTAAAGTGCGTTTTTGCCTCGAAGGTGCCCTTTACGAAGTTGCTCACATCACGCAATACACTAGCCAACTTAAAAGTCAATTCAGATTGTCAGACGCAAAAAAGATAAATTTTATTTACGCTAATTTCTTTTAAGTTTGTGATGTCCGCGATACGTTATTGGTGCGCTGACGCCAACTTAATACACCTCAAACTTTATAAAATTACGCAGTTTTTTTAATTCTGCGCTTAAAACTCATTTTTATTAAACGGCGCAAAAACTCTATGCAAAATCTTCAAAAATTTAAAAAATCGGAAAATTTTGGTTTCACTTTAAAACACCATGCAACTTTTCACCCAGCAGCGATATCAAAATTTTTTTTTAGTGGATATATCCTCCAAGTCTAGTGACTATATTTTGTATGGGTTTGGATCTGAAAGCTTAAAACTATTACAAAGAAAACGGAATGGATGAAAAACTTTTGCAAGTTTCAAGTCGTTTTTTAAATTTTTCGAATTTTAGATGACCACCAATTCTTAAGGTGAGGACTTTTCAACTATGCACTTCATACCCTTCAAGTATAGTCATCCAAACCCTGTACAACGTTTTTTTTTTAATTCATATAACTTAACGAAATAAGAGCCATAGTATGTCGGCATCAGCAGGTGCTCAAAAAATTTGAAGTAGCCCATATGTATACATAAATTGTTTTTTTGTTTCGTATTAAAGAAGTAAAATAGCAAACGAAAGAAAACTATAAATTGGTGACCCCGAAAAACAAAAATCGATATGGCTTTATTTCATTCACCATCACATGGAATAGAAGATTCGGTTAATCAAGACCAAACAAATCCAAATTTACGCCAACAGGAATCACAACATCGGACAGAACTTATGCCCGATTCAAGCCGCAATTCTAATCCATTGCAAGTTGATGCTGCTTCAACAATCAAGTTTCCTCCTTTTTGGCAGAAAAATCTTAAAATATGGTTTTATCAAGTTGAAACTATATTCAGCTTACAGCGAATTACATCAGATGAAACGAAATTTCGTTATTTAGTGGCTAAAATTGATTAAGGTACACTTGATTTTGTCAGTGATTTGCTGGACAATGCCCAATCGGGAAACAGGTATGAGATGTTAAAATCAAGAATTGTCTCTATGTTTTCTGAATCTGATGAGCGGAAACTAAAACGATTTTTAAGTGGTCAGGTCCTAGGTGATCAAAAGCCTTCACAATTTTTGCGCACAATTCAAAATTTAGGACAAGGACAAGTTGGAGCAAAAGTTATGCGTTCAATTTTTCTTGATCAATTGCCTGAAAATGTTCGAGCAATTCTGGCGATAAGTGAACAGGAAGATGTTAACAAATTAGCAGTTCAAGCAGACAAAATAATGGACATGATGCAGCCAGCAACAATTTCAAGTTTAGACACTAATAATGTAGCATCAATTTCCTCGAGAATAGATGCCTTAGAAAGAAGTTTTAAAAATTTGAATCCACCCCGAAGTCGAAGCAATACCCCACGAAGACATAGATCAAAATCGAAGTCAAGACAGGTTTGGCAACAACGCAACAAAATGTATAAATCCGTGTTCTTATCCAAAAAACTAACTTCGGCATCGGAGAATGCGGCAACCGATGTACATAACACAAGCTCAAGCCGCCTATTTATCCAAGATCCACTATCAAAAAAAGTATTTCTCATAGACACGGGTGCTGATGTTTCAGTAATTCCAAAGGATCATCAAATTAAAGGTAACAGTTTTTCTTCTACTAATAAACTTTTCGCTGCAAATGGCACGCCAATCAAGACATTTGGCACTATTGTCTTACAACTATCACTTGGTCTAAGGAGAACATTTTCTTGGTTATTCATAATTGCTGACGTTAACAAATGCATTATTGGTTCTGATTTCTTAAACAATTTTAATTTATTACCCGATTTAAAAAATAAAAGACTAGTTGACGGAACAACGCTTTTATCTTCTAATGCAAGTCTCACTAATGAACCTTCACTTGGAATCTCTACTATATCTAAAGATCAGTCACAATATAAAAAACTTTTGGAAGAATTCCCTGAAGTTCACAATTTATCTATGTCATTTGGAGACAAGAAACATGGGATATTTCATAGAATTGAGACCGTTGGTTGTCAAGTCTGTGCCAAAGCTAGACCTTTAGACAAAAAGCGACTTAAAATTGCCAAAAGGGAATTCCAATTCATGTTAGATCATGGCATAATTCGTCCTTCCAAAAGTAACTGGTCCAACCCACTACACATAGCTTCAAAAAATAATGGCGACTGGAGACCTTGTGGGGATTATAGATTTTTAAACAAAATTACAGTCCCTGACAGATATCCCATTCCATTCATCACAAATTACGCAGCTGCACACCATGATTGCAAATTTTATACGAAACTCGATTTAGTTCGTGCGTACCACCAAATTTCGGTGCATCCTGATGATGTTTGTAAAACAGCTATAATTACACCATTTGGTCTTTATGAATTCCTACAAATGCCCTTCGGACTTCGCAATTCTGCGCAAAGCTTTCAGCGTTTAATGGATGAAATCTTACGATGCCTACAATTTTTGTTTGTATATATCGATGATATCTTAATTTCCTCAAAAACTGAGGAAGAACATATCGATTTTCTCGATTTCTTCTATCAAACATTTCCGATATATGCTTGAAGGTCGAGATTTTTCCCTAAACACCGATCACAAACCCCTAACGTTTGCATTTAACCAAAATCCCAACAAAGCTTCACCACGGCAATATCGTCACTTGGATTTTATTGGACAGTTTACTACAAAAATTATGCACATAGCTGGCGAAAGCAATATAGTTGCAGATGCACTATCTCGAATAGATGAAATCGGAACAATTGATTACGTAAAATTGGCAGAAGTCCAAAACTCCGACGAAGAACTCCAAAATATTTTATCCTCTGATTCCAATCTTAAGCTACAACAAATGATAATTCCTGGCTCTATTATCAAAATATACTGTGATGTTTCACAAGGTAAAGCAAGAGCTTACCTACCCAAAATATTTAGAAAATCAGCATTTGATTTACTTCATAATCTTTCCCATCCCGGAAGTCGAGCTTCAAAGAAACTTGTCGCTGATCGTTTTGTTTGGCCTGCTATGAACAAGGACTGTAACAAATGGTCAAAACTTTGTCAAAGGTATCAAAAATTTAAAATTTCGCGTCACACCAAGTCTGCATATGGCCAGTTCAAATTAAGTTCAGATCGATTTTCTGAAATACATATTGACATTGGTGGTGTTTGGGGATTCAGTATTTCGGTTGTAACTCTGCTATTTTTTAACCGATTTGACAGATTTATATACCGACGTGTTACAGAATCAATTTACCATTTACTTGAGTTATAAAGCTTGGACTCGGGGAGATCTATGGTTCCCGAAAGTGGGTATTTAAAAAAAAATTAATTTTGGTCATAACTTTTTTGTATCTGAACCGATTTTTCTGAATTTTTATAAAATATGTTCTACCAAAAATTTTCGATATTTTGGTATATAAGTCATATCCATAGGACATATGGCAGCCCTAAAATTTAGGTTTTTATACAATTTTAAATTTTTTTTGTACGGGAGGTACCACGCCCACTTTTCCAATCCCGCCCACATTTTGTAGGATGGTGTGTATTGGCTACCTAAATGTGTGTACCTAATTTGGAAACTTTGGCTTTTGCCGTTCCCTAGATATACAGCAATAAGTAATAAAATTATAACAACCACAAGGGATTTTTGGAAAATATTAGAGGTAGTCGTGGTTTTTTGCTCATAACTCAGCCATTTGTGGATCGATCTTGCTGAATTTCAATAGCAACCGATGGTAGACTATATGTGACACAAATGTAAAACAACCTAGCCGCTATCATGTCTGGAGTCTCCGGAAAACACATATCATACGTAAGACGGACAGACGGACGGGTATCGTTAAATCAACTTCTCTCCTCATAAGGACCCAGAATATATATACTTTATAGGGTCTAAGATCAATATTGTAGAAATTGCAAACGGAATGACAAACTTATATATAGCCTTTTTCACCTGTGGTGAAGGGTATACAAATTATATAGTTTTATTTATATTCCACATGGTGTTATAATCCACATTTGAAAAACATTTGAGAATTTCGTTTGAAAGCAAGTTGAAAATAAAGGCATTTTTCAATTTGAAAATAATTTCCCCTTTTTGTTGAGAACGCTATGATTTTCAAATCATTATCAAACGTTTGTCGTTTGAGAAAACGTTTGATTTCAAATCATTTTCAATTTGAAATCAAACCTCCGTGTTTATTAGATGGGTATCTCGAAACCCTAGGTACGATTGTTTTTAACGCTAGAATTTATAAGTTCCCAAATGATATAATATGATTCGCAAAGCAGTCTTTGATGAATAAAAATTAACTCTACGGCTGGGCTTTTGAGATTTCGGTTAAGCCAGGTTTAATCAGTTTGATATTTGTGTCGCAATTGTCAAATTGGTTATAAAATTATGACGGAACAGATTAGTTTTGCTTAAAATGTTGATCTTTAATGAAATAATAACAAAATCACATGTCGCCGGGAAAATCCTATTTTTAGAATACGTTAAACAAAGTTTAAACTTAAAACACATCTCCAAAACCCGGTCTAAATGTTTAAGTATTTTTCAATTAAGTTTTAAGCCTATTGAAGTCTGAAGTGAAGGCTGGCTAAATAGAAGTCCCGCTTAAACTTTCTCACCTTATTCATGAATTATTGGCTTTGTCTCACCAAACTACAGTTCTTTATGTACTTGCTGAGCCTGGCAAAGATGAAGAGTAACCAGCCGCCTGGGTTCGAATCTCAGGTCAGTCAAGAATGAATGATTATCAATAACAATTTTAATTAATTTTCATGTAGTAAAATTCCTTTCTTCATAAAAATACTTTAATGAAAATTAAATTTGATGAACTTAAGCCTGATTAAAATATTAAAAATTTGGATTAAAAACCATTAATAGTTCAACAAAATAACCACAATTCCAATTATTGTTAAAGCTCAGGCACGAGCTCTATGTGTACATTTGTCCTTCAAGTTGTGCTGAAAAAAAGGTCAACAAGAAAAAGAAAGACAAAATGAAAAAAAAAATGTACGTTGGACTTCAAGAAGAATTCTTGACATAAGTACGAAAAAAACAGAAGTTAGGAAAAACATGTAAAATCAATTAAAAATGGATAATCATTAAAAAAAAAGCAAATTTCGATCTACCAAAGGTTAAAATACAATTTGGTTTAAGGATTGATGTTTGACTATTGACTTCAGCAGTCGTCGATGGCTGCGAGTGTAAGACGGCAAATCCATCTGAGGAGATCAAGTGGTTGTGATCGAAACATGTCATGGTAACCAGCCGCCTGGGTTCGAATCTCAGGTCAGTCAAGAATGAATGATTATCAATAACAATTTTAATTAATTTTCATGTTGTAAAATTCCTTTCTTCATAAAAATAATTTAATGAAAATTTAATTTGATGAACTTAATAGGGAAATTTACGTATTTAAAAAAAAATTTTATTATTAAAAATTGCATTCAAAATATTTTCACTGTGTTGTGGAAGGAATGCTCATAAAATAAATATGAGTACATATGTATATCTTCCAACAATCGAAAATTTTCTGTACTACAAACAAATTTTAAGAAGCACTAAGAATAGTGCTAAAAGCGACGTCCTGGCAACACTGCTTAAATATCCTTCCCAGCCAGCAAAATACTGCGACGTTGTTTGAATTAGACATTTCTTGCAATTGTCTGACTTCATTCTTAGAGACTTTGTTCAGATTTCTGTCAGACATTGAATATACTTACTGTCTAAGCGATTTCAGATCGATTTCGAAAGGATATATCGGGGGAAATCTATGTACAGATATGTGTTATAGAATTCCGACGGAATTCTGACAGATGTGTCTAACGGAACTTATTTTTTTTTTTGTAAAATTTATAATTACATATATACTTTTAAATATTTTTCAATAAAAGGAATTCTTTCAGCTATCTGTTAAAAAACAATAAGAATCTCGGCTAGCTTCTCAAAATTTTCCATGCTTTTTTCATTAGATTTCTGTCAGATATCTATCAGAAATGTCGGCAAAAAAAACAGAATATCTCACAACATGTCAGTCAGACTTCGTGTCAACCACTTCATACGATTTTGGGAAAAGTATCTGACAGAATTCTTTTACGATTCCGACTTTTTTTATCGACGCTTCTCTCAGATATCTAGAAGACGTCGGACTATTTTGCTGGCTGGGTTCAAACAATATCACACACATACTAATTTTTGGTTTCTACCCAGCCAGCAAAATAATCCGACGTCGTTCAGATATCTGAGAGAAACGTCGGCAAAAAAGTCGGAGTCGTATACGAATTCTGTCAGATTTCTGACCCAAAAACGTATGAAGTGGTTGACACGAAACAGACATGTCGTGGGAAATTTTGGTTTTTTATCGGCATTTCTGATAGATATCTAACAGAAATCTAATGAAAAAGGCATGGGAAGTTCTGATGTGTTAGCTGAAATTTTTTTTTGCTTTCGAACTGATAGCTGTAAGAAATAATTTTATTGCAAAATATGTACATAATTATAAATTTTACACGTACTTACCTTTTTGTATGCTTTTTATCTTGAACACATAAAATAAATTTAAAATTATTTCCAACAGAATGACAATTGCCATTATTTTAAAAAAATAATAAGTCGAGTTTGACAAATCTCAATGAATTCCGTCGGAATTCTATTGTACATATCTGTACATAAATTCCCCCGATATATCCATGCGAAATCGATCAGAAATCGGCCAGACCGTAAGTATATTCAATGTGCGACAAATCTGAACGAAGTCTCTAAGAATGAAGTTAGACATTTGCACGAAATTTCTGATTCAGACAATGTCGAAGTATTTTGCTGGCTGGGTAGTTTTGTTTTTGACTACCTCAATGTTATTATATTACTACTTCAATGTTATTAACATACTACTTCAATGTTATTCTACAGCTACCTCATTGTTAATAATTTACTAGGTCAATGTTTTTAAGTCATAAAAACAAAACTCCTAATGACATTAGAAATTTTGTTCTCAATTTCAAAACCCATATAACGTAAAACAAAAGAAAGTAAAGAAAAAAATTAAAACAAGCGACAAAAATGAAATAAATTATTTTGACATTATATGGGAAAATAATGAAAACTCTCCCTAATGAACATACCTGGGGGTCGATTCTGGTTCTGTGAAACTGTGAAATGAAAACTTTTTTCACATTTTCATAGAGTTTCTGATTCTCGTTTAGTGAAAAAATGATAAATAAATTCGAATGTTTTCATATGAGAAGAACAAATGGAATGAAACAAATTGTTTTCACATTTTCACAGTAATGTGATTCTTGTTCTGTGTAACAGTGTAAAGAAGTGTCACAAACTTTTCATTTATGCCATATTTTTACACTTTCATTTTAACGGTGAAAAATAATTTTAATTAAATTATTTAGAGAAAAATATGGACATTGCTAAGGATAAATAATAATTTAAAGAAATAAAAATAATAATTTTCTAAAAAGATGCATATTTACAGATTTTTAATATATTATATTCATATAAAATGCCAATTTTTGATGAAATAAAAAACATTACTGACGAAAAACGTTAATAACGTTTTCTTACATTGTACCATTCCGAATTTATTTCTATAATTCCATTAAAACTAATAATCCTAACATTTTTTAAATTAATTATATTTTTTGTGTATTTGTATAATTTTACACTTGATTAAATGACAAAGTAGATTTGTAATTACCATCGGCGGTGAAGAATTTAGGTTTAGCGACGGCTTAAAGAAAATTTAAAGCCGCCTACAAAATGTTTATGTTTTATATATAATAACATATTACTAAATAAATCTTTATTTGGCCTTTTATTTGTTAATGATTTCACAATTTTTTGTTTGGACTTATGGTCGTTTTTTAAAGCTTTTGTTTAACTTACAATTAATGTATGTTTGGGTGGAACCTTGAACGTGATGAAATAAATAAATTTTTAGCCAATTTTTATATTATTATAGTCAATATCTTATTTATTTTAATTAAAAATTATCAAAAACTTTATTAAAATACAATAATCTCAGCACAAAACGTGGACTTATTGTAAACATAAACAAAACTTTGACATAAGCCTAGACAAACAATGCAGGAGCAAAAAATCGTCATCTGGCCTGTGCTGCCACCTGTTTATTTCACCATGTTGTAAACTATGAAACGTCATTCTAAATCAAACAGCAACACAGCCAAAATGGCGGTCTAGCTATTTTTAATGGAATCCTATAATATAGGTATCAAATGAAAAGTCTTGCTAAGAATAACTCGAAAGCTTAAACGAAAGAAACTAAGGCCCAGGCCCACGATGTCGACAAGAACATTTCTTTCGTATATTTGTTTTGAAAACAACAACAAATTTTTGGTTTTTTATTATTGTTTTCGATATAAATATGCGAAAGAAATGTTCTTGTAGTCATCATGGGCCTGGCAGTAACTTTTACTAGGATCTAATAGAAGCATTACCTTATTTATAATTCATTGTCCAAATCTGGAATTTTTGTTGCAGAGATTCATGATTTTATTGGTGAAATGAGTTCCGCTCCTAAATTTTCTCCCACTCTTACAAATAAACTCAAGAATTGCTGCAACAAAAATTGCAGGTCTGGACCGGCACTATGATATAAAATCTTGCCAGTTGTCATTACACAATTTACACGATGTAAAAACTTGTCGCGAAATTTACTTGTGTAGAAAAACAAGTAAATTAATAACTTGATGTGATTGATTTTAACTATTAAAAACTAAATTAAAAGTAAAAAACCTTTTTCAAAAATAAGCTTTTCTTTTAATACCACAAAAAGAAACTTTCACTAAAATCAATAACATTATTTTCGTAGATGCCAAAATTATTTACTGTAATAAATATTTTGGGGTAATCGCGCAGGCAAGATGTTTACCCAAAAAACTCATTTGTCAACTCATTGATTAATCGATTTTACATTTTTATGACTGCTCTTGTTTTTTGAATAAAAATTTGTTTCCGTTAAAAAATTGCTGTTGTTTTTATATATTAACACATTTTATGTAAAATTTTTTCCTTTTCCTATTTCTTGCACGCACTTGGGCAGGATTGGGGCCAACCTCTTTCAGATGCAATATCGTTCATGAAAAAAACCCAAATGCAACAAAATCGTAATTTTCGGTTTACTCATTATTTTTTTTAAGTTTAAAATATTTACCATGTACACATGTATATATGTATGAAAATAAAAAACAACAAAAACTCTTTTACTGAAAAAATTTATATTGTATAAAACAAGAGGAGCCATAAAAATTTATTTTTTCCTCTCTTCAAAAAAACTCTTTTAGCAAAAATAAATGCTTGCAGCTCAAGCATTAAAAAAACTCGTTTGCGGCTTAGCGCCGTTTCAAAATCCTAAGCTTCGATATCTGCATTTGACTTTTACATTTTATTAATAGAGTTACAAAAGTTTCACAGCTACAATGGAATGAAACACTTTTTCATTAAAAGAACGGGAAACGCATTTTGTGTAAATGTGAAGTGCTAATGTGAAAAGTGCTCATGAAAACGAAAATGAAATGTTTTTTTTCATTTCACAGTTTCACAGAACCAGAATCGACCCCCTGGTGCATATTATATATGGTAGTAGTTATAAAACGAAAAAACAATCAAACCAATTCAAAACTATTTAGTTTTTTAACTGCTACTTCAGTTTGTTTTTATTGCTGCCAGTTCATTTTCTGGGTTCGTATTTTGCACGTAGCAGTAGTTTTAGAAAAGGTAATGCTACAAAACAAGACAACTGCTCTTTTGCCGCTACTTGTAATTGTTTAGGTAATGTAGTTTTTTAATTACTGGTGAAATACATATCTAAATCTTAGAAACATGATTTCAAACTACAGATTGTCCCTTTTTACGCAACTGCTTCTATATGCAGATTCAATAAATAAATAATGAAAGAAATTATTGTATATATGTAGGTATTAAAAATTTTCTAGGCAACGCCTGATTTAAGAGCTTATATTTGGAGACATTAAAAGTGCTTACGAGGTGTGTAAAATTTGAGAATGGTGCACGTATGGGACTTACGGTCATTTATGTGCTTACCAGCCAAAAATTTGCAGCACGCAATCATGTTTTTCGTATATACATACATATGTACTACATATTTCCAATGTTTGTAGAAAAAAATTTGTTAATTTCAGTTGCTCTATTGATGGCTAGTTTAATTTAATTTTTCATATTTATTTTATGAATTAAATTAATATCGCAATCTGATTAAGCGAAAGTAATACAAAATATAATTAATTTGAAATTATAATTGTTATATTGCAAAAGTAATTACCACCGACGTCAAAAACAATTTAATTATTTCACTATATATTTGCTAATTAATAACTTTTTATTCACTACATAACTGGCATAATTGTTTGACGTGTACAAAAGTTATATCTTTGTACTTACATAATATGTACGTATATGTGCATGTACATACGTATACATGAACGTAATACCCTGTAGGAAGTCAAACACATTTTTAAGTAACTTCAAACTGTTTTTTTATAACCACATCTAGTTAATTAAGTGACTTTTTTCCTTATCGACGACTCATTATTTTAACATAAGCATGTCATAGGCAGTAGTCAATTATCCATCCTTGCATGACTTTTTAACTGCAAAGCATAGTCGGTTTATAATAAATTATTTAAATTTGAAATAATTTTTGTCAAAAAAATATATGTATGTACCCAGCGTTGCCAGAATTAAGATTTTATCTTATTTTTAAAGATTTTTTGACCAAAATAAGATTTTAAGATTTTTTTTCTCAAATTAAGATTTTTTTATTTTTAGAAATAAAGATTATTAACTTTAATTTTGTACAAGATACATCATTTTTTTGCCGTTTTTTAAACAGAATATTTTTAAAACAATGAGTTTTTGTATCATATTTGTTGTCTAACTATTGGTTTTGCACACTTTTGAACCCATTGTCTGGCATACACAAAAATATATCATTATTTCTGGGCATAAAATATATTAAATAAGCATCTTAAATTAGCAGTTGTTCATTTTGGGAATACTGATGAAAAAAATTATTTGTGAAAAGAAAAAACGCATTTTTATAAAGTTTCATAAATTAAAGAACAAATAAGTTCAGGTATTTAGTAGGTACCCAGAGGTAAAACTAATGGAACTTAAGAAGCTTTTAGTTTAAAAATTCCTCATTCCATGTTTATGAAAATTTTTAAACAAAGTATACAAACATAAGTGCTTAAGAATATCTTTTTACAAGGTGTACCAACATTATTTTAATAACAATTCAATAAGGAATATATTTAAGAAAATCCATATATTTTCAATGAGCTCTTTTTAAATGCAATTTCCTCGAAATGCATTCCATATAAGAACGGTGTCAACAAATATAATATTAAATTAAGAACCCTTAAAATTTCATATGAAGTATGAGCTCGTAAACTAAAATTTTCTTGATCAAAATTTATGTATGTACATATCTCCAATTTTAGAGTTTAATTACATTGAATGAAACTTCTTTATTTAAATTGACTCTTTTAATTTCTTATTTATTAAAAATTAAATGGATTAAAAATTTATTTTAGAAAGAATTTTATGAAAAAATATAGCTTAAACACAATTTAAACCTACAATCGAATTTTGTATAAATACCGCAATTATGTATTTCGATTTAAATAGTTTCCATAATAAGAAGTGTGTTGTTTTGAAAAACTAAAAATTTTTACTTTTTTGCCCTTGTTATAAAAAATTTTAAGATTTTTCTCTTAAAAATAAGATTTTTTTTTCGCGAAATTAAGATTTTCCTTCCAAATCTTCTGGCAACGCTGTATGTACCTATGAACATATGTACATGCATATTTTTATATAGAAATAATTATTTAAGAATATTTTGCATCAATTGGCTTTAAATGCCAATGTATAATAGTGCCGAAATAAATTCGCTCCATAATTATTTTTTAATTATTTTAATATAGTATTTGTATATATTTTTTTTCATTTGACTTCATGGCATGCTTATTTTACTTATTTTACTTTTATTTGTGTTTTAAGTGTGCCTCTATGCAATATGTTTGGTTGATATCTGCATGAGATTTAAACCAATTTGTATTCATTTGAAAAGTAGTTAAATTATAGTTAGTGTTTTCTTCAACTGACTATTTTATATACTGCAGGGTATGAGTACAAATATGTCAATACAAACGTATTGAAAAAAAAATTGTATACAAATATTTTCCTTTTCATATTAATTTTGGGACATACAATTCGATAATTTATTGGCTTTTACACATGAAAAATTTTGAAAGGCGGCAAAATCTTATAATAGAAAATTATAAGCTGAAATCAACATTCATTGCCAGACCTAAGGAAAGCAAAATTATACGGCATAAGGTTCTATAAAATAAAAAACCCAAATCAAAGATCCATGGAAATTGAGCGAATCTGCAGCGCATGTAAAAATATCTGCATATAATTTTTAAAAATTAATACATATTTAACGAAAATATTATTTCCGGTGGATTTACATACATTCAAATATATGTATATGGTTATACTACCCTGCAAACAAATGGAAGATATTCCCTAAGTCAATTGTACAATTAGGATCGTTTTCCCCACCGGCGGCTATATAGAGCAATTAGATTTTTTATAATTGTTGTCTATATGCCACTAAATATTTGTGGGACAGTGTAATTTAAGATATTGCGACCGTGAAACCGAGAAATAAAAAAAGACAACACTCGCTTTCAATTTTAACAATACAATAATTCTTTATTTAAAATAATCCCTAGCTTAAACCTAACAATTAAAAATACATGCAAGTACATAAAAGGGTCCACTGTTGTTGTTGGTATATTCTGTCTCTTTGCTAAATACAAAAAATTGACTCAATCATAAAATGTATTTTATTTGCAAAAACAGAATACCTTATGCTAGAGTCAGTTGCATTTATTTAAACTACAACAACACCATAACAAGTAATTATGGGCAGAGAAAATAAAGAGACAGAAAAATTGAATATTAAAACCAACGGCCAATTTTAACTAAACACAAATACAGTGGGTACTGGATATAATTGACTTGGACAAAACTACAAAATATAACGCATTAAACAATTTAAAGTAAAATGAAATAGAGACAATTATACAAAACAAATAACTAACAACCAAATTAAAATAAATGCTTTATACGGTGACCTAACATTCCGGCCCCATTGAAAGGACACTTTCAAGCAGATGGTAGGAGGGCCAATTTGTGGATAGGGCGACGTATAATACCCTTTGTCGTCTTGACATCGACTACTCTGACCCGATCATCTCTGCCACGTACAATACTAATGATTTTACCCATGAGCCAGCGTTGTGGAGGTACATTATCTTCATGAACAATAACTAAAGCCCCAGTAGCGATATTGGAATTGGACCTAGTCCATTTGTTTCTGGTCTGGAGCTCATTTATATAGTCATGGGACCATTTCTTCAAAAATTGTAGCTTGATAGCAGTTATACGGGCCCAATACTGAAGATTATCAATATCTTTCGTTGAAACATCACGTTCTGGCAACGCACGTAGGGCAGAGCCAATTAAAAAATTACCTGGTGTGTGGGCTTTAAAATCGCTGGGATCGGATGATAAGGGCGAAATCGGTCTTGAGTTTAAGATTGCTTCTATCTCGATCATTGCAGTTGCAAGCTCCTCATATGTCAGCCTAGTGTTGATAAGAGTCCGAGTTAGGTGACCCTTGGCAGATTTGACGGCCGCCTCCCACAATCCGCCGAAACGAAAATTAATAAATTGATTTGAGCAATAATTAATAATACAATTAGAAGTTTTTGGATCAAAAAGGAACGATTTTAATTGTGATAACTTAGAATTTGCGCCAACAAAATTAGTGGCATATCACAGAAAATATCCGTGGGGAGACCTCTTCGACCAATCATCCTTTTAAGAGCGGCAATGAAGGCATCTGTAGATAGGTCCGAGACAACTTGAATATGGACTGCTTTGGTGGCGAGACAGACAAAAACGGCAATGTAGGTTTTATATGGAACCTTTCCTCTGACCCTGAGATAAGTGTTGACTGGGCCACAAAAATCCACAGCACATCTAGCAAATGGCCGTGAAAAGTTGAGGCGTTCGACAGGCAAATTTCCCATCATTTGTTGAAGCAATTTCGGGCGATAGCGAATGCATTGTGGGCACGAGTTGACAATACGTCGGCATAAATTTCGAGAATTGATGATCCAAAATTTTTGTCGAATTAGAGACATGGAGCCTTGGCACCAGCATGGTAATTACTAAAATGTAGATGGCGTACATAACAATCGACAAAATGATTTTTGCTGGGCAAGATTATTGGATGCTTTTGACCATCTGTTATAGCAGCGAGTTCTAAGCGACCACCGACTTTGAGCAAGTTGGAGCCATTTGTAGAATCGATAAAGGGGTTGAGACATTTTAAAGCGCCTTGAGGGTCCTTTTTCTTCAAAGCTCGAGAAATATCTTCTTGGAAGTATTGTCGCTGGATATTGAAAACTATGCGAGTCAAAGCGTTTTCTAATTCCTGAGGCTGCAAAGAGTCAGAATTATAAATATTAGATTTGATTTTTTGAGTAAATCGTAGCATCCAGGCGACAATTCGAAGAATCTTCAAATAAGAACTATATTTTTTAATTGAGTCCAAAATATAATTTGATTTTGTTTCTAGGCAAAGTACGGTTTTACGTTTTTCTTTGTTGATTTCCTCTAGATTTTCGTTGCTAATTTGATCGATTTTGTTAGCCGGCCATTGAGCAGCATCAAGAGTAAGAAAGGCAGGTCCATTGAACCAGATTGATGGAGCGAGTTCCTGTACAGTTGAACCACGTGAAACGACATCAGCAGGATTGAAATGTGTTGGAACATGTCTCCAAGTACAACCATTGGTGAGATCTAGAATTTCTGATATTCTATTGCCAACAAAAACTGATAAAGTTGAAGAATGTTGTTTGAGCCAGTGTAAAACGATTTGAGAATCGGTCCAAAAAACGACTTCCAAATTTGGTATAAGCAATAGACCTTTGATTTTTGAGTACAATTTTGCCAAAATATGTGCTCCACATAGCTCTAGTTTTGGTAAAGATTTTCTTTTTGTGGGGGCAACTCTAGATCTTGCAGTAAACAGATAAACAGAAATTTCTCCAGAAACACTTTTTACTCGAAGATACAAACAGCAACCAAACGCGCGAATTGAAGAGTCACAAAAGCCATGAAGTTGAACTGATTTAGCATTAGGAGCAAGACAATAACGAGGAATTTTAAGCGACGATAAAGTTTTGAGATCTGAGACAAATTGTTCCCAAGCTGTATGAAGCTCTTGAGGTATAGATTCGTCCCAGCCTAGTTTTAAAATCCATAATTCTTGCATTATGATTTTGGCCTTTATAATAAGAGGCGCTACGAGTCCAAGGGGATCAAAAAGTGATGACGAAAGTGACAAAATAGTTCTTTTGGTGATTTTTTCATCCAGTTGAGTTTTTGTTGGTCCCAAGTGATACCAAGTGTATTGGTCACAGCTGAGTCATCAATATTTAAATCTTTAGTGGTTTTGTCATCTTGAAAATCTTTGTGATTTGAATGCCATTTATCCAATTCAAAACAACCCTTAACTAGAATTTGATCTACCTCATTTTTGATTTGAGCCAACTCTTCTAATGTTTCTGCACCACCCAGAAATTCATCCACGTAAAACGATGATTTTATTGTTTTTGCACCAAGTTCAAATTCATCCATGTATTGATCTGCGAGATAATGAAGACTTTTAATGGCGAGATAAGGGGCAGAAGACATCCCATAAGTGACAGTGTTGAGCTGGTAGGTACGAATTTCTTCTTCCTCAGAATTCCTCCACAAAATGTACTGATATTTTCGATCACGAGAGTCAATTAGATCTTGTCTGTACATTTTAACGATGCCAGCTGTAATAGCGAATCGATACAGGCGAAAACGAAGTAATATTTTTTAAAGTTCTTTTTGAATTGTTGGGCCAACCATGAGGATATCATTCAGAGATTTTTGTGTTGACGTGGACAAGAGGCGTCGAAAACAACTCTCAATTTTGTTGAAGTGCTACTCATTTTAAATACGCAATGGTGGGGAATAAAATAATGAGGCTCATCTAAGCGAGGGTTACGAACTAGTGACATGTGTCCCAAATCTTCATATTCTTTCATAAAAGCAGCATATTGTGATTTCAGATTGCTGTCACGAGCAAAACGACTTTCTTGAGAACCAAATCGTTTTAGAGCCATATTTCGGGAAAGAAATAACGAACCAGAAGATTCTTTGAAAGGAAGTTTAACAACAATCCTACCTGAAGATTCACGATGGACAGTATCATTGAAAAATGATTCACAATCAGATTGTTCTTGAGTCAAAAGATTTGAGCCAGAATCAATTTCTTCAACTTCCCATAAGCGTTGTAATTTAAGGTCAATTTCTTCTTCAATTGACAGCATGCAGGATGAACCAGAAGCGTTGGATTGATTTGAGACATATCGACCTGCTACAATCCATCCAAAAAGCGTTTTATGCAATTTAGGCAAGTCGAGACCAAGTTTTATTTGACCCACAGATAAAATATCGAAAAAAGTTTCTGTACCAATGAGCAAATCAATGCGCTTTGACTTGAAAAAGTTTTCACCAGCAAGTTGTGTGTTTGCAGGCAGATTCCAGGATGAAACATCAAGTTCAGAATCAGGCTGATACGAAATATGAGGTGTAATACAAAACGAGAGAGAAACTTCGAAATCAGTTAACCGAGACTTGACATTTGTAGACGATTTGTGTTTAGTTTTTGTATGCGAATTACCAATACTAGCGACTTCAGTGGTTTGTTTTATTCTAGGCAGATGTAATTTTTGAGAAAATTCATCGGTAATGAAATTCAATTGCGAGCAAGAGTCCAACAAAGCGCGTCCCAATTGATAGCGACCAGTGGCGTCACGAACTAGAACCATGGCAGTAGCAAGAAGCACCTATTCCGGCGAAGATTTTTCCATATGGGTATGGACCGAGGCTGAGTTTTCATTCAAGGCAGCACGAGAAGTAGAAGCAACTGGTTCAGCAGCAGGAGACGAGGGCTTTGACCGATGAAGCAAACTATGATGAGAGCGAGAACAAAATTTGCACTTGAATGTAGAGGAACAGTTGTTAACTTGATGCCCTTTCGACAAACAGTTGAGACAAAGACCTAAACGTTTGACATTTTCAAAGCGTTTGGTAACATCCATATCTTTGAAGCGAGAACAACGACTAATTGTATGGTCTGTCTTTGAGCATAGAGCGCAAATGCGATTTGAGACCGAAAACGAATAACCAGATTTTGTATTTTTCGATTTCGACTTACCAAAATGAACGTCAGGTTTACGAGGGGCAGCGTGTGTATGGTTAGTGTCAACCGATTCTAAAAATTGGCAACGTCTTTCAAGAACCTTGGAGCATGCATCCCATGATGGCAGTTTGGTAAAGTCCAAAGAGTCTTTCCATTTTCTTTTAGTGTCATCATCAACTTTTTCCATCACTATATAAATTAGCATTGAATTTACAATGTCAGTTGGGGAGCCAAGAGACAGAAGTGAACTATAAAGAGCTGAAACATTATCCACTAGACTGCGCAATTGACCACAATTGTAATTGGACATGGTTGGAAGTTCGAAAAGAGTAGTAATATTTTCCATAAAAATGAGCGTGCTGTTATCATAACGCGATTTAAGCCGTTCCAGAGCCTTGGGATAATTTTCATTTGTAATTTGGAAAGCCTTAACAGTTTCCAATGCTTGGCCTTGGAGGCAGTTGAGCAAATGGTTAAATTTCTCGATATTCGATATACCGTGTTCACGATCAATAGTATGATTGAACGAGGTAATACAATTTTTGTACTCACTGTACTTACCACTGAATGTGGGCAATTTGAGTTGAGGCAGTTTATGGCTGGGAGCTGGGAGACAGATGGACGATTCAGCAAAAGTTGTATTATGAATATCCTCGCATAGCTGTGACTGAATTTTCATTTTAGCCGAGATATACAAATCTTCTATTTCGGGTCTAGCATTGTCCTCTGGATCATATTTTTCAATTTGGGTTTGGAACGACAAAATTTGTTTAAAATACGATTCCAAAATTCCCAGGCGACACTTTAACTCAGGAACTGAAAGTGCCTTACCTTCACCCCTACCATTGGCTTCGATTTGGTTTTTAATGCGGGTTAAAATTTTCTTCGTATTAGCCCGTTGCTGCTTTAACTCTTCCAAACTCATTTTAAAAATATTTAAAATTTTATGTTTTATCAGCCGAACAAATTTTTAAAGCACTTTATTTTTGATGATGAAAGTTGATTGATTTTTATTTTAAAAATAAAGTGGAGACAAAATTTTATGATGACTGTTACTGACGCCAACAACTTTTTCGCCAAAAATATTTTTTATTTTTCATGTACTGTGGGAGCGACAACAAAGTTAACAAGGAGACACACTAAGTACTGGACCAACACAACAACAAAATTGAAGCAAATATTTTTATGTAATTATTTTTATAAATATGGCGAAAAGTTAAGTCACTGGCAAAAAGATTTTTTTCTTTTATAATCACAAAATTTTTTTTATTTGATGAACCAAAAAATTTTTTTTTATATTTATTAAAATGAAATTTCTTTAAATTTATTTTTAGTGGCGACAAAATTTTTAGATTTACTGTATTCACAATTTAATTTTACCACAAAAGTTTTTTGTTCTTGTTTTTTAATTTGTATACACCAAAAGTTTTTATTGAAAGCACCAACAGTTCTTTATTTGCAAATATTTATTTATTTGAAATAATGTTTTTGTTTTACACAAGCGACAACGACAAATTTTTTCACTTTACAAAACGACCGTACACTTATTGCCTAAGATGTACATCACCGAAAAAGTTTTTAGAATTGTTCACGGACCGCACCAAATTTTTAAAGTCTTTTTTATGCCCCACGTTGGGCGCCAAAATGTACGATGAGGAGCGTTTGCCCCACCGGCGGCTTTATAGAGCAATTAGATTTTTTATAATTGTTGTCTATATGCCACTAAATATTTGTGGGACAGTGTAATTTGAGATATTGCGACCGAGAAATAAAAAAAGACAACACTCGCTTTCAATTTTAACAATACAATAATTCTTTATTTAAAATAATCCCTAGCTTAAACCTAACAATTAAAAATACATGCAAGTACATAAAAAGGGTCAACTGTTGTTGTTGGTATATTCTGTCTCTTTCCTAAATACAAAAAATTTACTCAATCATAAAATGTATTTTATTTGCAAAAACAGAATACCTTATGCTAGAGTCAGTTGCATGTATTTAAACTACAACAACACCATAACAAGTAATTATGGGCAGAGAAAATAAAGAGACAGAAAAATTGGATATTAAAACCAACGGTCAATTTTAACTAAACACAAATACAGTGGGCACTGGATATAATTGACTTGGACAAAACTACAAAATGTAACGCATTTAACAATTTAAAGTAAAATGAAATAGAGACAATTATACAAAACAAATAACTAACAACCAAATTAAAATAAATGCTTTATACGGTGACCTAACAGCAATAGTTTATCAATATCGTCATCTAGAAGAAAAAAATCAAAGTAATTTATAATTTTCCTTCTTGTATAATTTTATAAAAAAATTACAAAACATATGAATTAATAATATTGGACCACCTGATCCATTTTGATTAAATGTACTGGTCCGATGTAATGCAAGCATGGACCATGTCATTGTTAAAAAGTGTTTGTAGTGAGACGACATGTCCTAATTTTTTAACGACATGTTTTCGTTTTTAAACGAGTTTAAAACTAATCCTCTTGTGCATAGGTATAATGGAGTAGTTTTAAGACTACTTCTTTGTAATCCAAAATTGGGTTATATTGTCCTGCCTTGGAGATCGTAATGTTAAAAAGACCATATTCTTTCCATACGTTTGGGTTACTGTTGGACTAGTACTAGTCCCTTGTAGGCAACATTTTACACGCGTGTTTGGACTAGTCCTATTAATGCAGGGTTAAGTACTCTTTCAATATTAGTGAGAAAACATGTATTGACATGCATGGGTAAAGATCAAAACCATACACATGTATACGTCAGGACTGTCAGATTTTTTCACCTTCATCGCCAAATAAAAGTTTTATATCAAAAAGAGTAAACAAGTGTATTTTACCTTTATTTAAATTTTCCATATTTAGCCTTTTTTAGTAGAGTGTTTATATTATAATAGACAATGGCAAAACGCTTAACATTTGTGTTTCTGACTTGAAATCGCAAGCAGTTTGGCGACGTAAAATTGCAATACTATTCTGAAGAATACTAGAATTTTTTTAAAAAACTATGGTAGATCGCAAGCAAGTTAACTGCGAAAACAGCTGTTGTGTAGCTTTTTTATTTGTTTGAAAGTTCTTGTTGGTTTTTTTTTCATTAAAAAAATTAAATTTGTATCATATACTTAAGCAAATTTTTGTTGAATAGTTTTATTTTAATTTTTTACGAAATTCAAAAAAAAAATAAAACATTCTGTTCAACAATTTCGTATGTTAAGGTTCGTATAGAAATACAGTCGAACTTCCTTATAGTGAACTTCTATACAATGAAGTTCTCCTTATTATGAACTTAAATCAAGAACACAACTTTTTCGTTCCACTTTCAATGTATTTTGATCTCCGTGTAATAAATTTCCATACAGTTAATTTTTCTTTACAATGAACAAAATTTTGGAACCAAAAATACATTTTACGTGTGTTTTTGTCTCCATATAGTGAACTATTTTTTGCAGCTTTATTTTACACTTGTTAGCAACACTATTTATTAAGAAAATAAGAAATGTACCGTAAATGAAAACAAAAAAGTTAATGATTTAACTTTTAACACCTGTCGCCCGAGTTCAGTGAACAAAAATGACGCACCGGAGTAGTAATTTCTTGAAAAAAATTATTAGTAATTAATAAAGTTGAAGAAGGGGCACCAAAGAAAAAAGATATAGCTAAAGAGTTTGGAATTCTTCCCAGTACATTTTGAAAAACAAGTCAGTTATATGTATGTAGTTCAAACATAAATACCTGATTATTTTAAATAAATAAAAAACAAACTAAAAATTTCTTTATAATGAAGTTTCTATATAGTGAAATAATTGTCTTTCCCCGTGGAGATTCATTATAGGGAAGTTCGACTGTATCTTTATTAAAAATATTCGCGCTGAACAGCTAAATATGTTTGTGAACAATTTTGACAAATAGAATCTGAGAATTATTTCTCATGGTGAGTACATGTATTTTATAAATTTTTCATATTATTCGAATGTGTATTTCCTTAAAAGCTTTTATACTTTAATAGTCTTATTCCTTCAATATTTTCCAGGAATAGTTTCTATACACATTCGAATAATATGAAAAATTTAAATTCTTAAACATAAACTCATAGAAAAATACAAAAAAAAAAATAAACAAGGCAATCTAAAATTTTAATTTATTATGTGTAATAAATTTGTACAAAAATATTGGGCTATCTTATGGATTTGTAGGCAGAGATGACAATGGAAGGGCGGCTTTTTGAGCCTAAAGGAGTTATATTCATCCAGTCCATTATCTTAACTTCACGAGTTTTATTTTAATTTTTGCTTATTATTTTTGTTTCCCTTGTTTTGTTTTGGTTATAGTATCAGTTTTCCTAATTTTTTTAAGAATCCTTAACTTAAGAACTGAGCACAGTCGGTATAAAGGAAGCTAATGGTTTTCCTGCAATAGAAGGTATCGTCGTCCGTAACTACCCTCTTCACAACTAATTATGGTGGAGGGTATACAAATGACTCTATCGGTATCGTATCGGGAAAAAGGCGTATCGTTACGTCCCTAGTTTACCTGTAAATTTTATGTGTATGAAACAACGTAAATATTAAGAAAAATGTTTATTTTTGCAAAAATTTACCATGTCATGAAATTTACATGCTGTCATGTTGATTTAACATTCCGTTTTGTATGTGTGTTTTCATGATATCGCTTAATTAGCCGTTTGGGCAAATGGGCAAACAACTTGCGAGCCTCGTTTCATGAAGCCTCTTTTAAACTGTTGCGTAACTTTTTTAAAAAAGCAAGTTAGAGTGCTATATTCGGCTGTGCCGAATCTTATATACCCTTCACCATTTTGCGAGCAGAATACAGAACAACTATACAAAAACAAAATAATTTGTACATGTACATTAGGGTGGTTTTATCTCATAGGGCCAAAAACGTGTCAGAATTTTTTTAAGGGCACCCCCCTAAAATGTTTCTTTCTGTTAGATTTTAGGATTGCCAAAATTTGAGCACAATTGAAAGATGTTAACACATGCATCTGGGGCCTCAAAGTTTTGATAATCTCGATTTTTTGTCAGTTTGGCGACTTTGCCCGTGTCATCAAATTGAAGGTGATACTGTTTACAATATTTAATATGCAATAAAAAATACGTCAGTAGTACCTACTGAATTCGAGATAATGAAGCCAATGTCCCTAAAACGTGACTAGGTACCCCTTAGAGGGAAGATGGAACCTATTGTGACGATGGAAGTCGGTGAACCTCGTTTCCACCCCCACTATTTATATTATTATACTTATTTACCATTTATTTTGAATTATTTTCGTATATGATATTTTTGAATATGTTTTCTTTTGCAAATATTTAATTGAATTAGTACTGATGATTTACATTGCATTTACGATTTAAATTTAAATTTATTAACGGCCGTTTATGGTGACCTCTAGTGGTAGCCAGTAGAGTAGAATTGGCATCTGAGACCCCTAGCGGCACGTAGCAACCAACAGATGGGCCAAACAGCTGACCAAACAGATGGGCAGTTGCAGCCACCTTGTACGTACGACGACTAGAAAGTATAAAAGCTGAGCGAAAATGATAATCGAGATGAGTCGGTTGTGATCAGTCGGTGTTGAACGCAGTGGTTGGTAAGTTGAAATTTATGGTGGTATCCCGCTGTAAATTTTTGGTAGTTTGTTTAGTTTGGTTTGTAGTGGTTATCCGCAGGCAGCAATCTAGTGCTACACCAACATTATTAGCCAAGCGTAGTAGTGTGCCCGTGGTCATCCCGCAGGTATAAGACTACGAGTCACTCGACACAGCGTTCCGTGGTTATCCCGCAGATTTGCTGTAGTTTGGTGGCTTCACTGGGCAAACGTAGAACCGTACACTACATTCCTACCACTGCCGGCAGAGGATAGCGCGCCGACCGTACAGCCAGTTCCTCGTTCGTGTGGCCTGGGTGTCGTGCCGAATCAGAAAAAGCCGTTTGTTTAGTTCCCTGTATATTAAATAAAGTGTGTTTGCTGAAAGCAAATAATTGATGAAGTGTGTTGTTTTTTTCATTTAACGAGGTCATGAACTAAGTAGAAATTTACTGGAAAGTGAACCCTGGATAACCGGCGAGTTATACCCCAGCCAAGAAGGTTCGTTACAGTTGGCGCCCGAGCAGGGACCCGTTAAAAATAGGAAAAAAACCCTCTATCGGTTAAATTCGGTAATCGCGTGCGTCGCGAAACGCAAAAAAAAAAACAATAAAAAAATAAAATAGGAGCTAGGGAAAGATCCCATTAATTTATTTTGAAGGGGAAACTATGCTCAAAGTGCCTGGTAGTAGTACCTGGAACTCGCCAAAGACGAACCACACCATCTGGGAAAACCCGACAGACGTCCTCAAACCAGCGGGAAACCCTACCATCCTAAATGCAAATTTGATGAGCAGTAGGAGCAATCTGAAAGACCAGGTACGAAAGTGGGACCTATCCTACAATGGCTACAGCGAACCTCTGGCTTTCATTGAGCGTGTGGAGGAACTGGCGGAAATTTATGAGGTCTCGGTGGACCAACTACCCCGCGTGATGCCAAAATTTTTGTGTGAACGAGCTCTGGCATGGTACCGTAACAACAACGCTCACTGGGAGGTATGGTCTGATTTCAGAGCGGATTTATTGTCTTTCTTTCTCCCTACCCGGTACTTTGAGCGCCTAGAAGACGAGATTAGAGCCAGAGTGCAACAACCGGAGGAGCCATTCAAGGACTATGTGTTAGAAATCCAAACTCTGATGCGGCATGTAGGATTCACAACGGACCAGAAGCTACAACGCATCTTTCAGAACTCCCAGGCGAAATATAAATTATATATTAGGCGGAAAGATTTTGGGTCCCTCGACGAATTGATACGTATGGCAGAGGACCTGGAGAGTATACCAGGCGTAACCTCACCTGCCACTGAGCATGAATTTACTCCCACAAGAAGGTCCGGAAACGGGCAGACAACCCGCTGTCACAATTGCGGAGAACATAGTCACTACGCAAATCGTTGCCCTAGGGAGTCGACGCAATTCAGGATGGTCGGCCTTCCCGCAACAAAAGTTAGATCCTCTAACAACGTGACCCGCCTACAACGCGAAGAGACGCAGTTAACGGCCACAATTTGAATAAACAACATTGCCATTAAAGCTGTGTTGGACACCGGCTCTAGCCGAAATTTCATCCACCAAAACATCATCCGACGTCTTACACCCTCCCCGACGTATCGCCAGGTAGAACACGACATAATGCTTGCCAATGGTGCCGCGTGCCCGGTCCCAAGGTCCATAGAGCTACCGACAGTATTGGGAGATCAGACGAGGAAGTGTAATTACCTCGTGATGTCCAATGCGAGTGAAGAGGTCATCTTGGGACTGGAGTTCCTTAAAAAGTTTGATACGAGCATACAAATTGCCGGCCTGACGCTGAACTGCTCCAGTGATGACGCTGGAACACAAACCCTCGGCCCCCAGCCCGTGCATAGACCCGCAACATGCGGAAAGGTAATTGCGGTCCATGAACAACAGACAGAGCCAACTAACACGGATGCGTTGTCTCAACAGCCACGTGCGATCGCCAACATGACCACGTGTGAGACCAGCCCCCCCATCCAATGCAAATGGCTCGACAGGCTGGTTCGGGAAGTGCACAAGAACCCGAGCAAGCACGTCGATTACGCACTTATCAACAAACGACTCTACCGGAACTTCCCACGAAAGTTGAACAACGAGGACAGTACGCCGTGGAAGCTCTGTGTGGCCTCTCAACACAGGAATCGCGTCCTAGAGGAAAACCACAATAATCCCACAGCAGAGCATTTGGGGGTGCGGAAGACGACCCTACGGGTTGCGAGTCGATACTACTGGCCAGGAATGTCCCGCGATGTAAGAAAGCACGTAAGACATTACCAGTCCTGTCAACAATTTAAGGCGAGTCAACAGAAGCCGGCGGGTGAAATGTTGACCAAAATCCCTGAAATCATGTTGGCCATCAACTCGAATGTTTCAGAAACCACAGCGTTCCTTACCCAAGGCCGAGTGCCTCGGCTACCACACACTCTGTACGAGGAGGTCACCAGGGGAACAGGGGCAAAGCCAGTCAGCCCAGAAGAACGACTAACATTAATAGACGAGACTTTTGAGATGGTACGAAGTAACCATAACCATAAGAATCTGAAAACGTACTACAACCTAAGGCGGCGACGATGGAAGCCGGGGATCAGTGACACAGTGTTACTGCGACAACGCCCATTGTCCAAGGCCGCGGAGAACCATGGAAAGAATCCAAGTAGAGATCGTGCCGTGAAACGAAGTCAACGGCCCGTGACGAAGAGGGGATGTGTGACGATGGAAGTCGGTGAACCTCGTTTCCACCCCCACCGTTTATATTATTATACTTATTCACCATTTATATGATTATACTAAGTTACCATTTATATTGAGTTATTTTTGCTGATATGTTTTGAATATATTTTCTTTTGTGAATATTTAATTGAATTGATACTTACGATTTATATTACATTTATGATTTAAATTTGAATTTACTAACGGCCGTTTATGGCGACCTCTAGTGGTAGCTAGTAGAGTAGAATTGGCATCTGAGACCCCTAGCGGCACGTGCAACCAACACATGCCCAACAGACGGGCCAAACAGCTGACCAAACAGATGGGCAGTTGCAGTCACCTTGTACGTACGACGACTAGAAAGTATAAAAGCAGAGCGAAAATTAAAATCGAGATGAGTCGGTTGTGATCAGTCGGTGTTGAACGCAGTGGTTGGTAAGTTGAAATTTATGGTGGTATCCCGCTGTAAATTTTTGGTAGTTTGTTTAGTTTGGTTTGTAGTGGTTATCCCGCAGGCAGCAATCTAGTGCTACATCAACATTATTAGCCGAGCGTAGTAGTGTGCCCGTGGTCATCCCGCAGGTATAAGACTACGAGTCACTCGACACAGCGTTTCCGTGGTTATCCCGCAGATTTGCTGTAGTTTGGTAGCTTCACTGGGCAAACGTAGAACCGTACACTACATACCTACCACTGCCGGCAGAGGATAGCGCGCCGACCGTACAGCCAGTTCCTCGTTCGTGTAGCCTGGGTGTCGTGCCGAATCAGAAAAAGCCGTTTGTTTAGTTCCCTGTATATTAAATAAAGTGTGTTTGCTGAAAGCAAATAATTGATGAAGTGTGTTGTTTTTTTTTCATTTAACGAGGTCATGAACTAAGTAGAAATTTACTGGAAAGTGAACCCTGGATAACCGGCGAGTTATACCCCAGCCAAGAAGGTTCGTTACACTATTGTGAAAAATCCCATTTTCCTTCCTATATTATCAATTTTTGGAATGAAAACAATTATATGTTTAAAAAATCAAGTATAATAAATGTCTTTTTCATTTTATTTTTATTTAAATTTATTCAAGGGACGGACATATTGTGGTTTTGGAGCTATCTGAATACAGCTGACGGCATCTGCTGACTACTTGAAGAACGTATTGTTTTTGTGGCTCGTCCTTTGTAAGTGACTTGTTGTAATTTGTGATGAGCTTGACTCCTCGCTCTGCCATGTCGTTCACAACTTTCAAGTTGCTTACCATCCTTTACGCCACCTGGTAGTTGATGTTCTGCGGCCAAGTTGCAGGATCTTTTTCCAGAAATTCGGAAATTAATGTTTAATCTATTGAACAACAGGTAAGTCTCACTTGTAATTAGGGCTAAGAATTTCGGCAGTTGTTCTTTTTTTAGTTTGGGTCGCATATTTCTGGAGCATTTCACATTTTCTTCTGCTTGATTTGTTAAGATTTTTGCCGCCATTTGGCTCTTTACGGTGTTTTGCACTGTCGGGTCAAACAATGCCAGCGCAACAAGTTCAGGATTAAGATTCCACAGGTGATTTATCATTTTGTTAATTCCTTTTTCTGAAATTTTTTTGTCAATGCTTTCGTATTTCAATAGATTTTCAATGAGGTCTTAGTCTTGTTTTGGTGCTAAACACGATCGTGGGGCGTTAAACCAGGTTTTATAGTAGACTCGAACGATGGAAACACAAAGGCCTCTTGTTCTTGGGAAGTCATTTTAAACTGGTCTCGGAAGAGTTGTATTTTCGGACAGTAAATAGCTTTTGCCATCCACCGTGCATGGTGTACTGGACCTGGAGACCCGAAGCGCACATATTTTCCATCAAGATGGCCAAGATATATCAATGCCAACTTTAACAGCTCTTTGTAGTCGTATCTGGGCTGGTATTCCAGTAGTTTTCTTTGCAGTTCTTCTTTGATATTCTCTACTTCTTCTTTAGGCAGTAGTTTCAAAACATTCTCGCCTACATCGAACTTGGATTTATCAATCGCCGACCATTATTTTTGAAATCTCACAATTAATGCTAGAAACACCACTGGGACGAACTACGAATAATTCGCAACGAATATTCGCCGTCAGAAATAGAACACATTGGTATGTATGAGAATACACACAATCGTTGCGCAGACCGAAATTCGTCATGCGTAACGAACACTGCGATAGGTTTATTACTATTTCTTACGCAGACGAACGACGAATAAATTGGGACAGAGACAGCTAATCGCAGCTAAATCATGAAACGTGTAAAGAATCACTGGGAAAACTCGCTTCTAATGCGAACTTGGCTAAAATTTGCAAAAATCGCGAAAATTCGCGAAAATTTTTAATATATCATACAAGCCATAAAATTGATTAAAAGCCTCTTAAACTATAAGGAATGGCAAAAATGCAATAAAAATTGCTAAATTAGCGGAAGTTCGCCAAAATTTGCTTACAGCGGCATAAAAACAATGTCAAATATTTTTTAAAAATCGTTGAATCTGTAAAGAATCATAACCCTTATAGATAAAAATCGCTTATATCGCGGACATAGCTAAAATTCGCAAAAATTGCAATATTTAAACAAACGCAAAAATTTATTTGAAATCGCTAAATCAGTTTAAAATATCAAAACATCCGATAATAACATAAAAAAGTTTGCAAAAATAGCGAAAATTCGCGAAAATTTTTCATTTTTCAAAGAACTCATAAAATTGATTAAAAGTCCCTTAGACTATTAGGAATAGCAAAAATTCGTAAAAAATTGCTAAATTAGCGGAAATTCGCAAAAATTTGCTAACAGCGGCATGATAGCAAAGTCTACTATTATATTATAAATCGTTAAAGCTGTAAAGAATCAGACAACTTACAGACACAAATCGCGAAAATGGCTGAAATTCGCGAAAAATTGCAAAATTGGAAACAAACCCAAAAACTAATTTGAGTTTGCAAAATGAGGAACACCAAAAATGCTTAAGTAATCCACTTTCGAGTGGATTCGGATTCTAGAACACACCCAATTAATAGTTTTTTATGTTTTTTTTTTGTTGAAATATGGTCAACCTATGATTTGATAAATGTTAACAAACAAAGAAATTTTAATAAAATTATTGCTAGTTAAAGAAGATTAAAATGGATGAAAATGTTTATATAATCAAGCGTCCAAGGTATTTATTTTTATAAATGAAAAAAAATTCAAGTCTTATTATTACTTGGAATTTACGCAGTTATTGTGTCTCATTTGACGAATTTACGCAACGAATTCTTGCCGACGAATTCGTCGTACTATGCGAAGTTCGTCGTTCGTCCCAGTTGTGTTTATACCATAAAAGAAATAATAAGTACATACATTCATTAATGCAAATTCATTTATCCTACCATTTAATTTAACAATAGCTGCAACTTCCCTCTATTCCTGCTCTTTTTTCTTTAAATTTTTGTAGTTAGTGTGGCCCAAATCAAACAAAATTGTGCGGTTGCGCACCTCTTCGATTAATTGTTCATCTACGTCCAGTGGAGGATAATGGTAAATGAGCAAAAATGCGTACATATAACATTCACCTTGCGCCGGGAATCTTGCCCCCCTATTACAATCAATAATCAAATAATTCCTCAACATTCGCATGTAAAATATCTCGGTTTACATCTGGATCGGCGATTAACGTGGAAATGCCATATAGAGGCAAAATTAACTCAATTGAAACTTAAAGCCATTCAAATTCATTGGCTTATTGGAAGAAACTCTGTCCTTAGTCTCGATTGCAAGCTTCTACTTTACAACTCTATCTTAAAGCCTATCTGGTGCTACGGTATTCAACTATGGGGCACTGCCTCGGCCTCTAATCAGTGATGCCAACTTTTTGAGAGCAAATAGCACTTTAAAATTTAAAAAAAGCACTATTTCGAACAAAAAACAAGTGTAAAAAAGCACTAAGACATTTTTACAATTTAATAACACACAAAACAAGTTCCATTTGGCTGTGTCGAATATTATACCTCCAAATAATAAAAATAATAACAATAATATAATAATAAAAATAATAACATCCGAGCATTTGGATCATCATCAGCTGAGTTTCGAGTTTTGAGCTCGATTTTCGTAACTCGAAAAAAATCTAGCCTGTTACAATTTCCGAAAATTTGCAATGACCGACCATTGTTTATAAAACTTAATCACAGCCCATATTTTAATATAAAAAAAACCTTATATTTTACGGTTTAAATAAGATAATTGGCGTATCATGCAATATTCTTAAAAAATAATGATATTATACACGTTTGAACACTAAAGCGCATGAAAAATGGCAGGTTACACAAAGCTCGTTAAAAAAGCATTTTCTGTCAACTGTTTCTAATTTATTTAACACTTTGGTTATACCAAGTAATGGCTTTTTTTGTTTTTAAAGTTTGCATGTTTTTTAACTTTTCAATACGTTTTTTCTACATGACTCAATATCGTTGTTTATTTCTCTTCACAATCGCAAATATTTTCCAAGCAATTTTCTATTTTTGAAACAGTAAATACATCGTTTTTATTACGATTACTAAATATGTTGTCAACGCTAAAAAGTGCAACGTTTTGTAAAATTTCCAAATTGCTAGGAAACCTAGCACTAACTTCGTTAATAACGTTTTTGGTAAAACGAATGCTAGTTTCTTTTATCAAAAAAATCTTTACAGGCCTTCTCAAAATTTTACCCAAAATAGGAAATCTAAATCATCCTCTATATTATCAAAGTTTTAAAAAATGATAAAACAAAAATAAAAATTGTAAAAAGCACTAAAGACACTAATGAAAAATTTAAAAAGCGCCAAGTTAGTGCTTTTTCTTAGTTTGGCACTATGGATATAATTTTGGCGTTTTGGGATATCAAAAAGCACCATGAATAGTGCCAAAAGCACTAAGTTGTCATCGCTGCCTCTAATATCGAAAAAATTCAAAGGCGTCAAAATAAACTTCTTCGAATAATCACAGCCGCTCCCTGGTACGTTAAAAATTCAAACATTCATAAGGATCTCAATGTGCCATTAGTAAAAACTATGATTATAAAATATGCAGTAAAATATTTAAAAAGGCTTGAACAACACCCAAATCCATTAGCTCGAAATATTCTAAATCATGGCGGCCACACTCGCTTAAGAAGAAGAGACAATGCAGCACTTACCCAACTAGAAGAACGATAAGCACCTATATATGTGAACAGAACCCGTGAAGAAACAAATTTTTGTCTGGCACTGGCAGGACATAAATAAAGAATTAGAATAAGATTTGATTAATTATTGTTAGTTAATATTTAATATATGAAGATTCAATAAATAAACAATGAAAAAAAAAAAAAAAAAAATAAAAAAATCTATGTACGTCCATACTATTCCTCTGCAAAATTTTACAAAAGTATTAAAAAAACAACAGAAAATCAAACAAATACTTATCATCATCTTAAAACTAAAAATTAAATAAAATATAACAAAAATTAACACAAACGAAAAACAAACGAATATGAAATTAAAAATGAACAGCTGAATATTTTAGCAATACAAATTTTAGAGATGCCACACATATATTTTATAATGAATCAAATTAAAGTTATTGATCAAAAACGTAATAATATCACGAAAAACTAAAAAAGACAAATAAATTTATTTCTTTACTTCAATTTTTTAATGTTCGTTTATGCTAAATATTAAAAAGATGTTTTTGTTCTTATTGTTTTTAATTTATATACATAGTGGCAATACTTTACCTGTTTGTTGCTGCCTGTCAAAATAGAAATTAGCCTATGTTGGCAGCAGCAGCAAATTCTGTTGTGCAGTCGTGCTGCTTAGCTGTCGTCAAAAAAATAGTTTCATTTAAACACATGGATTTTATTTTTGACATATGTATTGCTGTTTGCTGTCTGCTGTCGTCTATGTGTTTAGAGCAGGGGTTTCCATTTCTTCCCTGCAAATAATAGGACCAGTCCAAACACGCGTGTAAAGAGTAGTCCACAAAGGACCAGGACTAGTCCAAAAGTAACCCAAACGTATGGAAAAAACCTGGTCTATTTAACATTACGATGTCCTAGGAGAGGATCATATAACCCACCTTTGGACCACTAAGGAGTAGTTTTAAAACTACTCCATGGTATATAACCCACCTTTGGACCACTAAGGAGTAGTTTTAAAACTACTCCATGGTATACTCAAGAGGATTACTTTTGAAGTCGTTTAAAAACGAAAGCACGTCGTTAAAAACGAAGACATGTCGTCTCACTACAAGCATTACATCGGACCAGTCCATGGAGTAGTCCATTTTATCAAAATGGATCAGGTGGTCCAATTTTATTTGCTGGGTTTGCACAATTGTGCATACCACTACAAACACATATTTTTATGCTCTTCAATTCAGTCGTCGGTGTGACTTCGACAAGTGTACATGTTTAGCGGATGCTATATTATTTTGTTTCAGCTTACACTCAAAAATATTGTGCGGTCAAAAATGCTTTTGGTAACATCCAATCAGAGCTGTAAATGATTGCAATCGATTTAATTGCAATCACATGATTTCGCTTTAATGATTGCTAATTTTTTGATTGCATTGAAAATCGTAAATTGATTTCATGATTTCAATTTGAAATCATGAAATCAATATGATAAAAACGATTGAATCAATTTTTTGAAATCAATTTATATATAAATTGATTGCAATCAAATTTGATTGCAATCGATTTGATTGCAATTACTTTAATTGCAATCAAATCCAGTAATTGCAATCAAAGTTAAATCAGAATCAAAATCTTCGTTCTTTTCAATCGCCATCGCCCGAAGTGAATTTAAATGCATCTAACAAATACTTCGATTTTTGCCTTGAAGGTATAATACAATTATATCAAAATAATCTATTAAAAATATTATATTATATTTTTTCTTTTAGATAATCCTGTTAATTTATCGGAAACACAACAGAATCCCACTCATACAAGCTTTCATTCGTATCTTACAGATACGGACACATCGTTTGAAATGCTTGATCGGTATCCGACTTTGAAATCCACATTTATGAGATTTAACGCACCATTACCATCATCAGCTGCAGTAGAAAGGTTATTTTCATTTCCAACCTTGCTAAATTCTCCGCGTCGTGGATCGCTTTCAGATAGCAACTTTGAAAAGTTACTTTTACTAAAAGCCAATAGAGAGCTTTCTAATGTAAAAAATGCTCAAAGTAATGAAATCTGAAATATTTTTCATATTGTTTTGTTCATATTATGTTTGTCATGACTTTTTTTTTTTATTTATTTATTAAGTCTATGGGTTACATCCTTACAGACTATACAATGTGACATAAAAAAAAATTTACATATGTAGAATAATAAAAAAATATACAGTTTTTTGTTTTAAGTGTTTAAATAAATTATTATGTTACGTTTTACAATTGTAGTGGTTAGTGAGAAATCAATTAATTTATACAAGTCATTAAAATCTTTTCCAACTCTCCGCCATGGATCAGCATTTGCGTAATTGCTGCGAACAAATGGTAATGCTATGGGGCAAAAGTAACGAGTAGGTCTTTGAGGGACATTGAAAGTAATATTTTCCAAAAGAAACTCAGATGAAATATCGCCATTAATTATATTTAACATAAAGGATACATTTAGCATAATTCTTCGGCTTTTTAAAGTTGGTAGTTTAATTAGACTAAGTCTACTTTGATATGATGGTAGATTTATAGACGGATTCCATTGTAAACCTCGCAGACAAAACAGAAGAAATTGTTTTTGAACAGATTCGATATGGTTACTATGTACGTTGTATTGCGGGTCCCAAATTACGGATCCATATTCAAGGATCGGTCTTACAAGTGAGGTATACAGCTGTTTTGTAATATCGGGATCGGTAAACTCCTTTGCCCATCGTTTGATAAAGGCAAGAACACCTCTGGCTTTATTGACGGTCATATGAATATGTGGAACAAAACTCAGTTTTGGATCGAGTAAAACTCCAAGATCGAGAAAAACATCAACTAGATCCAGTTTATGCTCTCCTAAAACGTAATGAACATTAACGCAATGTTCCTCCTAAAGAATCGCATATATTTGCACTTTTTTAGATTAAGATCCATAAGATTAGCTTTACACCACTGATAAAAATTATCAAGATCGTTTTGAAGAAAAATATGTTCGTATGGGTTTTTATAGCTAAAGAAAATTTTGACATCATCAGCGTACAATAAAATGTTACAGTATTTTATTATTGTTGGAAGATCATTAATAAACAAGCTAAAAAGAATAGGTCCAAGATGGCTTCCTTGAGGTACTCCAGAAAAAACATGTATGATCTTAGAAGATTTATTTTTAAATCGGACAGTCTGTGTTCGATCACACAGGTATGTTTTGATCCAATTAAGGCTATTCGAATTAAGACCAAGTGAGTCCAGTTTACAGAGAAGAAGGTTATGATTGACTTTATCAAAAGCTTTACTGAAGTCAGTGTAAACCGCATCCGTTTGTTGTCCCTTAACAAATCCTCGATTTTTTTTTTTTTTTTTTTTTTTTTTTTTTTTAATTTCCTAAGCTAATCCCGCGAAGCTCTTCGCTTGTCTGCAGGAGAGAAACCAGAGTCTCTGGCGGGAATCGAACCCGCAACCCCGGCGCTGATAGACTAGCTCACTACCAGCTAGCCTACCGGGGCACTCAACATGTGTTGTAAGATTCAAAAGGTTAGTAGTTGTTGAGCAACCTTTGCGAAAACCATGCTGAAAAGGTGATAATGTAGATTTTACTTGATGACAGAAAAAATCTGTAACAATTTTTTCGAAAACTTTTGGAATAGCACTAAGTTTGGCAATGCCCCTATAATTTATCACATTCGACTTAGATCCAGATTTAAACAATGGTATTATATACGATTTTCTCCAAAGCTTAGGAAAATAACCGTGCTTGATTGAAACGTTAAATATGTACGATAAAGGAGTGGTAAGACTTTCGGCACATTTATTTAATATGCAACTTGGAACTCCATCAGGTCCATGATTAAAAGATATTTTTAAATTTTTTAAGTTTTGAGAAATCAGTGAATGTTCAATGGAAGGAAAACATATTTGATTTGTTGAACGCAGAGTATATGGATAATTATCAGATAGGTTATATTTGACATCAGTATAGGTTTTAGCAAAAAAATCAGCAAACATGTTGCTTATGATAGCAGCGTCATCAGATTCTTGACCTTCAAATTTCATAGCAGGTGGAAATTCTTGGCATCTTCTTTTGGAATTCACAAAATTATAAAAAGATTTAGGATTAAGTTTGAAATCGTTTTTTAGGTTATTTATATAGTTGTTGTACAGCGATGTGTTCAGCAAATTATATTCCGCACGGCAAATTGAGTAATTTCCAAAATCAATAAGTGAATTAGATTGTTTGTGTTTTTTATAGAGTTTGTTCTTCTTATTTTTAAGTTTTGATAGTTGCTTGGACCTCCAAGGGGTCACAAAATTAAATTTTTTTTTTGTTTTTGACTTTTATTTTTCTGGTCAAATATAAGTGGAGGTTTGCAATAGAATCTGTTGTTTTTCACCAAAACTTTAGTGATTTTTACTAAAATCTAGTGGTTTCCACCAAAAATTTGGAGGTTTCCACCAGATTCTAGTAGAAACCGCTAGATTCCAAATGTAAATTATTTCATTGGACTTTTACTATAGTTGTGATTTCAAGGGAATTTATTAAAATCACATGATTTCAAGGGAACTTGTTGAAATCACATGATTTCAACAAAAATTTGATTGCAATCGAATTGATTGCAATTAAATTAATTGCATTCAATGATTTCTAAAAAAAATGATTTCAAAATGATTGCAATCAAAAAATATTGCAATTTTGACAAGATTTCATTTTGAAATCTGAAATCATTTAGAAATCAAAGAATGAAATCAGTTTGGTTGAAATCACTTTGATTTCAATGTCAATTGATTGCAGCTTTTTACAGCTCTGCATCCAATGCCTTGCATGCAATATTTAGAGTCTAAATTTTAAGACTTAAATGCAGAGTAATATAACATTTCTATTTAATTTTAACATAATTTAAATTGAAGAAAATATTTAACAGCCAAGCTAACGTAAATTTGATTAAGTAACTTTTTTTAACATTTACTGCAACGTTTAAGCTAACGATATGTGTTTTGTTTGTGAAAAAAAATTCTTTGATACCTGTCCTTTTTGGGTCCCTTTTGCTTTCTTTAAAAAGACGTACCTAAATGCAGAAATTATTAAGAAAAAAAATAGCCGAAAGAATTTGTTGGTATTTTGTTTGTAAAAATATTTTGGTTTCTGTACCAATCGCGTCGGTGGGTTTTTTCTTTCTTTGAAAACACTTTTCTTAAGTAAGTAGAAATATTTAAAAAACAAGTAAAAAAGTCTTGTTTTGCTACAATTTATGTGTAAATAACCTGTACACATAAAAGCAAATGTGACAGTAGGTAAAATGTTTGGGTAAGAAGATGTGTTTTATTGATGTATAAATGAAACTTTATTGTTTCGCACTATTTTTATTGCTTACTTTTTTATGCTACAATTATTTGACCGAGCCCAAAGAGTTAAGGCTCAGTAAGTCTTTACTTTCTGTTCTGTTACGAACCAGCTGATTTGTTTTTGTTATTAAAAAACCTGTGAAATTGATTAGTTGTTCTGTTCTGTTGCGGTTCAGTTTGATAAAATCAAAAACTTGTAAAGTAATTGTAAGTGACAGCAAAATAAATAATAAAAAATACATTAATTAAATTTTATTTGTTCAAATTTATGTGCATAAAAGTTATTGAAATAAAACAATGGATGGTGCAAAACTAATAAATTTGTCATAAATGGCTAATAGGTTGCTACAGAAAAAGTAACTTTTACAATTTTGAAACAGAACGGCACGGAACAGAACAGAAACAGAAAGTAAAGACTAATTCTGCCTTTAACCTTACTAATTTGTGGTAACTATTTAACGTAACTTTGACCTGTTATAATGACTTTATACATTTTTGCAGGCAAACTCATGTGCGCATTTGGTATTTTCTACTTGTAACTTGTAATTTGTATTCGATGCGCAGACAGCGAATACACTATTTTTGAGTCAATGTTTACTTTAGAATCATTTTATGGAAATGTAACTGGCACGTTGTTGTATGATGTTGTCAGAGAAAAGCTTCTTTCCATTGTAGACATAAACAAATTTGCTGGAGTCTGCTCAGATGGAGCCAATATAATGTTGGGCAAATATAATGGACTTATAGGCCAATTAAAAAAACACGAATTTGCAGTTCATAATTTTCACTGCATAATTCATCAGACCGCTCTTGCATCGAAATTCATAAATGATACCCCAGCTATGAAGACAGCAGAGGATATAATAAATAAAATTCGAGGCGGACATCAAGCGCTTACCCACCGAAAATTTTTAACCTTTTTAAAAAAACTAAAATGCTGTAAATTGTGACCTGAAAATGTTTACAGAAGTTCGGTGGCTAAGTCGCGGTGATTGCCTGAATAGACTTTATGATTTAAGAGAAGAAGTTCTTCAGTTTCTAGAAGCTGAGAAAATAGAAAAAGTTTTAGTCCAGTGTTTAAAAGACAATAATTTTATTTTAGACTTAGCTTTTTTGGCAGATACGACAAGTATGTTAAATGAACTTAATTTGGAATTGCAAGAAAAGGAACGCAATATATGCGACTTGTCAAAAATCATTCACAATTTTAAAACAAAACTTTTTCAAATTTTTCCCAAATTAAAAGTGGTGATTTTTCCAACTTTCCAAAAACTTCACTTGTTTACAGAAATATCGAAATCGACAAAAGATGTGAATATGCCGAAATATTTGAAACACTTTTCAATAATTTTCAAGACAGGTTTCAAGATTTTGTAATTTTACAACCGCTATTAGATCTTTTCGAAAAGCCTTTTCGTTGCGATGTAAGCAACTACGAATTTGATATTCAATCAGAACTAATCATACTACGAAGCGAAGTAAATGCCCCAGACGAAAATGATATTGTGGAGTTCTGGAAAGATTTGGATGGCGAGTTCTATCCTGAACTAAAAAAAAATTCATTGAGGTGCCTCTCTTTATTCGGCACTACTTATGTACCTATGCGAACAAATTTTTTCGGATTTAAAATTTTTTTGTTCCAAACAACGTAATAAATTATGTTCATCCTATTTGAACAGCATTCTACTATTACGAAACTGCAATAAAAGTATAAATTTAGAAGATTTTATTTTATAACTTGTAGAAAATTTGTAGCAGTTCTTTACCAATTCAATGTCGCTGATTTTAAAACTGCACTTTTTTTTCTATCAGCTGTGATTGCGTGCAATATTTATTTTTTATGAATTTTTAAAACATAAAAATCTTTAATTTTTTACAATTGTTTAATAAGATATTTGAAATTGAATTAGAGTCAAAAAGCTTCCGTATAAAAAAATTGTAGTTTTAAAATCAGCGACATTGAATTGGTAAAGAATTGCTACAAATTTTTTATCAACACATACAATTTTTAATTTTGTACCTTTGTGTTATACAACTTATAAAATATATTACTAACATTTTATTTCGGCTGTAAATAAATGCATTCTCTCAATTTGCTTACTCTCTGGTACTCACTAATACACAACCAAAAAAATTTTGGAAATCCCTGGTTTAGAGCTTTATACCCGCTTGACCTGAGATTCGAAAAAAGCGAACATTCACCACTGCGAAGAATTAGCGAAACAAAAATGTTCGCTAAAAGTTCGAAAATTTAAGGTAAAAGTGAACGTTCGCATTAACGAAGTTTTTGCGAAGATTTGGCGAACATAAATTTGAGTAAGCTAATTGAAAACCGTTATCTTCGCTTATTTCTCACCAAATCTGTATAATGATATTGCGGTTTTCTTTTTGCGAACAAAAAATCATTAAAAAAAATGCTGCTCACAAGAAAAGCAAAACCAAATAAACCGTTTTTTATTGTTTTTAATTGAGAAATAATAATGAACAGGTCATTTATGAGTTAAAAGTGAAAGTGTTAAAAGCGCAAGTTTAAATAAAAATTAATATTAAAAAAATACATAATAAAAATATAAATATTTATTTTCAAAATTTAAGAAAAATAAGGTAAGTAAAATGAATAGAAAAAACAGAAAATATATTTGCGAAGCAAAGCATGTGATAAATGCAAGTAATAGTGCTCACGAAAATATTAAAATTGTTGAAAGTCAAAAGACTAAAGAACCTGATTTAAATATAGAAGAAGTTGAAAAAACACCTGAAGCTTCAATTGATTTTAATACCAAGTTGGCTCCATGGCTTTCTGCACATAATATTAGTAGAAATGCATCAAACAATTTACTTGCTTTATTAAGAGAAAAAATACCAGATCTTCCAAAAGATGCACGCACATTGAAATGTACTCCACGTGAAATGGTTAAAAGAATAGTGGAGCCAGGAGAGTATGTTCACTACGGTGTAGAGGACGCTCTTACAGACTTCTTGAGCAATTTTCAATATACAAGGACGAACATATTGTTAAATCTTAATGTTGATGGTCTCCCTCTTTTTAAAAGCTCTCTTATGCAAGCGTGGCCAATTTTAATTAATATCAATGGGACTAAACCTGTTTATGTTGTGGGCATTTATGTAGGTCGTGCTAAACCTAGGGATACTAATATATATTTAACCGAGCTTGTAGAAGAGATGCAATCTTTAATTGCAAACGGTATGATTTTTCGGGAAAAATTATATTCAGTTCACATAAGAGCTTTTATCTGTGATGCTCCAGCAAGGACCAATAGCTTTAAAAAATATATATGATGTCCCAAGATACAATCATTTCATGCTTCTTAGCATAGCAATACGAATTCTGCTAGATAAAAAATATTGCGAGTCCAAGAATGAACTTGCTTCTAGATTACTAGATGATTTCGTTGCTCAAGTTCCAACTTTATATTTATTTTCATTGGTATCATTCAACTTTCATTGTTTGACACACCTAAGCAACCAGGCAAAAACATTTAATTCTTTAGAAACTATTAGCGCATTTCCGTTTGAAAACTATTTGGGTAAATTAAAAAAATTTGTTCAGAAAGGTCAGGGTGTTTTGCCACAACTGTATAATCGTGTTGTATAACAAAGTATTTTAAACCTCCAAAAACAAGATTCTTATCAGCATTTAGGATTTTCAAAAAGTACAATAACTTACAATAACTTTTGCTTTAATTTAAATGACCCAGACGCGATTTTCTTTATAAAAGATGAACAATACAAAATATATCGAATAGTTAAAATAGAAACTTTGACCACGACCTATATTCTACATAGCAAATTAGTTGTTAACCTTGAACCTTTTCTCTTTTATCCAATAGATTCAAGTTTAATAGGAATATTTTCTTCAAATAATTTACAATTCTGTAAAACCATTGACATATTTAAAATTTGTGAAATTTCCGGAAAAATTTGTTATTTTAAAACTGAGTATAATCATATTTTAATTCCATTAATTCACTTTTAGGTATAATATGGCAGGAATTAACACAAATGCATTTACCAATAATAATATTACTCAGAATGAAGAAAATAATAAAGAGCCAATTTCAATATACACGGAGCTATTTCAACAAAATTCCGATATAAATTTTACCGGCAACAGTCAAATTTTAACCTTAACAGATTATACGGCAAACACAAACAATAAAAGCAGTGAATTAAGAGGTATGTATTTTTTTATAGTCTTGGCCTTTATAACATAAAAACAATTATTTATTTTACATTTGAAAAATCCCCCATTTATATTTTTTCTAATAGAAATATTAAACCTTTTGCGGAAAATAGACCTGAATGTAACAATTCTAAACAAAAATTATGGTACTCAAGTTTTGAGATCAAAAAGTAAATTTATAAAATAGACAAAATATTTTAAATAAATATGTTTTATAAATATATTAACATTTTTTAACAGCTTAGGAAATAATATTAAGACACACTCCATGCGTTTAGAAAGTCGGCAAAGAGTAAATTTCTTATTTTATTAACTTATTACCATGTTTCCGAAAAATTTCGTTCACTTTTGTACCGAGATTGGACAAATAGTTTAAAGTGCAAATTTCTAATTCACAAACCGAAGTAATGTTTCTTTTTTATAAACAACGTCTATATCAGTCAAATGTATGTCAAGGTTGATGGAAAAAATAGCATCAAACGGACTTCATCTTACAAGATCCACCTGTAATCTTTAGGACAATGTGTTTTTAAAATTGTATGTTGTAGTATCTTACACGAGTTTCCATAGTTTTTTTATTTCTGTTTCCCAGCACTTCCCAGTTATATAAGCCGTCACAAAATGAAACAAATTTATGTTTAATACCTTATTAACATATCGTCATATCTCCAATTTTTTTTTTAATTTTAAGTTAATTAAGGAAAGTGTTCCTTCTACTTTCTCGTAGCAAAACATCGGTTTTTATCTCAAACTGAACCGAAGTTATAGCAAAATATATGTATCTTTAAATCGGTACATTTTAACTTGTTTTAATCTCGGGAAAAAACCCTAAATGTGAGCTAACGAAATACATAGTAGCAGCACCAATGGAAACGAAGGAAGCAAAATCAATAGCGAAATGCTTAACAGAAAACTTAATATTAAAATATGGTATGTATATTCAAAACACTTAAATCAGATAGAGGTACAGAATTTGTAAACGAATTGCTTAAGGAGATATGTAGTCTATTGAAAATAGAGCAAAAATTATCCACACCATATCATCATGAAACGTTAGGTACTGTAGAAAGAAACCACAGAGTTCTAAATGAGTACTTTCTGTCATTCATAAATGATGACAACTGGCGTACAACATAACTCGCGTACAACATAACTCCTCACATAGACACAAATTACTCACCATTTGAATTAGTTTTCGGTAAGTTACCAGAACTACCAGGTGAAAACATAATGACTAACGAAAAAATATACAATTTAGACAACTATGCAAATGAGTTAAGATTAAGACTAAAATATTCTTTACAAAATGCTAAGAAATTGATAGAGACTATAAAAAAAAGAAAGGAGTATAGAATCATACAATAGAAAGAATAGCATAGATCTTAATATAGGAGACTTAGTGTTAATAAAATTAGACAATAGAAGAAAAAATGAGGCACCATACAATGGTCCTTATGAAATAATAAATATAAATAATGTAAATGTAGAAGTTAGAATTAATGGAAAAACCAAAATTGTACATAAAAATTTATTAAAAAAATATATAACATAAAGAATATTTGTAATACTAAATAAAACAAAAAAAAACAAATAATAAGAATTACAAAAAAAAAACACAAACATTTTATATACATAGAACAACTTTACATTATTTTTACAAAAAAAAAAATATGTATAAACAAAAATTTTTAATAAAACATATAAGTATTGTATTACGCAGACAGCACATTAAATACACAAAAAATTAAAATTTCAAACAAAATTGTAATATTTTAACTGAAAGATTGGGTGTGTAGTGTATGTACCTAGTGTATCCATACATTTAATTATATTATACATTTTTTTTTCACAGATAAACAAAACTTATTATGAATACATTCTTTTAAAGTCCCAATTTCCACAATGCAAGTCTTATTGATCAGCTTGCTACTTTGTTGGCGAGAGTGACGAGGGGAAAAGAAACGAGTACTCAGCTTGCTGTACTCGTCATATGCGTTTTGTTTTCTCATTCGTAATTTTCACCAGGGGGTCGATTCTGGTTCTGTGAAACTGTGAAATGAAAAAAAACTTTTCATTTTCGTTTTTATGAGCAATTTTCACATTAGCACTTCACATTTACACAAAATGCGATTCCCGTTCTTTTAATGAAAAAGTGTTTCATTCCATTGTAGCTGTGAAACTTTTGTAACTATGTATATTAATAAAATGTAAAAGTCAAATGCAGATATCGAAGCTTAGGATTTTGAAACGGCGCTAAGCCGCAAACGAGTTTTTTAATGCTTGAGCTGCTAGCATTTATTTTTGCTAAAAGAGTTTTTTTGAAGAGAGAAAAAAATACATTTTTATGGCTCCTCTTGTTTTATACAATACTAGCTTAACCCGGTGCGCTTCGCTACACTGCTTTAACCACTTTATCGGTTGAGAGATATTTAATATATGCATCCTATGGAAGGTAGTTCCCCCTGCGCCTACCCGCTTTATTTTTATTTTCAAAGTGAAGTATACCATAAGAGTGACTTCTACAAAGTTTGAACTTTCTCACTATAACAGTTTTTAAGATATCCGATATTAAACATTGGCGTCCTATGGTGGGTAACACTTCCCCCGCTGCTTTTTTATTTCAATTTTGGGGCTCAGATAATCCTACTACCAAAAGTTCAACAAATTGCTTGCAGCGGCTCTTATTAATATTTCTATCTATGGGGGGTACTGCTCCTCCTCTGGCTACCCCGCCCATTTCTATATTGAAATTTATAGTTTACCATAATAGTAGCTTTAACTACGTTTGAAGACTCTCCCTTTAATAGTTCTTCAGTTGAGCGATATTTAATGTATGCATCCTATGGGAGGTATTTCCCCCCCTGCGCCTATCCGCTTTATTTTTATTTTCAAAAGTGTAGTATACCATAAGAGTGACTTCTAGAAAGTTTGAACATTCTCACTATTACAGTTCTTAAGATATGCGATGGTAAACATTGGCATCCTATGGGGAAAACCACTTCCCCCGCTGCTACTTTATTTCAATTTCGGGGTTCAGAAGATCCTACTACCAAAAGTTCAACAAAATGCGTGCAGTGGCTCTTATTTATATTTCTATCTATGAGGGGTACTGCTCCTCCCCTGTTTACCCCGCCCATTTTTATACTGAAATTTATAGTTTGCCATAGTAGTAGCTTTTACCACGTTTGAAGACTCCCCCTTTAATAGTTCTTCAGTTAAGCGATATTTTATATATGCATCCTATGGGAGGGTTCCCCCCCCTCCCCTACCCGCTTTATTTTTATTTTCAAAAGTGTAGTATACCATAAGAGTGACTTCCACAAAGTTTGAACATTCTCACTATAACAGTTCATAAGATATGCGATATTAAGCATTGGCGTCCTATGGGGGGAACCACTTCCCCCGCTGCTATTTTATTTCAATTTTGGGGCTCAGAAGATCCTACTACAAAAAGTTCAGCAAAATGCGTTCAGCGGCTCTTAAGATATGCGATAATTAATATTGGCATCCTATGGGGGTACCAATTCCCCTGCCCCTATCGAAAAAATAAGTAGCCTATTTTATTTTTAGGGCTCACGTGATGTTACTGTAAAAATTTCAGGAAAATCGGTTCAGTAGTTTCGGAGTCTATAAGCCAACAAACAAACAAACAAACAAACACACAAACACACAAACATTTTTCATTTTTATATACATACTAGCTTAACCCGGTGCGCTTCGCTACACTGCTTTAACCACTTTATCGGTTAAGAGATATTTAATATATGCATCCTATGGAAGGTAGTTCCCCCCTGCGCCTACCCGCTTTATTTTTATTTTCAAAGTGAAGTATACCATAAGAGTGACTTCTACAAAGTTTGAACTTTCTCACTATAACAGTTTTTAAGATATCCTATATTAAACATTGGCGTCCTATGGGGGGTAACACTTCCCCCGCTGCTATTTTATTTTAATTTTGGGGCTCAGAAGATCCTACTACCAAAAGTTCAACAAATTGCTTGCAGTGGCTCTTATTAATATTTCTATCTATGAGGGGTACTGCTCCTCCTCTGGCTACCCCGCCCATTTCTTAATTGAAATTTATAGTTAACCATAATAGTAGCTTTAACTACGTTTGAAGACTATCCCTTTTATTGTTTTTCAGTTGAGCGATATTTAATATATGTATCCTATGGGAGGTATTTCCGCCCCTGCGCCTACCCGCTTTATTTTTATTTTCATAAGTGTAGTATACCATATGAGTGACTTCTACAAAGTTTGAACATTCTCACTATAACAGTTCTTAAGATATGCGATATTAAACATTGGCGTCCTATGGGGAAAACCACTTCCCCCGCTGCTATTTTATTTTAATTTTGGGGCTCAGAAGATCCTACTACCAAAAGTTCAACAAAATGCATGCAGTGGCTCTTATTTATATTTCTATCTATGAGGGGTACTGCTCCTCCCCTGTCTACCCCGCCCATTTGTATACTGAAATTTATAGTTAACCCTCATAGTAGCTTTAACCACTTTTGAAGACTCTCCCTTGAATGGTTCTTCAGTTGAGCGATATTTATTATATGTATCCTATGGGAGGTATTTCCGCCCTGCGCCTACCTGCTTTATTTTTATTTTCAAAAGTGTAGTTTACCATAAGAGTGACTTCTACAAAGTTTTAACTTTCTCACTATAACAGTTTTTAAGATATCCGATATTAAACATTGGCGTCCTATGGGGGGTAACACTTCCCCCGCTATTTTATTTCAATTTTGAGGCTCAGAAGATCCTACTACCAAAAGTTCAACCAAATGCGTGCGGTGGCTCTTATTTATATTTCTATCTATGAGGGGTACTGCTCCTCCCCTGTTTACCCCGCCCATTTATATATTGAAATTTATAGTTTGCCATAGTAGTAGCTTTAACCACGTTTGAAGACTCCCCCTTTAATAGTTCTTCAGTTAAGCGATATTTAATATATGCATCCTATGGGAGGTTCCGCCCCCCCCTCCCCTACCCGCTTTATTTTTATTTTCAAAAGTGTAGTATACCATAAGAGTGACTTCCACAAAGTTTTAACATTCTCACTATAACAGTTCATAAGATATGCGATATTAAGCATTGGCGTCCTATGGGGGGAACCACTTCCCCCGCTGCTATTTTATTTCAATTTTGGGGCTCAGAAGATCCTACTACAAAAAGTTCAGCAAAATGCCGCCAGCGGCTCTTAAGATATGCGATAATAAATATTGGCATCCTATGGGGGGTACCAATTCCCCTGCCCCTATCGAAAAAATAAGTAGCCTATTTTATTTTTAGGGCTCACGTGATGTTACTGTAAAAATTTCAAGAAAATCGGTTCAGTAGTTTCGGAGTCTATAAGCCAACAAACAAACAAACACACAAACATTTTTCATTTTTATATATATAGATATAGATAAATTTTTTCAGTAAAGGAGTTTTTGTTGCTTTTTATTTTCATACATATATGTACATATACCTACATATGTATGTACATGGTTAATATTTTTAATTTAAAATAAATAATTAGTAAACCGAAAATTCCGAATTTGTTGCATTTGGGTTTTTTTCATGAACGATATTGCAACTGAAAGAAGTTGGCCCCAATGTCCTGACCAAGTGCGCGCAAGAAATAGGAAAGGAAAAAATTTTACATAAAATGTGTTAATAAATATATAAAAACAACAGTAATTTTTTAACGGAAACAAATTTTTGTACAAAAAACAAGAGCAGTCATAAAAATGTAAAATCGATCAATCAATGAGTTGACAAATGAGTTTTTTGGGTAAACATCTTGCCCGCGCGATTACCCCATGATGTCAACAAGAACATTTCTTTCGCATATTTATATTGAAAACAATAATAAAAAACTAAAATTTTTTGTTGTTTCATAACAAATATACGAAAGAAATGTTCTTGTCGACATCGATGGCCTGGACATTAATTTATTTCGTTTAAGCTTTCGAGTTATTCTTAGCAAGCCTTTTCATTTGATACATATATTATAGGATTGCATCAAAAATAGCTAGAGCGCCATTTTGGCTGTGCTGCTATTTTTGATTTAGAATGACGTTTCATAGTTTACAACATGGTGAAATAAACAGGTGGCAGCACAGGCCAGATGACGATTTTTTGCTCCTGCATTGTTTGTCTAGGTTTATGTCAAAGTTTTGTTTATGTTTACAATAAGTCCACGTTTTGTGCTGAGATTATTGTATTTTAATAAAGTTTTTGATAATTTTTAATTAAAATAAATAAGATATTGACTATAATAATATAAAAATTGGCTAAAAATTTATTTATTTCATCACGTTCAAGGTTCCACCCAAACATACATTAATTGTTAGTTAAACAAAAGCTTTAAAAAACGACCATAAGTCCAAACAAAAAATTGTGAAATCATTAACAAATAAAAGGCCAAATAAAGATTTATTTAGTAATATGTTATTAAATATAAAACATAAACATTTTGTAGGCGGCTTTAAATTTTCTTTAAGCCGTCGCTAAACCTAAATTCTTCACCGCCGATGGTAATTACAAATCTACTTTGTCATTTAATCAAGTGTAAAATTATACAAATACACAAAAAATATAATTAATTTAAAAAATGTTAGGATTATTAGTTTTAATGGAATTATAGAAATAAATTCGGAATGGTACAATGTAAGAAAACGTTATTAACGTTTTTCGTCAGTAATGTTTTTTATTTCATCAAAAATTGGCATTTTATATGAATATAATATATTAAAAATCTGTAAATATGCATCTTTTTAGAAAATTATTATTTTTATTTCTTTAAATTATTATTTATCCTTAGCAATGTCCATATTTTTCTCTAAATAATTTAATTAAAATTATTTTTCACCGTTAAAATGAAAGTGTAAAAATATGGCATAAATGAAAAGTTTGTGACACTTCTTTACACTGTTACACAGAACAAGAATCACATTACTGTGAAAATGTGAAAACAATTTGTTTCATTCCATTTGTTCTTCTCATATGAAAACATTCGAATTTATTTATCATTTTTTCACTAAACGAGAATCAGAAACTCTATGAAAATGTGAAAAAAGTTTTCATTTCACAGTTTCACAGAACCAGAATCGACCCCCAGGGGGTCGATTCTGGTTCTGTGAAACTGTGAAATGAAAAAAAACATTTCATTTTCGTTTTCATGAGCACTTTTCACATTAGCACTTCACATTTACACAAAATGCGTTTCCCGTTCTTTTAATGAAAAAGTGTTTCATTCCATTGTAGCTGTGAAACTTTTGTAACTCTATTAATAAAATGTAAAAGTCAAATGCAGATATCGAAGCTTAGGATTTTGAAACGGCGCTAAGCCGCAAACGAGTTTTTTTAATGCTTGAGCTGCAAGCATTTATTTTTGCTAAAAGAGTTTTTTTGAAGAGAGGAAAAAATAAATTTTTATGGCTCCTCTTGTTTTATACAATATAAATTTTTTCAGTAAAAGAGTTTTTGTTGTTTTTTATTTTCATACATATATACATGTGTACATGGTAAATATTTTAAACTTAAAAAAAATAATGAGTAAACCGAAAATTACGATTTTGTTGCATTTGGGTTTTTTTCATGAACGATATTGCATCTGAAAGAGGTTGGCCCCAATCCTGCCCAAGTGCGTGCAAGAAATAGGAAAAGGAAAAAATTTTACATAAAATGTGTTAATATATAAAAACAACAGCAATTTTTTAACGGAAACAAATTTTTATTCAAAAAACAAGAGCAGTCATAAAAATGTAAAATCGATTAATCAATGAGTTGACAAATGAGTTTTTTGGGTAAACATCTTGCCTGCGCGATTACCCCAAAATATTTATTACAGTAAATAATTTTGGCATCTACGAAAATAATGTTATTGATTTTAGTGAAAGTTTCTTTTTGTGGTATTAAAAGAAAAGCTTATTTTTGAAAAAGGTTTTTTACTTTTAATTTAGTTTTTAATAGTTAAAATCAATCACATCAAGTTATTAATTTACTTGTTTTTCTACACAAGTAAATTTCGCGACAAGTTTTTACATCGTGTAAATTGTGTAATGACAACTGGCAAGATTTTATATCATAGTGCCGGTCCAGACCTGCAATTTTTGTTGCAGCAATTCTTGAGTTTATTTGTAAGAGTGGGAGAAAATTTGGGAGCGGAACTCATTTCACCAATAAAATCATGAATCTCTGCAACAAAAATTCCAGATTTGGACAATGAATTATAAATAAGGTAATGCTTCTATTAGATCCTAGTAAAAGTTACTGCCAGGCCCATGATGACTACAAGAACATTTCTTTCGCATATTTATATCGAAAACAATAATAAAAAACCAAAAATTTGTTGTTGTTTTCAAAACAAATATACGAAAGAAATGTTCTTGTCGACATCGTGGGCCTGGGCCTTAGTTTCTTTCGTTTAAGCTTTCGAGTTATTCTTAGCAAGACTTTTCATTTGATACCTATATTATAGGATTCCATTAAAAATAGCTAGACCGCCATTTTGGCTGTGTTGCTGTTTGATTTAGAATGACGTTTCATAGTTTACAACATGGTGAAATAAACAGGTGGCAGCACAGGCCAGATGACGATTTTTTGCTCCTGCATTGTTTGTCTAGGCTTATGTCAAAGTTTTGTTTATGTTTACAATAAGTCCACGTTTTGTGCTGAGATTATTGTATTTTAATAAAGTTTTTGATAATTTTTAATTAAAATAAATAAGATATTGACTATAATAATATAAAAATTGGCTAAAAATTTATTTATTTCATCACGTTCAAGGTTCCACCCAAACATACATTAATTGTAAGTTAAACAAAAGCTTTAAAAAACGACCATAAGTCCAAACAAAAAATTGTGAAATCATTAACAAATAAAAGGCCAAATAAAGATTTATTTAGTAATATGTTATTAAATATAAAACATAAACATTTTGTAGGCGGCTTTAAATTTTCTTTAAGCCGTCGCTAAACCTAAATTCTTCACCGCCGATGGTAATTACAAATCTACTTTGTCATTTAATCAAGTGTAAAATTATACAAATACACAAAAAATATAATTAATTTAAAAAATGTTAGGATTATTAGTTTTAATGGAATTATAGAAATAAATTCGGAATGGTACAATGTAAGAAAACGTTATTAACGTTTTTCGTCAGTAATGTTTTTTATTTCATCAAAAATTGGCATTTTATATGAATATAATATATTAAAAATCTGTAAATATGCATCTTTTTAGAAAATTATTATTTTTATTTCTTTAAATTATTATTTATCCTTAGCAATGTCCATATTTTTCTCTAAATAATTTAATTAAAATTATTTTTCACCGTTAAAATGAAAGTGTAAAAATATGGCATAAATGAAAAGTTTGTGACACTTCTTTACACTGTTACACAGAACAAGAATCACATTACTGTGAAAATGTGAAAACAATTTGTTTCATTCCATTTGTTCTTCTCATATGAAAACATTCGAATTTATTTATCATTTTTTCACTAAACGAGAATCAGAAACTCTATGAAAATGTGAAAAAAGTTTTCATTTCACAGTTTCACAGAACCAGAATCGACCCCCAGGTATGTTCATTAGGGAGAGTTTTCATTATTTTCCCATATAGGTATGTAATGTCAAAATAATTTATTTCATTTTTGTCGCTTGTTTTAATTTTTTTCTTTACTTTCTTTTGTTTTACGTTATATGGGTTTTGAAATTGAGAACAAAATTTCTAATGTCATTAGGAGTTTTGTTTTTATGACTTAAAAACATTGACCTAGTAAATTATTAACAATGAGGTAGCTGTAGAATAACATTGAAGTAGTATGTTAATAACATTGAAGTAGTAATATAATAACATTGAGGTAGTCAAAAACAAAACTACCCAGCCAGCAAAATACTTCGACATTGTCTGAATCAGAAATTTCGTGCAAATGTCTAACTTCATTCTTAGAGACTTCGTTCAGATTTGTCGCACATTGAATATACTTACGGTCTGGCCGATTTCTGATCGATTTCGCATGGATATATCGGGGGAATTTATGTACAGATATGTACAACAGAATTCCGACGGAATTCATTGAGATTTGTCAAACTCGACTTATTATTTTTTTAAAATAATGGCAATTGTCATTCTGTTGGAAATAATTTTAAATTTATTTTATGTGTTCAAGATAAAAAGCATACAAAAAGGTAAGTACGTGTAAAATTTATAATTATGTACATATTTTGCAATAAAATTATTTCTTACAGCTATCAGTTCGAAAGCAAAAAAAAATTTCAGCTAACACATCAGAACTTCCCATGCCTTTTTCATTAGATTTCTGTTAGATATCTATCAGAAATGCCGATAAAAAACCAAAATTTCCCACGACATGTCTGTTTCGTGTCAACCACTTCATACGTTTTTGGGTCAGAAATCTGACAGAATTCGTATACGACTCCGACTTTTTTGCCGACGTTTCTCTCAGATATCTGAACGACGTCGGATTATTTTGCTGGCTGGGTAGAAACCAAAAATTAGTATGTGTGTGATATTGTTTGAACCCAGCCAGCAAAATAGTCCGACGTCTTCTAGATATCTGAGAGAAGCGTCGATAAAAAAAGTCGGAATCGTAAAAGAATTCTGTCAGATACTTTTCCCAAAATCGTATGAAGTGGTTGACACGAAGTCTGACTGACATGTTGTGAGATATTCTGTTTTTTTTGCCGACATTTCTGATAGATATCTGACAGAAATCTAATGAAAAAAGCATGGAAAATTTTGAGAAGCTAGCCGAGATTCTTATTGTTTTTTAACAGATAGCTGAAAGAATTCCTTTTATTGAAAAATATTTAAAAGTATATATGTAATTATAAATTTTACAAAAAAAAAAAATAAGTTCCGTTAGACACATCTGTCAGAATTCCGTCGGAATTCTATAACACATATCTGTACATAGATTTCCCCCGATATATCCTTTCGAAATCGATCTGAAATCGCTTAGACAGTAAGTATATTCAATGTCTGACAGAAATCTGAACAAAGTCTCTAAGAATGAAGTCAGACAATTGCAAGAAATGTCTAATTCAAACAACGTCGCAGTATTTTGCTGGCTGGGAAGGATATTTAAGCAGTGTTGCCAGGACGTCGCTTTTAGCACTATTCTTAGTGCTTCTTAAAATTTGTATGTAGTACAGAAAATTTTCGATTGTTGGAAGATATACATATGTACTCATATTTATTTTATGAGCATTCCTTCCACAACACAGTGAAAATATTTTGAATGCAATTTTTAATAATAAAATTTTTTTTTAAATACGTAAATTTCCCTATTAAGTTCATCAAATTAAATTTTCATTAAATTATTTTTATGAAGAAAGGAATTTTACAACATGAAAATTAATTAAAATTGTTATTGATAATCATTCATTCTTGACTGACCTGAGATTCGAACCCAGGCGGCTGGTTACCATGACATGTTTCGATCACAACCACTTGATCTCCTCAGATGGATTTGCCGTCTTACACTCGCAGCCATCGACGACTGCTGAAGTCAATAGTCAAACATCAATCCTTAAACCAAATTGTATTTTAACCTTTGGTAGATCGAAATTTGCTTTTTTTTTAATGATTATCCATTTTTAATTGATTTTACATGTTTTTCCTAACTTCTGTTTTTTTCGTACTTATGTCAAGAATTCTTCTTGAAGTCCAACGTACATTTTTTTTTTCATTTTGTCTTTCTTTTTCTTGTTGACCTTTTTTTCAGCACAACCTGAAGGACAAATGTACACATAGAGCTCGTGCCTGAGCTTTAACAATAATTGGAATTGTGGTTATTTTGTTGAACTATTAATGGTTTTTAATCCAAATTTTTAATATTTTAATCAGGCTTAAGTTCATCAAATTTAATTTTCATTAAAGTATTTTTATGAAGAAAGGAATTTTACTACATGAAAATTAATTAAAATTGTTATTGATAATCATTCATTCTTGACTGACCTGAGATTCGAACCCAGGCGGCTGGTTACTCTTCATCTTTGCCAGGCTCAGCAAGTACATAAAGAACTGTAGTTTGGTGAGACAAAGCCAATAATTCATGAATAAGGTGAGAAAGTTTAAGCGGGACTTCTATTTAGCCAGCCTTCACTTCAGACTTCAATAGGCTTAAAACTTAATTGAAAAATACTTAAACATTTAGACCGGGTTTTGGAGATGTGTTTTAAGTTTAAACTTTGTTTAACGTATTCTAAAAATAGGATTTTCCCGGCGACATGTGATTTTGTTATTATTTCATTAAAGATCAACATTTTAAGCAAAACTAATCTGTTCCGTCATAATTTTATAACCAATTTGGCAATTGCGACACAAATATCAAACTGATTAAACCTGGCTTAACCGAAATCTCAAAAGCCCAGCCGTAGAGTTAATTTTTATTCATCAAAGACTGCTTTGCGAATCATATTATATCATTTGGGAACTTATAAATTCTAGCGTTAAAAACAATCGTACCTAGAGTTTCGAGATACCCATCTAATAAACACGGAGGTTTGATTTCAAATTGAAAATGATTTGAAATCAAACGTTTTCTCAAACGACAAACGTTTGATAATGATTTGAAAATCATAGCGTTCTCAACAAAAAGGGGAAATTATTTTCAAATTGAAAAATGCCTTTATTTTCAATTTGCTTTCAAACGAAATTCTCAAATGTTTTTCAAATGTGGATTATAACACCATGTGGAATATAAATAAAACTATATAATTTGTATACCCTTCACCACAGGTGAAAAAGGCTATATATAAGTTTGTCATTCCGTTTGTAATTTCTACAATATTGATCTTAGACCCTATAAAGTATATATATTCTGGGTCCTTATGAGGAGAGAAGTTGATTTAACGATACCCGTCCGTCTGTCCGTCTTACGTTTGATATGTGTTTTCCGGAGACTCCAGACATGATAGCGGCTAGGTTTTACATTTATGTCACATATAGTCTTCCATAGGTTGCTATTGAAATTCAGCAAGATCGATCCACAAATGGCTGAGATATTAGCAAAAAACCACGACTACCTCTAATATTTTCCAAAAATCCCTTGTGGTTGTTATAATTTTATTACTTATTGCTGTATATCTAGGGAACGGCAAAAGCCAAAGTTTCCAAATTAGGTACACACATTTAGGTAGCCAATACACACCATCCTACAAAATGTGGGCGGGATTGGAAAAGTGGGCGTGGTACCTCCCGTACAAAAAAAATTTAAAATTGTATAAAAACCTAAATTTTAGGGCTGCCATATGTCCTATGGATATGACTTATATACCAAAATATCGAAAATTTTTGGTAGAACATATTTTATAAAAATTCAGAAAAATCGGTTCAGATACAAAAAAGGTCTATTTTGACAATTATCTTTCATATTTAATTTTGTTGTACAAAGTTAATTTCGTAGCGGGTGTGATTTTTTGTGTGTGAATTTTTTTAAATATTTGTTATTTCACAAAACAAAAGAAATTTATAATTAAAAGTACATTTTACATAACTTTAATTTTAAATTAAACAATTGTTAAAATATTCAACACGAATTTGAATTTAAATACATTTTAATAAGAAATATGTTTTAAACGTAATGTCAAAACGCACATATACATTCATACAAATGGAATAACAGATAAATAATAAGACTTGACTCGTGGAAACGCCGAAGCTGATTCAAAGAAGAAAATGTGATAAGTTTATCAATAAGACTTGCATTGTGGAAATTGGGACAAAGTAAACAAATATTTAGTCAAAAACAAAACTAAAGTACTGAACTTTGTCACAATCATAAATTCTTTTGAGTTATTCAATATTTTTTAAAATAAACAACAGTCAACGTTCGCTTGCCCATGTTGACAACCATAGTTCAATGAACATTTTTCTGTTATGCTGAATTAGCAAATTCCTAACTACACTACTAAAACAATTACACATTATTAATTGGGAATGACTCAAACTGTTCTGCCTGATACAATGTAAATTAATTTTAAGTATGTATGTACGTCTAGAAATTCTCAATATTAGTATTTAAGTTTTTAATTTACAATAAATAAAATCAATTAATTTTGATCAATAAACTGAACAAGACCGTCTAATAAATTGTTTTATTACATCGTGCTCAATTCCCAATTTGTATCATTCCTAGTTGTAAAAATTCCTTCCTTCAGTGAAAATAATTTAATGAAATTAAATTTGATGAGCTCAAGCCTACCTAACTAAAAATATAAAAATTAAACAACATAATGTATAATTCTTTTTATAAGAACAACTTAATATTTTTAAACATCAAAACTGGGTAATCTGTTTTATAACTATTACCACGGTGTTAGTGGAATTAGGGATCAGATAATAATTTTCAGTATTGCATAAGAAAAAATAAAAAAGTGCTGTAAAATTATAAGAACCGAATCCATATACATACGTATGTATGTAATAAAAACCTATGTATAATAAGTTTGACTATCAGCTTTTTCCACATAGGACTGTTAGAAATTTTGCAGCCTACCCCATAGAACCCCCAAATGCTAAGAATTTCCAAGAATAAATGGCAACATCTGCAGGATTCATAGCTAAATTAAATGAAGTAAATTTTTTAGTTAAACCCACTACTTATTAGTAATTAAAATCAATAAAACATTATACACAATAGGTATGTCACAATATCTATAATAATATAAATTCTCCACATTGTTAAATGCAGTACTGCCTTCGCTGCATCAGAAAAGCAAACTTATTTTACCATGTCGACGCAAACGTAATGATGCTACATATTAATCGCGCGATTATCATATACATACATATATATATTCTATTTTTACGGTTATTTAACACAAATATTTATGTAATTATTAAATATTTTAAATGATTGTTTCACTTAATAACTACTAATATATTTTCGTTAATTATACTTTTTTTTGTTTCTAAAAATTACAACTTTATGTAACGTAACAATGGGGAATGTAAGAAAAGATAAACTCACTGTTTATTGTTGGTGTTTTGTTTTGGCTTTGATATTGTTACAAGTAAGACTTTTGTGTTTATAATTCTTATTCGCTTTAGGGTTTTATTTGTATAATATTTTTGGCCTTTCTAAAATCTTTGGAAAAGGTTTCCTGATGAGCTGGCCTAAGCAACCAGTGAAATGTGAAGCTATCCTTCCCTCAACAATAAATTTCAGTGTATTTATCAAATATGAAAAACTGGGAATTTAGCACGTCATACGGAAATCGTATTAATAACAATTTTTTATTTCAATGTTTTTGACGATAATTTGTTGCTCCAAAGAATTTATTTATGTTTCCATTGTTTATAATTTTTTCTGAGTTCACTTACTTAGGTGACCAAAGTTGAGATGGTATTGGTTATATTTAAGAGTGCCGTTTGTATTTCTTCCTTTATTTGTAAGTTTGAGTTGTTAAAAATCTCTTAAATCTGACCAGTTCTGTGACGTCAGATTGAACAGAGCATAATTTGGTATTTAAAGCAGGGTTTCTGATTTTTCATTGGACGAAAATAAACAATTAATTGCCTTTACTTCTGATTCATTAAATGAAAACAGTCGTAGTGAAGGCAAAAGCAAAACACGAAATGTTGAAAACAACAAAGAACATCGGCACTCGACATGTTCGGAAGTGTTTCGTTTGACAGACCGAAACTTTTAATAAATACCGAAGTTAACGAAGATGGGACGTTGTGTTTTTTTTCGGCAATTTTTTTTTTAATATATGTGTACATAAATAAATACGTTTTATTTAATTTCAAAAAATTAAAAAGATTGTTAAGCATTAAAATAAATACATATGTATGTATTTATGTACACATGTAGGTATTATTTAAAAAAAAAAATCGGAAAAAAACAACGTCCCATCAAAAAATTGATTTTTCTTCCACTTTCTGATTTTTCATTGGACGAAAATAAACCGTTGCCTTTACTTCTGATTCATTAAATGAAATTAGTCGTAGTGAAGGCAAAAGCAAAAAACGAAAAGTTGAAAACAACAAAGAACATCGGCACTCGACATGTTCGGAAGTCTTTCGTTTGACAGACCGAAACTTTTAATAAATACCGAAGTTAACGAAGATGGGACGTTGTGTTTTTTTCCGCATTTTTTTTTTTTATTACATGTGTACATAAATACATATGTACGTTTTATTTAATTTCAAAAAATTAAAAAGATTGTTAACCTAGCGTTTCCACATGCAAGTACAAGTTCGAAAAACTCAATACACACACTGTTTTACTTACCCCATCACATTTTTCGTACTTTTAGCCAATCGGCTGCTTCCTCGATTTTTCGTCGATAATACGTATACACTACTTGCAAGTAATTACTTGCATGTGGAAACGCCGGGTAAGCATTAAAATAAATACATATGTATGTATTTATGTACACATGTATTATTTAAAAAAAAAATTCGGAAAAAAACACAACGTCCCATCTTCGGTAACTACGGGATTTTTTAAAAGTTTCAGTCAGTCAAACCAAACACTTTCGAACATGTCGACTGCCGAAGTTCTTTGTTGTGTACAACTTTTTATTTTTTGCTTTTGCCTTCACTACGACTGTTTTCATTTAATGAATCAGAAGTAAAGGCAACAGTTTTTTTTGTCCAATGACAAATGAAGATGTCGAAGTTGCAGCACAATCTTATGACTTTTACTATCTCAACTGCAGCTTTCTCGGTCGCTTAAATATATTCTACTTTAATTCTACGTTTGTCGTAGCGTTAATGGCCGAGTTGTCTGGGCGGTTGCATCGTGTTAGTAGTTGCCGCGGTTCAAATCTCGGCATTCACCTTTTCGAAAAAAATTTTATTTAAACGATTTTAAGATTTTTCAGCAATTTTTGATTTTTTTCATTTTATTGACAATATAAAAATGGATCGATCGCAAAATTTCATATAAAATAAAAACCATATTTTATAATTAGTTTTTGGCTTAAATGCAAATGCCTATGTATGTATGTAGCACTGTTGGGACCTGACATTTATTAAATTGTACTGTCTTATTGGCAAAATTGTACCAAATTGACATAAATTGTACCAAAATTTTGAAAAATATAAAAAGCATACATAGCAAGAGTTAATAATAATTCTTTACTCAATAAAAACAAAACAAGTAGGAAAGTATAGTCGGTCAAGTCCGAGCATCCTACACTACAATATATAAATACACATTTTCGATAGTGTTCGATATTTGGGTTCCATGGGCAATCTTGGGCCCGCCAGAAACGTAGGCGCTTGGTTGACAGTGCCACCAAAACAAAATACAAAAGTGACGATTTGGAATCACTTTATCCCAGTGGTGCGATTCACTAATTTTTAACGAACCGACAACCGTTAAATTTGTCGACATATACATATATTCGCTAGCAGTAACGATAGCGTGATTCTTTTTTTTAACTTTTTTTTGTCTACAAAATGATAAAAAAAAAGAAAACCACAAAAGAGAATAAAATAAAAACGAAAGAAGTTTTTCTGAACCCCCCGTTTTACAATGTTTTTTCATTCAAAATGCATTGAATAAGGTCTGGCCAGACTCATAAGAATGACGAAGGGTAAAATTGTGGTTTTATATTTTTTTTTTTGTGAATTTTACATTTTCAATTTTGTTTTGGTTCATACATATACATGCAAATATATCTTTGAATGTAAGCAAGCTATTTTAAACATAAAATTTTAAATAAAATTTTCGTTATATTTATCTTAACGATTCGATTTTCGTTAGGAAAGTAAGTGAATCGCACTACAGTAGAGTTGTGTCGTTCATGAACGAATTCGTTCAATTGAATGGATCAGTCAGATGAACGATGAACGGCCATTTAGTTTCATCGGTCAATTTCGTTCAATGGTTCACTTGGGTCTTTTTAGTCAGTCGGTCACTTGTTTACCGAACAACTGGTTGAAAAGAAACAACAATACTATTGTGGTCTATTTGTGATGTCAGTAAAATATACTTATATCATTTACTCATTGCTTTACACATTTTTATAATACGGTCAGGGTTGTCAAGTTTCTTTGCGACCTAATATTCAATTTGGCGACATGGCGATTTTTTGGCGGCTTATAAAATAAATGTCGATTTTGTTGGTTATTTGATAATGCTATGTTTACACTTGATTTTTTAGACGCGTTTAAGCAAAATGTTATTACATATGAGATGAATAAGATAACAGTTGATTAGGAAAAAACCCAACAAACAAATTTATATTTCCTTAAAGTATTAAAAATGGATAAAAAATACTTTTATAAAGATTTTTTTTTTCTTTTCATTATTTATTTATTGAATCTTCATATAGTAAATATGAACTCACAATAATTACTCAAATCTTAACCTAATACTTTATTTTATGTCCTGCCAGTGCCAGACAAAAAATTTTTTCATCACGGGTTCTGTTCACTTATATAGGTGTTTATCGCTCATCTAATTGGGCAAGTGCTGCAGTGTCTCTTCTTCTTAAGCGAAGAAGCTGCTATCATTTAAAATATTTCGAGCTAGTGGGATCGGATGAAATTCGAGCCTTTTTAAGTATTTTACTGCATATTTCGTAATCACAGTTTTAACTAATGGAACATTGAGATCCTTGTGAATATTTGAATTTTTAACATACCAAGGGGCAGCTGTGATTATTCGAAGAAGTTTATTTTGGCGCCTTTGAATTTTATCGATATTAGAAGCCGTGGCAGTGCCCCATAACTGAATACCGTAGCACCAGATAGGCTTTAAGATAGAGTTGTAAAGTAGGAGTTTGCAGTCGAGACTAAGAACAGAGTTTCTTCCAATAAGCCAATGAATTTGTATGGCTTTTAGTTTCATTTGAGTTAATTTTGCCTCTATATGGCTTTTCCACGTTAAACGGCGATCTAAATGTATACCGAGATATTTTACTTGTGAATTTTGAGGTATTATTTGATTATTGATTTTAATAGGGGGGCATGATTCCCGCCGCAAGGTGAATGTTATATGTACGCAGTTTTGCTCAAACTCAACTCATATTTCTAGTTGAAATATATGATCCTGTAAATAACGAGATGCTTCATAACTGATTTCGTGGGCGCTTAGAAAAGCTGTATCGTCTGCAAATGTTGAAGTTTGTGTGTAGTTGCTCGTTGGCTTTCCGAAGTATAAATTAAGTATAATAGAGGCCCCAGAATGCTGCCCTGTGGGACACCAGCGCCAATTGGCTGAGGTGAACTAAAGAATTTTCCTTCTTTTATAATAAATTGACGACCGACTAAGTAGCTTTCCAGCAGCTTGTGTGTGTTTGCTGGAAAATTTTGCTTCAATTTATGTAATAAGCCTTCATGCCAGACTTTATCAAAAGCTTGAGAAACATCGATGAAGAGAGCGGAACAATATTTTCTTTCTTCAAAGGCTTTTCTTATGGCGTTTACTATACGATGGGTTTGTTCAATTGTGCTGTGTTCTCTTCTAAAGCCGAATTGGTGGTTAGGTATACATCTATTTTCACTTAAAATTGGAGTTAATTTTGACACTAACAGCCTCTCAAACAGCTTTGATATATTAGAAAGTAAGCTTATAGGCCTTTATGACTCAACTTTTGTGTGATCCTTTCCTGGTTTAGGTATCATGGTGACTAAGGAAACCTTCCATTTTTGAGGATAGTATTGAAGACGTAAGATAGCATTGAAAATTAAAAGAATAACTTTCTTTGCTGTGCTGGGTAACTCCAAAAGCATTTTGTTGCTGATCTTATCAAAACCAGGGGCTTTTTTGGGGTTTAATTCACAAACAGCCTTTTCGATTTCTCTTATCTAAGGGGAACAGCCGCTCTAGCAGCAACAGGTGGTAACACGACCGCAGTATCGTGAGATATATTTGGGGTAAATACGTTTTTTAAGTGATTAACAAACAGATTTCCCTTTTCGCTATCATTTCTTTCCCAACTTCCGTTCAAGTTTCTTAATGGTGGCTTAGAGACGACTGGCCTTTTTAGATTTTTAGCTGCACGCCATAATGAGTAGTCTGATTGCGGACTGATCAAGTTCCTTAAGATATTTTTGCAGAGAAGCCGTTTTCTGAGTCTGTAGTAACTTTCTTAGCCTTTTTGTACAATCTTTTAATAAACTCTTTAGTTGAGGGGATCTGTGCAATTGCCACTCTCTTCGAGCTCTTCTTTTTTCAGTCAGGAGACGCTCAACATCTGTGGAATAAATTTTAATATTTTTAGTTTTTTTTGGGGTATTACTGGAATGTTGCACAGCTAGCTTCAGAAAACTGTCAAAATTAAGAATAGCGCGATCTACGTAGTCCGGTGTACTAAGCAGAATATTTTCTGTGCAATGGGTGCTGAGATATTTTTTATATTTTAGCCAATTCATTTGTGTAGCTGGCGTCGCTAAGTAACCAGTTGGAGATACAATTCTATTGGGGTTCATTAAAGTAACAATTGTTGGTGTGTGGTCGGAAGATAATTCTAAGGAAGCTTCAACATAAATCGTTTCTAAGGGAATATTTTTAACCACGCCAAAATCGATGACATCTGGTATTTTTTGCTGATCAGTAGGCCAATATGTTGGTTGTGCGCTCGCTATCACATTCAAATCCATTTTAGAAATAGTATTAAATAATACACGACCCTTTGGTGTTATAAGTCGGGACCCCCAGAAGGTATGTTTAGCGTTATAATCGCCAGCGGCCAGGAAACAAGGTCCTAATGATTTAAAATAATTATAATAATGGCCTTCAGATATTGAATATCTAGGTGGGGAGTATAACGATGAGATTACTACGTTTCTTTTTAATTCTTCAACGCAAATGTTTGTTGCTTGAAGATAGTCTTCACGATGATCACCTATGAGGTAGTGTTTGACTCTGGTTTTTATTAAAATGGCAGAACCTCCACAAGCTCTATCTCGAGGGTCCTTGGTATCATATAGTATATAACCATTAATTTTAAACGTATTTCTTGAGGTCAAATCAAGAAATACGTTTTATAAAGTTATCTGAAGATTGTTTTAAACATATTAATAATGAAATTGTGGGCTGATTCTACATTGTACTCAGTTTGAAGTGATTAACAAATCACTTCAATGTATGGGTAATCATCTCGATTTTGATGTGATTAGAGCTTAATCATGTTCGAGTGCTTTTAACGCTTTCAAGAACCCGAGTGTGAACATAGTATAAGCCATGAATTTGTTTGACACTCGTAGATTATTTTACCCATTATTTGGAAAGACTATTTCAATGATGGCATTCCATATAAGTTTAATCAGTTTTTGAAAAAAGTTTATTGCTATAAGGATACGTCCAGTAAAGTCTGTGTTGAAAGAGTTCTTTTTAATAAATACCTCCACTAAAACATGCCTTCAAAGTAGAGTGCAATACAAACTTCCATTATTACAACTTCACTTTTACCTACCAGATAGGATTAACCTTAATTTACTTGAGCGATCATTTTAAGTTAAAGTAAAGGTTTAATAATGGAACACCTTTTATAAGGCCGTTTAAAGTCTACTTTACGCTATCGGTTAGTTGTGAAAACGGGCCTAAGATTTATAAATTATATGAATGTAAATAGCACTTTTGTACCTTCACACGACATGTTGAATAAACTGAATCGTATACATTGTTAAAAAAACAGTGAGAATTGCCTTGACGGTGATGTGTATAGCGTTTTAGATATATATCCAATATTTCTTTAATACTAACCACAAAAAAACGTTTTGCTGCTTTAATTAGACTATTGGAAACTATTGTACCTTTTTTGTATTCACCAATCATTTTACATTAAATAAAATAAAATATATATAACTGCGACTATATAGAAAATATTTTTAAATATATTTTATATTGTCAAAACCGCAAAAAATCTTTTGGCGATTTTTGACAATTAATTTGGCAAATCCGATCAAAATAAATCCGACAATTCTAGCTGCTTTTCACACTCTTCTACAATTTACATGAGCGATGCCAGTTGTTCGTAATATAAAACCCGCCAAATGAAAATGTTTTCATTTGAGCAGAAAATTGTATACATATTTATTTAATTTATTTTTTAAATAAACCTTTAAATAAATAACAAAATTCAATATTCGACAGCTTTATTTATTAAAGCGTTGATGTGAATATTGAAATTTTTAAACTTTAATCTCGCGACAAGCTTTCATATTTAAAAAAAATTGCGTATTGAAAAGCAAAATGCTTTTATATGAAGTTCTAAAAACAGACAGTAAAAGATTTTAAGTAATTTTGTTTTTAAGAAGGTTGTTTACTTCTAATTTTTATAAAATAAAAAAAAAAAATAAAATACATGTTATCATATCTTTTGAAAAAATAACACATATGAATAATAATAATTACATCTGCTATTTGTTCATTGCTTTTTTAGGATTGCTGTTATTTTTATTTTTTAAAGTCTTTTGTGCTTTAAATACCACATCCATTTTAAATTTTTAGTTATTTTCTTACACTATTTTTGTTTATATTTTGAAAAATTGCGCTCAACATTTGCTGTAGATAGGTATACTTATATGGTAAAACTTCGGACTTATGACAACGTCTTACTTTGAATAAGACCTCGCAAAAAATGTTGTTAAAAATAAGAATACCAAACAAGTATTAAAATAGCTGCGTTTACTGCCCGTCTATACCAGAGATAATAATTGCGACATATATTGCAGTAATTGTCAAAATTATGTTATCTTTAATGTAGACAGCAATTTTTTGTACATATTTATTGCTAACAATTTTCCCATTTTCTTGACAATTATTGCTTACAAAAAACGTCAATTTGGTTGTCAGTTGAAAAAAAGAAGCAAAAAAGAAAAAAAAATAGAAGCAAATTGTGTGGGAAAGAAATTAAGTTTTTTGAGATTGTAGCAAATTATAATTGTAGTAAAATAATTAAATTAAAAAATTAAATAAACACTAAAATAAAATTGCAAAAATTATAATTTTTTCCTTATTCGTTCTTTATTGTTAAAATTAATAATAATTTGTTTAAGTTCAAGTTCTTTTTTATATAAAAATAATAATTTTACAATAACAAAAATAAAAAAATCAATAAAATTAATATATTTGTATTAAAAATGACCTCAAGCTTAAACAAATTAATATAAATTTAAATAATAAAGAATTTATATTAATAATAATAATTCTTGTAAGATACCGCCATTTTTTACACCGCACCTTCTTTCTTGATTTTTTCAAACTATGAGTTAACATAAATACGTTTTCCCATGCCTTTAACATAAGCTTAACAATAAGAAATATTGCTCTGTTATTTTGCCGACGTTATTGCCAACTTGCTGAGATAATTATCTTTAGTGTAGACCTAGGGTTAGCGAGAAACCACTACATATGGCAGCCCAGATTATACTATGAAAATTTTAAGAAAATGTGGCAAATTGCCACTGGTAATGTGTTAAAAGAAACAAGTATAGTATATTCGTATAACATAAACACTATAATAGTTGTGTTTCTTTTCAACCAGTTGTTTGGTAAACGAAAAACACAACTGCGAATTTGGGTACACCCAAAAAGTTTTACAGTAACTGAGGGTAATTTACTAAAATTATTTTCTGTAAAGTTCAAAATTAATGAAAATTTTGTTATTTTATAATTTAACAAATTCTTCAACTGTTTCAACATGTTGTTCCAAAAACAAATATGTTCAGTTATTTTTTATACATTAAATAAAACTGAAATACTTAACTGCAAAGTTGTCTTAAATTATTTTATTATTTACATACCTACATGCATGTGCACATAAATAAAAAACAAAAATATTTCGCTGATTTGGTGCACTCACAATATTCTGTAAGTAAAATTAACTGAAATGATTATATTGAATAAATAAAAATTCAGTTAAAAATGGTCTTCATACTTATTTTTTAATTATTTTTAACAAAAGTTCATTTAATTTTTACTTTCAAAAATTCAACCCCATGTTCCGTAAAAACAAATGAATTTTCAGTTATTTTATATAAATTAACTATCAAAAAATTAACTACATATTCCGTAAAAAACAAAGGAATATTCAATTATTTTATATAAATTACCATAAAAAATTAACTATACATTCCGTAAAAACATTTTATATAATTTAGGTGTAGGTAATAATGACAGGTAAAAATTCTGTTTTAGCTGGCTTAGTATGTAATTTAAATTGAGTTAAAATTAACTGAAAAGCCCTTTGAATGGATTTTTTGTAGTTTGTATATTTTAAATTAAAAATAACAGACAAATTAATTCATTTTTATAGAATGTCTTCGTTTTAAAATTAACATTAAAAATAGCCATACAATTCCTCTGTTTTAAATGAAATTATCCGTTTATTAATTAAATTTTCAGTTATTCAAACTTAATATTCTTTTAAATTTACCTACATAATATTTTGAGTGTAACATCACAAAAGTATGCTATACATGTTTCTTTTAACACATTGTCGTATTCAATCAATTGAGAATGAATGAACGAAAACCACAAAAGGCCGACTGACACAAAAGATCAACTGACTCAAAGGACCAAGTGACCTGAAATGAACTATTGAACGAAATGAACGAACTCGTTCATTGTTTTGAATTGAACGATAATGACCGGTCACCAAAATGAAGGATAAAGCCCAAGACTACACTACAGGCTTCCTACAGGGATACGAGAACATTTACTTATGTATGCATTATCTAAATATTTTAGTATAGCATCATGAACATAAATAACCAATAATGCAATTTTTGGTAATTTTGGTCATGGTATGTAAATATTGTTTTATTGAAAAGAAAAGAGAGTGAATCCACCTCAAATATATGATAAAATTTCGTGGATATTTTTTAATTGTACCAAAAAAGGATGAATTGTACCAGTGTACCAATAAAGTTTCGTTTGTACCAAATTTGGTACAATTGTACCACAAATCCCATCAGTGGTATGTACCCTAAAAGAAATGAATGAGCGAGTAGTCACTAGTCTTGGGCTTAATCGTTCATTTAGGTGACCGGTCATTATCGTTCAATTCAAAACAATGAACGAGTTCGTTCATTTCGTTCAATCGTTCATTTCAGGTCACTTTTTCTTTTGAGTCAGTTGATCTTTTGTGTCAGTCGGCCTTTTGTGGTTTTCGTTCATTCATTCTCAATTGATTGAATACGGCAATGTGTTAAAAGAAACAAGTATAGCATACTTTTGTGATGTTACACTCAAAATATTATGTAGGTAAATTTAAGAGAATATTAAGTTTGAATAACTGAAAATTTAATTAATAAACGGATAAATTCATTTAAAACAGAGGAATTGTATGGCTATTTTTTAATGTTAATTTTAAAACGAAGACATTCTATAAAAATGAATTAATTTGTCTGTTATTTTTAATTTAAAATATACAAACTACAAAAAATCCATTCAAAGGGCTTTTCAGTTAATTTTAACTCAATTTAAATTAAATACTAAGCCAACGTAAACAGTATTTTTACCTATCATTATTACCTACACCGAAATTATATAAAATATAAAATGTTTTTACGGAATGTATAGTTAATTCTTTATGGTAATTTATATAAAATAATTGAATATTCCTGTGTTTTTTACGGAATATGTAGTTAATTTTTTGATAGTTAATTTATGTAAAATAACTGAAAATTCATTTGTTTTTACGGAACATGGGGTTGAATTTTTGAAAGTAAAAATTAAATAAACTTTTTGTTAAAAATAATTTAAAAATAAGTATGAAGACGATTTTTAATTGAATTTTTATCTATTTTATATAATCATTTCAGTTAATTTTACTTACAGAATATTGTGAGTGCACCAAATCAGCGAAATATTTTTGTTTTTTATTATGTGCACATGCATGTAGGTATGTAAATAATAAAATAATTTAAGATAATTTTGCAGTTAAGTATTTCTGTTTTATTTTATGCATAAAAAATTACTGAACATATTTGTTTTTGGAACAACATGTTGAAACAGTTTAAGAATTTGTTTAATTATAAAAAAACAAAATTTTCATTAATTTTTAACTTTACAGAAAATAATTTTAGTAAATTACACTCAGTTACAGTAAAACTTTTTGAGTTTACCCAAATTCGCAGTTGTGTTTTTCGTTTACCAAACAACTGGTTGAAAAGAAACAAAACTATTATAGTGTTTATCAAGGCGAATTCATGTAAACGGTGGTGTCGATACTACAACAAGTAACAACACCAAAAACACAACAATGTATTTTTTTGTTGCTTTCGTTGGCCGATATGTCAAAAACACAAGTAACTTTTGACGTTCCTCTCTCTAATTAAGAAAAAAAGTAGCACAGCTGTGTTTTCAACGCCACCTGAAAGTCAATTCGCCTTGGTGTTTATGTTATACGAATATACTATACTTGTTTCTTCTAACACATTACCAGTGGCAATTTGCCACATTGTTTTAAAATTTTCCTAGTATAATCTGGGCTGCCATATGTAGTGATTTCTCGCTAAACGAGGCTATTTTAATACTTGTTTGGTATTCTTATTTTTAAAATGGATGTGGTATTTAAAGAACAAAAGACTTTTAAAAATACATAACAGCAATCCTTAAAAAGCAATGAACAAATATCAGATGTAATTATTATTATTCATATGTGTTATTTTTTCAAAAGATATGATAACATGTATTTTAATTTTTGTTTTTATTTTATAAAAATTAGAAGTAAAAAACCTTCTTAAAAACAAAATTACTTAAAAACTTTTACTGTATTTACTTCATATAAAAGCATGTTTCTTTTTAATACGCAATTTTTTTTATATATGAAAGCTTGTCGCTAGATTTAAGTTTAAAAATTTCAATATTCACATCAACGCTTTAATAAATAAAGCTGTCGAATATTGAATTTTGTTATTTATTTAAAGGTTTATTTAAAAAATAAATTAAATAAATATGTATAAAATTTTCTGCTCAAATGAAAACATTTTCATTTGGCGGGTTTTATATTACGAACAACTGGCATTGCTCATGTAAATTGTAGAAGAGTGTGAAAAGCAACCAGAATTGTCGGATTTATTTTGAAAATCGCCAAAAGATTTTTTGCGTTTTTGACAATATAAAATATATTTAAAAATATTTTCTATATAGTCGCAGTTATATATATTTTATTTAATTAAAGTAAAATGATTGGTGAATACAAAAAAGGTACAATAGTTTACAATAGTCTAATTAAAGCAGCAACACGTTTTTTTTTGTGGTTAGTATTAAAGAAATATTGGATATACATACATATATCTAAAACGCTACACACATCACCGTCAAGGCAATTCTCACTGTTTTTCTTTTAACAATGTATACGATTCAGTTTATTCAACATATCGTGTGAAGGTACAAAAGTGCTATTTACATTCATATAATTTATAAATCTTAGGCCCGTTTTCACAACTAACCGATAGCGTAAAGTAGACTTTAAACGGCCTTATAAAAGGTGTTCCATTATTAAACCTTTACTTTAACTTAAAATGATCGCTCAAGTAAATTAAGGTTAATCCTATCTGGTAGGTAAAAGTGAAGTTGTAATAATGGAAGTTTGTATTGCACTCTACTTTGAACGCAAGTTTTAGTGGAGGTATTTATTAAAAAGAACTCTTTCAACACAGACTTTACTGGACGTATCCTTATAGCAGTAAACTTTTTTCAAAAACCTATTAAACTTATATGGAATGCCATCATTGAAATAGTCTTTCCAAATAATGGGTAAAATTGTCTAAGAGTGTCAAACAAATTCATGGATTATACCATGTTCACACTCGGGTTCTTGAAAGCGTTAAAAGCACTCGAACATGATTAAGCTCTAATCACATCAAAATCGAGATGATTACCCATACATTGAAGTGATTTGTTAATCACTTCAAACTGAGTACAATGTAGAATCAGCCAACATGAACGTGTATAACCGACAACGATTTCTGCTTAATGTTTTTCCTTAAATAATTCATAAATTTTCACAATTTCATTATTAATATGTTTAAAACAATTTTCAGATAACTTTATAAAAGTATTTTTATCCATTTTTAATACTTTAAGGAAATATAAATTTGTTTGTTGGGTTTTTTCCTAATCAACTGTTATCTTATTCATCTCATATGTAATAACATTTTGCTTAAACGCGTCTAAAAAATCAAGTGTGAACATAGCATTATCAAATAACCAACAAAATCGACATTTATTTTATAAGCCGCCAAAAAATCGCCATGTCGCCAAATTGAATATTAGGTCGTAAAGAAACATGACAACCCTGACCGTATTATGAAAATGTGTAAAGCAATGAGTAAATGAAATAAGTTTATTTTACTGACATCACAAATATACCACAATAGTATTGCTGTTTCTTTTCAACCAGTTGTTCGGTAAACAAGTGACCGACTGACTAAAAAGACCCAAGTGAACCATTGAACGAAATTGACCGATGAAACTGAACGGCCGTTCATCGTTCATCTGACTGATCCGTTCAATCGAACGAGTTCGTTCATGAACGACACAACTCTAGCGCTGTGGCCCATAGACATAAATAAAAAAAAAACAAACACAAATGTTTGTTGCTTGAAGGTAGTCTTCACGAAAGTCACACATAAGGAAATGCTTGATTCGAGCTCTTATTTTAAATTGCCGAACCCCTACAAGCTCTACCCCGAGGGTCCTTTGTATCATGTAGTATATAGCCATTGATTTTAAACATATTTCTTGAGGTCAAATGAGTTTCAGAAACCATCATAACATCAATTTGTTTATTTTTAAGAAAGTATTCTAATTAATTTTTATGGCGGATGTCGTTTGCGTTCCCAAAACAAATTTTTAGACAGTTCATGGCTTTTTGAGTACAGCTTGCAATAACATCGATTGCATTGTTAACATTTCCTGCATCATATTGCCCATAGTGTACGTAAAATTGTTGACAGTTTGCACTAGAGTTTCGATAGTTGATTCTAGACGATTTAAGTTAAAAACAGGAGTTTGGTCATTAGGCTGTGTGTTCAAAATTGGATTTGAGGCATTATTTGGAGAAACATTTTGCACTGGCATAAAATTTGCTCTTAACACATTGGCGTATGAGGCACTGTTATTACTAGGAAGTGGTACTGAGTTAGTTAAAGATATATTAGTTGCCTGAGGGGGATTTGATTTCTGTCCTGCTGATCGCTTAACGATAATATACAGGTTATCCTCTTTAGTTTGCAGTGTGATTACCGCCACAGTTGCTGCATTTTTTACGTTTGAATCATTTTTAGACTAGTCACACTGAACTGTGCAATGTACTTCGCCAAAAACGACGCATACGGGGGGTAATTTACAATATGCTTTAGTGTGGCCAAATTCTTGGCAATTTAAGCATTGAATGGGACCATTTTTCTTGTGCGGCTCCTCTACCGTTATTTTTCTGTGTAGGATATATCTTATGTTATAAATGGGATGAGTTTCATTCTTCTTAAGCTTTATGTCACCGGGTTCTAACTCCACTCGAAATAGTGGTTGGGGAATCTTTTCTCTGATTTTGATATTATTAATATTTTTTATTTTAAAGCCCTTGTCTTCTAAGAAAGATTTTATTTCATCTGTGTCCACGCATGAGTCAATGCCTTTAATTACGACCTGAAGTCCTTTACTACTCTTTAGTTCATAAGTGTAAAAACTTTTTCGAAGAGTTTCAAAATTGGTGACAACTTTGCGAAAATCATTTTCATGGTTGACTTGAATTTTTGTTTCGTTAATGTTTCCGTGCTTAATTGAAGTTACATAAAAAGAGTTTTCGCCTATCAACGAAATCAATCCCTTTATGAGCTCCTTGGAATTTTGCTCTCTGAGATATAAATTGGGGTTGGTTTAGAGGATTTAGGCGCCTCTGGTTGATCGGAAATTTCACCGTCTAAAATTGCAAAACGATTTTGGGAACTTGGCTTTCAGTTAACCCATCTTTGTGTACTTTTGAAGCCGAAGCTACTGCTGAAGAACTCGTTTAAGCACTGTTATGTATCTATCAATACCAACTTGCACTTTGGGCTTTTGACAACTTTTTACTTGTGATGCTGAGTTTTCCTTTTGTCAAGTATTGGGTTAATCGTTTCATCCCTTATTAGCAGGGTAGGAAAAAATTCGACTCGCGAGCACAATTCGAGTCAACTCGCTCGTTTTTAAAATTTGTGCTCGCGAGCACAAATTTTTTTCGACTCGTAAGATTTTTGTGCTCGACTCGTAAGCATAAAACGACTCGTTTTAAAATTTGTGCTTACGAGTTGAAAAATAAAACTCGCGAGCACAAATTTTATTCGAGCAGAAAACGAGCACAAACGAGTTGAAATCGAGCAACTCGTATAAAAAAATTATTGTTTGCTTGTGCGAAGTAAAAATATACATACGTATGTATTTGTTAAGAAGAGAAGGGAAGGAAAGTCGTGTGGGAAAAGGTTGTTACAGTAAATGTAAATAAGTATGAATGTATGTTTAAAAATATGTATAGAAGCAACATATTTAATGATGTGTAATAAAATGTATGCGTTCTTCAGCGACTTACATAAAAGTGTTTGAGATTGGTAACATATTTCTATTCATAAAAGCTGCCTTAAAATGTGAATAAAATTAACATTTGTCCACCGATTCTCATGTTTTATGGCTCATTTTATTCGTAATATACCTGGCTTTCTCATTAATGATAAAAAAAATCGTTATGATTTTTTAGAGTTTAAAAAAAAGTGTTATTTATTTACTTTGCATGAAAAAAGCTTGTCGCCGCTAATTTCTAAATAACTCCGAAACAGTGAAAAACATAAAAAATGTTATTCGTATAACTTAAAGGAAACACTATTCGTAATTATTTGTAGGTGTTTTGATGAAAATCGGAGATATCTTTCTCATGTTGTGATGAAATGTATAAGCATAAGCGCCTTATTTCGGGTAAAATATTAGCCAAGCCCATAAAAAATTTAAAACTGCAACGAATTTAAATTTACCGCTTTAAAATCTTTACATTCTATATAATTTTATTTAAAGGCTTGATTTTTTTTTCTTTTGTACTATTATTTAAGTAATAAATGAATTAAGCGTTTTTTATGGCAACTGGGTCTCAAAGATGTATTGTATTAATATTCATTGTTAAACTGAACACTTTTCTCTTTAAAAAGAACGGTGCATTCCTTTACACGAATTCTTTCCTTTGCTATTTCTACTTCATGATTAATTATGCTTGTCACAACATTATTTTTGTTGTATCAATAAAAACATTTTCCTTCTTTTTTTATCCATATGCCATTGTTGTTGTGTGTCTTCGATGATACATTTATTCATACATACCCTGCAGTTTTAAAAGTAGAAATTGACTCAAAATCGTTAGGTATTTCCCTAAGGAAAAATCGACTAGCTACTTCATTTGCCACAAGTAATGCAAGAGCTCGTCTTTTAACTCTCTCACTATATTTATTTTTTGTCGAAAAAAACTGTGCCGTTATTCCAAAGAGAATTCAACAAAAAAAAAACATTATTTGAAGTATGTATGTAGTTATTTTTATTTTGTGTTGGCGTCAGTTACAATTGGAAGTTCGTGGTCAGTGAACGTAGAATTTTTAGTGACAAAGTGCGTTTTTTATAAAGGTAAAATGAGCAGCAGAAGTCAATTAAAACGCTGCATAAAAAAGGAAAAAGAACAATTAATTAAAAAATTTATTGATATTGAAAAACAAATTTGTAAAAATAATGAAACAGAAAATTCCAGAGTAGTTAGTGAAGAGTTTGAGCAAAATATAGAAATAATAAGTGAAGACATTGGAGAAAATATTGAAATAGCAAATAAATATGTAAATGAAAGTGAAAACAATTTAAATAAATGTAGCCTTTCACAGAAATTAATGGAATGGAATTTAAAACATAGACCGTCAAGAAACTGTGTGAAGGACCTTATAAAAATCCTCAGGGATGAAAATATTTATGTTGAATCTTTTTATGAATTTAAGTTCCCCATAAAACCCGAAATAGAAACCATTGGCGGAGGTAAATACCTTCATTTTGGCATGGCGCATAGTTTACAAAAGCTGTCCCAAGAAATTGATTTTCCTTAGGCTATTAGCATTGACATAAATATTGACGGATTGCCTCTTTATAGAAGCTCTAAAAGCCAACTTTGGCCTATTTTAATTAGAGTTAATAATTTAAAAAGCCATCCAATTTTTCTATAGTATGCTAGTATAGTATAGTATAGTATGCAGGCACCTTTTACCCACGCATACAAACAAATAAACCAGAAAAAAAATTTTGTTTAGAAAAAATTTACAAGCAAAAATAAAACTCGCGAGCAATTCTTTTCAGCTCGACTTACGAATTGAGTTTTATTTTGGGCTCTTACAATTTGAATTCTTTTCGCGAGTTATATTTTTCAACTCTTAAAAATAAAACTCGCTCGAATTGAACTCGCTCGCGAGCTCGTTTAATTCGAGCACTCTCCGTACTCTGCTTATTAGGTTTGATTTTGCCGCTGAGGTAACACTTGCATGTAGCCGTTTAATATTTGTTATTGTATTGTAGTCAACCGTACTTGTAAAAACCGAGGGTGAGAGGGAACGCGTTCGAGTGATAGGTTTAGCCGTTAGGTAATTGCAATCAACAATTTTTTTTTATTTCTGTATTGGTTTCGTGACGATTAACTATTACGAATGCATTTCTTTCACTTTGTCTTGTTATATTTTCATTATTCAAATTCATATACTTTACTGTTTTACTGTGCTCTTATTGTTTATTATGTTGTTGTTACACCGAATATAGAAAATAAAAACAAAAAGTTTTTTATTTTTTTTCTACGGATTATATGTATGTATGTACATACCCAGCGGTAAGAATGACTTAATAGGCCTAATAGAAGGCCTTATTTAGCAGACACAAGCTCTCCACTTCGCATTCCATACTCATATATTTTTTATACAGGTTGTCATTGGGAGCAAGCCCTTCCACACTCCCTTCTTCTTTCAGTAATTATAAAAGGTTTTCACAAGAAGCTCTTTTGTTAGCCCTTCTGATGCATGTCTTTAAGAACGCCTTTTAATAAAGGACTGTTTAAAGGCATTACAATGGTGTACTGAAAAAAGGGCTTCTATTTAAGTACTCTATGAATACATTCAAAAGAAGTACATATTGAATACCTATAAAAAAAAGGTTTTTTTTAAAGGACTTCTGACAATTTCAATGGTAAGAATGCAAAATAGGAATCAAAAGGAAAGAACTACCGATTGGAAATGCTACCACATCTTTTAATTCATATTTTTCTTCTCCATTTTCCATTGAAAATGTCCTAGTTGGATTAAATTTAAGTTTTAAATAAATTTTTTAAGAATTCACAGAAAAATTATTTTTCAAATTTATAATAAAAAATTCCAAGATTCTTTTATATAAAACATTTATAATTTGTCAAGTAGATTTTTAAACTGTTCTCCAACATTTTTAGAAAACGATTTTATATTTATTTTTATGCGTGATGTTATTCTAAAAAATAAGCTTTACATAGGGAAAATAATTGCAAGCGTTTAACATTTCTGAAACAATTGATTTAAAACAAATAAAACTATTGATCAAAAAATAAGCGAATTTTTTAATTTTAGAACTTATTGAAGGAATAACGAGCGTTTTAAATGTTTCTATAAAAAATTGATTGTTGATTAAAAATTTGAGTGGTGAAAAAAAACTAATTGTTCCGTTTGGAAGTTACAAGCAAATGTAAAAAATTACCAAATAACAACTTTACCTAAAAATATGTTTGATCACAAGACAGGCTTTTTTTCGATCAAACTCTTTTTTAAGGAGTTATAAGCCATTTTAATTATTTTTGTATTTTCTATATAAAAATACAATTTTTGGGGATTATTTTATTATACGCTTATTTTGTGTGATCACAAAATAAACTTTTGTTTTCGATCAAACGATTTTCTTAACAAAAAACGATTTTTGCTTAAAAATACGAGTTATCACAATCTTCATATATAAAGTATATGAATTAAAAAAAATTAATCAAATCTTTTACAACCTGGCGAGTCTTTTCCATAAAGGCGTTTAAAAACGTTAGTGCATGAAAAATAGCAAGTTACACAACGCGCGTTATAAAAGCCTTTTTTTCAGCTGTTTTTTATATCTTGAAAACTTTTTTAATAGAATTCCAAGCTTCAGCTCTTTATTTTATATAATACTGTATTAAGTAATTAGAGTTGTGGTTATTTTGTTGAACTATTTATGGTTTTTAATCCAAATTTTTAATATTTAAATCAGGCTTAAGTTCATCAAATTTAATTTTAATTAAATTATTTTTATGAAGAAAGGGATTTTACAGCGTGAAAATTAATTAAAATTGTTATTGATAGTCTTTCATTCTTGGCTGACCTGAGATACGAACCCAGGCCTCAAGAAGAATTCTTGACATAAGTACGAAAAAACAGAAGTTAGGAAAAACATGTAAAATCAATTAAAAAAATGGATAATCATTCAAAAAAGCAAATTTCGATCTTCCAAAGGTTAAAATACAACTTGGTTTAAGGATTGATGTTTGACTATTGACGTCAGCAGTCGTCGATGGCTGCGAGTGTAAGACGGCAAATCCATCTGAAGATATCGAGTGGTTGCGATCGAAACATGTCATGGTAACCAGCCGCCTGGTTTCGAATCTCAGGTCAGTCAAGAATGAATGATTATCAATAACAATTTTAATTAATTTTCATGTTTTAAAATTCCTTTCTTCATAAAAATAATTTAATGAAAATTAAATTTGATGAACTTAAGCCTGATTAAAATATTAATAATACTGTATGTTTTATAAACTTTGCAATAAGTTTGCCTCCATGATTTAAAAAATTTGTTAAATTATTCTTTTTTATTGTCAGATAAAATTTTTTAACAGCTCTTACGTTAATACGGGGAAAAGTTTTAATTTTATCAGTTTCTTCCGCAACGCAACATTATGTTTACGTAGAAGTTATTATTACTTATTATACAAAAACTTAGTAGGGAAAACGAAACAGCTGATTCGCAACGTATACGTTTACATAAGACAAACGACGCGTTTATGGACTACGTGCAAACAGAAATGTATAAAATTGTTTTTAAAATGTTAAAGACCAAAATATAAAAAATTTACAAATTGAACAACAGAGGGAAAGACCCTTCCCTAAGGGAGTACAGAATGTCACTTAAAACAAAAAAAAAACGAAATCAAAATTGAACAACTTCCTTTCTACCTTCTTAGAGAAGGGATTAGCGAATGTGTAATGGATATTTTGGAAGGTCTTTCTAAAAGCAATTTATACCTTCTAGAGGGCATATTTCTGAAGGCATGATATCATACGAAGCAAATCTTTTAGAAAGGCGTGCAGAGGCATTCAAACAGGCCTTCCACTTTCAGTCCTTTCAAAATTTATCGCTGGGTACATATATTTAATTCCTTTTATTTTTTGGTTATATTTTTTTTTTTGGTAATATGCTTACTGTTCACTTTTATAATAAATTTTATAAAATTAAAATTATATTATAGAGCGTCCATTCGCTTTTAAATTAAAAGGTTTAAGAAAAACTAATTCTTGTCAAAAAAAAAATTTTTATCGTTTGCGGAGTTAAAAAAAACACGTCTGTTCTCAACGAGCACCGACAAGCCCACAAATCTATCAACATTTTTTCACTAAATGAATTTCCCGCGACACGTCTCATTTCATTTAGCAACTGTGACGGTCTCATGGAGCCCAAGGGCATCTCTGACAAAACTCGTTGTAACCGCCGTTGTTGACTGTCTGCAAATAATCCATCAGCTTGCATTTTATGCAGAGTTCAGAGAAAGTCATATGTGATCGCTCATATTCAACCATTCTTGAATTTTTTACATAAATGAAAAATGTAAAATATGTAACTTTTTTCACAGTCATGAATGAATTGTTAACATTTCGGCAAATTCATTCATGTTTTTGAGGAAAAAACCAATTTGCCTTTCTTCAGTCATGTAAAATGAGGAAAAAAAAGTTTTATAAACGATCCTCACTAGCAATGTTGTTGTTGCTCGACAGTTTGCATAACTACACCTCGAAATGCCTGTGTGTGTATTTGTTTGTGTAAAATATTTTTGGCAAAGGCAACCAGCCAAAGTGTCTGTTGTATTTTTTGTAGGAAAAAATTATTGGAAAAAATTAAAAGAACTGCACATATCGTCATCTTAAATGCAGAATAACATAGCATTTCATAAGCTTACATGCAAAGCAAAAAACTTTGTAAAATGTTAATTATTTGAGATTTAAAATTAATTTTAAATATTTCAGATACAAATGCGATAACCCATATAATTTTGAAGTAAAAATATAATTTTTATTATTTTTTAAGATGTGTTATTATATACTAATCTGTATTTTTTAGAAACAAAAAGACATATCGTAAAAGAAAGTATATTAGTATTAAGTGAAACAAACATATAATACTAGCTGACCCGGTCCACGTTGCTGACCCTAAGCAAACAGTAGTGTTGTATTATCACACGATTTAAATTAAACATTTAACGAAATTTACGGCCTTTAAAATAAAAATCCATGGAATACCTATCATTAAGTTTTTTTTACAAAATAACTTACATATTGTGTAGATATGGGCTCAATCAAAAAAGAAACGCATGTATTTAAGGCAAATTGGAAATTATATTTATTTATTACTTCATCTTAAGGCCAGCGCATAGACAATGTTTTTTGGTTTTTTTTTATTTGGTGAAAGAGCCGTTTTCTGATTTTAGGTAAATCGGAAAAAGCGGGCGGGGCAAAATTTTCTTTCCGTAAAAACCTAAGTTAAACCATGGCGATCATTTTGAAGAAAAAATCGTCCAAATCGGTCAAGTCGTTCTCCAGTTATGCGCTTAATAGAAAAAGTGGGCGTAAAAGTAGGCGTGGTAAATTTTTCTTTCGATGAAAACTTAAAGTTGATTAATACGAAGATTTGAAAAAAAAATTAGTCAACTCGATGGAGCCGTTTTCTGATTTTAGGTAAATCGAAAAAAGTGGGCGTAAAAGTGGGCGGGGCAAAAGTATCCTATGTCCGTCTCCTGGCTCTAAGCTACCTCCCTACCAATTTTCAGCCAAATCTGTTCTGCCGTTCTTGAGTTATAAGTGGTGTAACTGGTGATTAAGGACCCAACGCCTTCAGCGAAACACAGCATAGGCTTATCGCGCTATTCTCTATGGGGCAAAACACAAAAGAATTAAATATTGCGCCATCTGCCGGACAAATTATTTTTTTCAGTAAAAGATGTTAGGTTTGAGTTGGTATCGGGCTAATTAACGCCACTACACGCCGATTAAGGACCCAACGCCTTCAGCGAAATACATCATAGGCTTATCGCGCTAATCTCTATCGGGCAAAACACAAAAAAACTAAATATTACGCCATCTGTTGGACGAATTCAAACTACACAGAAACATTCCTCACGTCCCATAGAGCATGTATATAAAGTTTGGTCAAAACTGGTGCAGTTATTCTTGAGTTACTGTGCAAAAACAAAAAGAAACTAAATATTGCGCCATCTGTCGGACGAACTTCAAACTACACAGAAACACTCCTCACGCCCCATAGAGCATGTACATAAAGTTTGGTCAAAATCGGTGCAGTAGTTCTTGAGTTAAGGTGCAAAAACACAAACAAAACTAAATATTGCGCCATCTGTCGGACGAACTTCAAACTACACAGAAACACTCCTCATGCCCCATAGAGCATGTACATAAAGTTTCGTCAAAATCAGTACAGTAGTTTTTGAGTTTAGCGATCACGAACATACACGTAATTTTTATATATAGAGATATTAAATTATTAAATATTTGTGTTTAATTACCGGAAAAATGGAATATATATTTATAAATATATGATAATCACACGATTAATATGTAACATCATAAGGATTGCGTTGACATGGTAACATAAGTTTGCTTCTCTGATGCAGCGCAGGCAGTAATGCATTTAACAATGTGGAGAACTTAAATTGTTATAGATATTATTATTTATAATTTTTTTTATTGATTTGAATTACTTATAAGTAGTGGTTTAAACTAAAATATGTACTTCATTAAATTTAGCTATGAATTGATTTTAAAAATACATCTTTTTCATTCTAATCTAAACGTATTTTGATCTCCATAAAATGAATTATCTTAATGAATTTTTTTTTTTACAATGAACAAATTTTGCAAATTGTCTCCAGTTCACGAATTATTTCAAAATAACTCTGCATCATATACTTTCAAAGCTAATGCAACAAGTTAATTTTAATTAGGTAATTTATGAAAAATATAAAGAAGAAGGAAAGAGTAGTCCAACTAAGAGTAGTTGTTGATAGTAGCTCCGCTATTAAGTAAACGTAAATATTGGACAAAGTAGTACTTCTCCAAAGAAAGATATTATTAGAATTTAATAAAGCTGAAGAATTAACAAAATATAGCTAAACAGTCTATATTCCACTACTTAATAATAAATTAAAAAATGCGTTTATTCTAAAAATTTATAAAAATTGTCTTTTTTAAGGTTATTGATGAAGGGCCACTTGGAAGAATGCAACTCTAACACAAAAAACCCCGAAAATTTGAAATAAACTAAAAAAAAATATTTCTTTTGTATTATAAACTTTATATTTTATGGTCCCATACAGATTTATTATAGGGAAGTTCGACTATATTTAAATTTATTAAAAACGAAATACATACATGCATATATAAACTCAAAAATCTAAGGTCCTGCAGATGTTGTCATTTATTCTTGGAAATTCTTAGCGTTTGGGAGTGCAATGGGGTAGGCTACAAAATTTCAAAATTACTAACGGTTCGATTCTTTTAATCTTACAGCACTTTTTTATTTTTTCTTATGCTATACTGAAAATTAATATTATTAATTATTATTTGATCACAAATTTCACTAACACTGTAGTAACAGTTATAAAACAGATATACATATGTATTTGATAACACTTAATTTTTAATTTTGTAAATAACTTGGTTATTTTTTAAGGTAGAAGTTTAAAATTTTATAAAAATATGTTGTAACGTGAATCGTAATCAACAAAACATGTCAATTTCAAATTTTCCAATAATATCTTCATTGTTTTGCATTTAAGCTAACGATATGTGTTTTGTTTGTGAAAAATAAAAATTCTTTGATGCCTTTAAAAAGGTTACTTTTTCGTTTCGTTAAAAAGACGTACCTACCCAAAGCTGGGCAGTATTTGAAATACATGTATTTGAAATACGTATTTAAAATACAAATACATACGTATTTTGTATTTGTATTTTAAATACATGACGTGCAAGTATTTTGTATTTTAAATACGTGTCCAGCAAGTATTTTGTATTTTGTATTTTAAATACATACAATAAATAGAAGTAGTTTGTATTTTGTATTTTAAATACATAAAAATGGGAGTATTTTGTATTTTAAAAGCATAGTTTACAAAATATATTTTTCAGTTTATTGAAGAACGTATCAGAAGTAGAAGCACCGGTAAAGAAGACGATGATTTTGTTGTTTTCGTAGATAGGGATAATGGTAGATTCACCATCAAATTTGGAGTTGGAATTTGTCAGTTTCCTCAGTGACAAGAGCAAAGACATTATTACTCTTGACAGCTATCCAAATATAAAAAGAGTATAATAGAATTTAATACAAGTTTGTGCTCATCAGGACCTGTAGAAAGATTTTTTTCTTCAGCAGGTTTTATTTTTTCTTCAACAAGAAACTGTTTTATGCTACATTCAAAAATCTGATATTTATGAAAGGAAACAATTGTTTTTTTTATTAGTTTTATCTAATTTTTTTTTTGGTTTGATTAAAAATAGTTTATTTCGTATTTTAAATGCATACAGGTACATGACGTGAAAGTAGTTTGTATTTTGTATTTGAAATACGTACAATAAATGGAAGTATTTTGTATTTTAAATACATACAGATGTGTAAATATTTTGTATTTTAAATACATAACCTGAAAGTATTTTGTATTTTGAATACATGACCAGCAAGTATTTTGTATTTTAAATACCTCAAACCATGTATTTTGCCCAACACTGTACCTACCTAAAGGCAGAAATATTAAGAGAAAAAATTGCCACAAAAACTTATTAGTATTTTGTGCTTGTAAAAATATTTTGGTTTCTGTACCAATCGCGTCGGTGGGGTTTTTTTTTTTGAAAACACTTTTCTTAAGTAAGTAAAAATATTAAAAAAAAAAATTAAAAAGGTCTTGTTTTGCTACAATTTATGTGTAAATAACCTATATACATAAAAGCAAATGTGACAGTTGGTAAAGTATTTGGGTAAGAAGATGTATTTTATTGACGGATTAATGAAACTTTATTGTTTCGCACGAAATGCATTGCTTACTTTTTTATGCTACAATTATATAACAGTGCCCAAAGAGTTAACCTTACCATTTTATGGTAATTTACTTGACGTAAATTTGAACTGTTATAATGACTTTATACATTTTTGCAGGCAAACACAGGTGCGCATTTTTTGCATATTTTGTAAAAAGTTATGATACCATTAGGTAGAATTAAAATGTATGCACAGATGTTTGAATGAATTGTCCTGTTGCCTTTTCTTATTGTACATTTTTCTAAGTATTGTGGTTACCTGATTATCATTGTATAAAACATTTTGCATTGGCAATTAGAGTATCGACGCATTTTTCCGCCATTATTTGATCGAATAATTTAAACAGCCAATTTTAAATAGAGAATAACTCGAACAATTTATGTCAATTAATCGATCAAAATTAATATCTTTAAAAATTCTACTTTTTTAATATAAAATCGATGTCAATCGGTCCAGCGGTTCTTGAGTTTTATGGTGTTTTCTTTTCTACAAAATATGTGCCTTTTTAAAAAAAAAATCAATTTGGTGTATTTTTCTTAAAAATTTTGCTCCCCAAAAGCATGAGTTTTTTAGAATAAAACAAGCCACCCTTTTCCTTAGATTTTTGAGTTTATATACATATGTATGTATGTTTTTCGTTTTTAATAAATTAAATATAGTCGAACTTCCCTATAATAAATCTGTATGGGGCTATAAAATATAAAGTTTATAATACAAAAGAAATATTTTTTATTAGTTTATTTCAAATTTTCGGGGTTTTTTGTGTTAGAATTGCATTCTTCCAAGTGGCCCTTCATCAATATCCTTAAAAGAGACAATTTTTTATAAATTTTTAGAATAAACGCATTTTTTAATTTTTTATTAAGAAGTGGAATATAGACTGTTTAGCTATATTTTGTTAATTCTTCAGCTTTATTAAATTCTAATAATACCTTTCTTTGGAGAAGTACTACTTTGTCCAATATTTACGTTTACTTAATAGCGGAGCTACTATCAACAACTACTCTTAGTTGGACTACTCTTTCCTTCTTCTTTATATTTTTCATAAATTACCTAATTAAAATTAACTTGTTGCATTAGCTTTGAAAGTATATGATGCAGAGTTATTTTGAAATAATTCGTGAACTGGAGACAAACAGGTATGAATGAATATGAGTCAACTATTTATTTGCAAAATTTGTTCATTGTAAACAAAAAATTCATTAAGATAATTCATTTTATTGAGATCAAAATACGTTTAGATTAGAATGAAAAAGATGTATTTTTACAATCAATTCATAGCTAAATTTAATGAAGTACATATTTTAGTTTAAACCACTACTTATAAGTAATTCAAATCAATAAAAAAAATTATAAATAATAGGTATGTCATAATATCTATAACAATATAAGTTCTCCACATTGTTAAATGCATTACTGCCTGCGCTGCATCAGAGAAGCAAACTTATGTTACCATGTCAACGCAATCCTTATGATGTTACATATTAATCGTGTGATTATCATATATTTATAAATATATATTCCATTTTTCCGGTAATTAAACACAAATATTTAATAATTTAATATATTATATGTTTGTTTCACTTAATACTAATATACTTTCTTTTACGATATGTCTTTTTGTTTCTAAAAAATACAGATTAGTATATAATAACACATCTTAAAAAATAATAAATATTATATTTTTACTTCAAATTATATGGGTTATCGCATTTGTATCTGAAATATTTAAAATTGATTTTAAATCTCAAATAATTAACATTTTACAAAGTTTTTTGCTTTGCATGTAAACTATGCTCCAATGGAAATTAAAGGAACACATATATATATATATGTAAACTTATGAAATATTATGTTATTCTGCATTTAAGATGACGATATGTGCAGTTCTTTTAATTTTTTTCCAATAATTTATGCCTGCGAAAAAGCAGCACATACATATTGGTTCACCATGGTGCTGCAGCCAACAAATAATTTTACAAAACAAAACACACACACATGCTTTCACGTTGCCCAGCGGGAAAAATTGCCAGCGCTTTCACTTTGCAGGCCTTAAAGAAGGTTTACAACTGTATTTTTAATTAACTTTTACTTATTCCACTCTGCATTATTTTAAAAGTTCTTTTAGAATAGTTTTTATTAAATATTTTAGAAATTGAGATATTCTTTTCTAGGATAAGGCCTGTTGAAATCGTTTTATTAGTAGCTATTTTGGAATTTGTAACAAGTTTAATTATTAAATTACTCACTTCATATTATTAGCAACAACAATAACACTAGGATAAAGCTTTATTCTTAATTATTTTTAGAAGACCTTTAAAGTAGATGCAAGAAGACAAGGTGTTGGTATCCAATGACATACTGTGTAAATTAGAAACACAGTTGGAATGCGACTGGAAAACTTTATATTGCCAATAAGGCATTCTATAAGGCCTCTTTACTTCTTCATTTTCCCGCTGTTAATGGACGGGCAAATCGCGTTTTTTTTTTCTTTATGAGGAATTTGAATGTGAATTTTTTTAAATTTTTCATATCTGACAAATTCACATATGAATTTTTTTGTTTGCTCATTTTTCATGAATGAGGAAATTTAAAATATTTTTTTTCCTCACCCTCATGAATGAGAAAAAGCAGTACAATTTAAAATTTTTCACGCTCGCTCATGACTGAAAAATGAGCGAACGTTTTGGTACTCTGATTTTATGTAATCGTATTTGTTTTTCCGAGGTGTAGCATCATGCTATAAACACATTCGAGACAGCAAGCTACCGACTTCAATATGTCAAACATAGAATACATGTGTGTATATGGAAATGATTATTTTCACGACGACACGGCTACATGGCTGCAGGTTGTTGTCTGTGCTTATTTTGTCGTTGTAGTCAAATTAAACTAATTTCTATTTTTGTCCACTACAAAACAGAAAAAGTGTTGCTAATATTAAAAAATATTTAAGGAATAAGTGCTTGAAAATATTTTTTTTGTTTAACAGAAAAGAATACGCTTGAAATTGAAAAAATTATATAACTTTTTAGTATCCTTGAAAGAAGTTCTATAGGAAGATTTTTTTCGTGCTTACGCTTTCCTCGTTTAGGAGTTATAGGACTGAAATTTGTAAAATATTTTATCTATATCTCTTAAGCTTTAAAAAGAAAAATTATTCAAAGTGTTTTTCACATGGCGATTAACCAATTTAGAGCCAATTTAATATCTATATTCGTATTCCGTGGCTGATTTTTTATAACAAAATTAGCTTTTAAAATATAAATAATATCGATATAGCAATTATTATCTAACCCTTAGATATTTGCTTAATAACGTTTTGCGGGTTTTCAGCGTTGCGGAACACTTATTAATTACCCTGAAGGAAACCTGGGTGCAAGTATCTCCAAGTCACCAGTTTTGTCGACTATTTTGGTGACATTGTCTACAAAGTGTCTACACTTCACTACATTTGCCACTATATTTGGCTTTAATACGCAAAATTTTTTATCAATAACAACTGAGAAGTACAATTCCTATAAAAGTGAAAGAAATAATAAAAAAATATTGTTATGATTTCGTATTCGTACCAAAAGTGTAGACTACATTTACTAAAATGTACTAGTGATTCTCTGGTTCCAATGTCTACATATGTATGTTTCCAAAGGAACTACGTAGTCAGTACCTAGTCAGTAGTACCAACGTCAGTAGTAGATTTCCAATGACACGCACATGTTAAATGTCTATAGTAAATAACATTGTCTGGGGTATAATAAGTCACTAGTACTGGTGACTGTGTCAATAGTGAATCAGTACAGATTCACTAGTGACATTTCCTACAGGGTATGTACACATTGCAATAATTAAATTTGTAACTAGTACATTAATTACTACCACATATATATTTTTACTCAATAAATCTTAATAAATTTAAAATTTTACATGATGGAGTTACTAATATGTAATATGTTTGATTAAATATTTTGACAAAATTTTAAGTGTTGTTGAAAAATCTATCAAGAAATATTAATATTTGAAATTGGTTAACAGGCTTATAAATCGGAATTTTTAATTCATCATGTGAAAGATATTTCGAAGTAGTTTCTTATAATACCAATACTATTTAGATCCAGTTTTCAAAGTTATTGATAAGGGGAACGTTCGTAAATGCAGTTGTTGGGTGTCTCTTGCGCAGAAGTAAAGTTTAATGTTCATAAAAGCATCACTTGTAAGAAACTTGGCATCACTCTCATATTTCAAAAGTTTTTTTATGCTGTCATGCAGCAAATTTTTTTCTGATGCAATAAATTTTGACATAAAAAAAAATTGTTTTATTTTTCTTTTGTGATGCTTTTTCTTGTAATTTATAAGAACAGCTCGTGTTCAAAAATTCAAACTTTGCACAGCTGTTGTGCAGGAAAAAAGGCCTTACCATAATGTGCTTAAGTTGGCTTAATCAAATGTGCGAAAACATGTAAATTAAATAATGCAAACCATATTGAACTTAAGGCAACTTTTTACTAAATTTAATGAAACTGTCTTTTGCTTAAGCAAGGTCCGAATCTAATCGCACATTCTGTACGGAATCAAATGTTTTTTTATTTGTTGTTTTTTAAAGTACATTTGATATACTTTTTGTTAATTTTTGACAGTAGGTTAAGCAAGGCTATGCATATTATGGTTGGGCCTTTAGCATTACAACTGCAACTGTAACCACGCATCAGCAACAACATTTTGCATCACTGCAGCTGTGATGCATAGCTTTTATATATTTACGTACGTACCCAACGTGTTCTGAAACTTTTATGACGTGCGATGACGGAACAAAATTTTTATTTTATAAGCAGTATATATTTTTTTATGTAACCTGCTGTTAAAATTATATTGTTTATTAGTTCCAAAAAAACAAACAAAATAAAAATATTTTAAATGATTTTTAATAAATTCGTTTGTTTTTACGCTATAAAATTTATTATAAATAAGTATTTATATATTTATTGGCTTAAATTAAGTTTGTTACGAGTCTTGAATAATGCATGTTTTTCCATTTCATAAAAGTTTAAAAAAATGATAGTGGCACCACTGAAATATAAATACACAATAAAAAAAACAGCTGTTTTTAATTTTTCAATTGTAGCTGTCGTCTTCAAAATAATTCAGTAGCTGTCTACACGACTGTAATTGCACCCAGCAGCATTTGTAGTCGTGTGTTCGTGTATCCTGCTGTGGTGAATGTGTTTAATGCATCAAGTATTGAACGCAGGTCGCCTAACTTCTGTGGCGGTACCTGTGCCATGGTAATATTGTACTTCAGTTGATCACGCTGTATACCAGAAGCAGCAAACCGAAATTCCAATGACATGAAATACGACTCGATATTTGTGGCGGTCATATTTGGTGGGGTTAACCGAACAGCGGAGGATGCTTCCACGCTAACGTTTTTAACAGGCTGATTTGCGTTTTCTTGCTGGTTGTTCGCAACGTTTTTTTTTCATCACCGCCAGGCATTTTAGGTGGCTAGTTTTTGTAAAAAAATTGAATTGATCACGTCGGGGTCACCAATATAGCTTTTTGTAAAACAATTTTTAAGTTAAAATGAAACGCTGTTTTTGTGACCAATTCAATTACTTATAAATTTATTATAATACAAAAACTAAGTCTAATTTGTAATTTTTAGGAAAAACGTGTTTGCTCATTCGAAGCAACGAGAATAATAATCTTTGTCATCGCACGATTTTAGAGATGCCAGAAAAATGTTTTCTTTTGCAAGAGGGTAGAGTTGCCGTATTCACATTAATGTATTCAATATATTTTAGTTTAACGCTTTTCGGTAAAAGCGCTCGTAGGCGAGTTGTCTAATTGCTTGCCTGTGACTCATAAGGTTGCCGGTTTTAACTAGCCTCAAAAATAAATTTTTTTATTTAATTTTTTTATGTTCTAAAAAACGATTGTAAGATTATAAAATTTTAAACCGAATTTCAAACATCGTCTTTGGCAAAAGAGGAAACGGACTTAGGTACATAGTAAAAATTTTTTTGATTTTGTCATATTCTTCGGCATGAGGAAATGAAAAGTTGGCGTGGCTCAATTAATATTTATTTATATCTAAAGAACATTATTTAAATAACTTCTTGTTCCTATCTCACCATGGTGAAGTGTATATAAGATTCGGCATAGCCGAATATAGCACTCTTACTTGTTTATTTTGTTTCTGTTTTTTTTTAAATACATTTGAGAGACTTTTTGTTAATTTTTGACAGTAGGTTAAGCAAGGCTATGCATATTATGGTTAGGCCTTTAATTTTGTAAATACTGTGTTTAGGGTTCGGTTTCTTATTTTATTTTCACGACCAACTAGTAAATGCAAAAGTTTTGTTTAATAAATTTGAAATACAAAAAAATGATTCACTAATTAGCAAAAAATTGTTTGCTTAAAATTGATTTTTTTATTTCTTTTCAAGTTTAAATACATACTTTTAAGAAAATCTAACAAATAAACAACTTAACGAATGTAAATTTAAATGTACAAATACTTCTTCGTTTTGCAATGAAATCCTTAATTTGTACATAACAAACATTTTGTAAAGTGATTTGTTGATTAAAACTTTTCTTACTACCAAACAAATTTTTCTATTACGTTTTATTTTATATCAAATTGTACCATCTCAACATAATACAACATTATGAGCATTAGCATCGTCATCATCATTGTTATTTACAACGTATTGGAGCAGTGTTTTTTAACATTTTTTTATTGAAATTCTGAAAGCACTATTTTAAAATACACTTACTTGTATACGCGAGGTTTTTCTACCTTTCGAAAAAAAAGAAATCGGCTCAAAAAAAGCTTAAATAAGAAGAAGGGAAAACTAACTAAGAAATTTTAGTCACGTTGTACGTTTCGCATGTCTTTTAAAAAAAATCCTACACGGAAAGAAGTTTAGTTTCCAAGGTAGGTACATATTAATTTCTTTAAAAAAGAAAATTCAAAATAATATCTTGGTTTTAACTTATTTCGTTCGTATTAGTAAAATTTTCTTAAAAAAGAAACATTTCGATTGAACCAACCCACACATAAAAATAAGTCATTGTTGGCTTGGAGGAAAATCATGCAAAATTTTGTTGGTTTAAGCCGGTACCGTGCCACAACACCATAGGCAATAAAGCCATATGGCCTTATTCCTACTCCATTGAGAAATGCGGCCACATGGCTTTATTTCCATGTAAGGAATGAAATAAAGCCTATATGGTGTTATATAATTTTTTTTATATCATCGGTCGCGAGAATTTTCTTCGCTATGGTAAAACAAATACCGGCTTCGCTCAAGCCCTTATGACACTACCAAGGCGAATTGAGTAGAAGGTGAGGTCAACTCTACAACAACAGTTCTTCTGTGGTCGGGTTGTCAAAAATATTGCTAGTAAAAAAAATAGGTTTGTTTACATACAAAACTAGTTTGTATACAAACTTTGACAAGTCGACCACAGAAAAAAACACCATATGTTGACTTGACCCCACCTTCTAGTCAATTCGCCTTGGACACTACATTTTTTATTCATTAATTGATATAGAATTGACAGAAAGAAACAGTAAATGCTAGAAAGAGCAAACTATAAAAAATGTAAACAAAGTTTTTTTAGTTTTTTTTTCTCTTGTTATGGTTTTGTTTCAGGGATGGCGTTGAGAATTTTTAAAATTTTACCAACAACCTTTAAAAATTGTACTTTTTTACCCTAATTGTACTAAAAGATTTTTTTAGTTTAAATTTATTTTATTTATGTTCTTAAAAAACACCACAAAAAGGTATTATAAATCTTAGTTTAAAAAGTATCAACAAAAAAGTACAATTGAAACAACTTAGCCATCCACGCACTGTTAATTTTATTAAATGTTGCCAACTTTTTGTTTATGAGAAACCTAAAACCACAAAGCGGTAAATCGCTGAATTTGCCCATAAACCGCAGATTCAGCAACACTTTTAATATTTCAAGCTTGAAATGTCAATTTTAAGTTGAACAATTTTACATTTTTTTTTTACATATGTAACTTCATTTTTTATCGATAACTTTAGTAAACCTTTTGACAGTTTGCCATTTATCTTAATACAGCTGAACCCTTCGCACTTGGTTAATTTTACTATTAATTTATATTTGCACTGTTCAAACTTGAACAATGCATTAAAAATGTAGTGTCATAAGGGCTTAACTAAAGCTTTTCTGCACAGCCGGCCAGGATTTTTTCCTCTATGGTTAAACAAGTACCGGTTTCGCGAAGTAAAGCTCATAAAATCTGCCTTGTTTCCGAACAAAGGCCGACTACGCAGAGACGCTTTAGTTAACGAAGCCGGTACTTATTATAACATAAAGAAGAAAATCCTTGCGCGCGGCCGAAGGCCTGCTGTGAAGAAACGCTTTAGTCAGCAAAGCCGGTACTTGTTTTACCATAGAGGAGAAATTCCTTGTGCCCAGCCAAAGGCCGGTTATGCTTTGGAGTTTGTAAAATTTTTGTGGCGGGCCCGCCTCGGACGCCGCGATCAAAGCACATTATCAGTTTCGTTTCTTAAAACAAGAAAATCCAAAAATATTCTTTTGATTTAAATACTTTTGCTTAAATTTTTGGCTTGGACAAGATCTTGTAAAATTTTTTTTGTTTCAAGCCATATTTTCTGGTGATTTAGAATATCATTCTTTCCGTGTAATAACAGCAGGCAACAGAACAATTGTAGCTAAGCAAAGCAGTGAAAAAGTATGAAACACCGCCGAAATCCTTAATAAAAAGTTTCCTTTTTTACGTTTATTTTTTTTGCAAGCTTATGCTCTTGGGTTTTTATTGCGAGTATCCACTGCATATAAGAATATTTTATATGAGTAGTTCAGACACGCTAAGACGAAAAACACGAAGAAAAATTGCGTAAAAGTAGTAAAAAAAAGTCAACAATAGAGAATTTGGCAGTGATAAAGTTTTTGCTTCTTTCTCGCTCCCTGTTTTAAAAGACATTTGAACGTGAGACACCGCACTAATTTCATCAAAGTAACTAGTGAGATAAGTTGCAATAGTTAAACGGGCACAATGCATTGAATGAACGAAATGAGTGAAATAATAGAAGGAATATAAAGCTTCATTACTTACTACCATACAGGGTAATATAAGCCATACAGGGTAATATAGGCAAACGCAATTGATAGTCATTCATTTGCAAAATATTTTTCAAACCGAAATATTAATATATTTATTGTTCAATAGTTTATTGACAAATAGAAGCATGTAAACATATATATGTAGAAGAATATAGGTACCAGAGAATGATAACAAGTACCAATAAGAAAAATATACAGAGGTGTTTGCCCACGCTTTTCTTTATCCCTGCAAATTATAGGACCAGTCCAAACACGCGTGTAAAGAGTAGCCCACAAGGGACTAGGACTAGTCCAAAAGTAACCCAAACGTATGGAAAAAACATGGTATATTTAACATAACGATGTAAAACTACTCCATTGTCTACACAATAGGATTAGTTTTAACTTCGTTTAAAAACGAAAACATGTCCTGCAAATATTATTGGACCACCTGATTCAATTTTATAAAATGGACTAATCCATGGACTGGTCCGATGTAATGCAAGCATGGACCATGTCATTGTTACAAAGTGTTTGTAGTGAGACGACATGTCTTCGTTTTTTAACGACATGTTTTCGTTTTTAAACGAAGTTAAAACTAATCCTCTTGTGTACACAATGGAGTAGTTTTAGAACTACTCCTTTGTAGTCCAAAGCTGGGTTACATGGTCCTGCCGTAGGACATCGTTATGTTAAATAGACCATGTTTTTTCCATACGTTTGGGTAACTTTTGGACTAGTCCTAGTCCCTTGTGGGCTACTCTTTACACGCGTGTTTGGTCTGGTCCTATTATTTGCAGGGTGTCGTTAAAAAACGAAGACATGTCGTCTCACTACAAACACTTTTTGGTCAATGCTTGCATTACATCGGACCAGTCCATGGAGTAGTCCATTTCATGAAATTGGATCAGGTAGTCCAATAATATTTGCAGGGATTGTGTACACACATCTATATATATAAAAATGAAAAATGTTTGTATGTTTGTGGGTTTGTGGGTTTGTGGGTTTGTGTGTTTGTTTGTTGGCTTATAGACTCCGAAACTACTGAACCGATTATCTTGAAATTTTTACAGTAACATCACGTGAGCCCTAAAAATAAAATAGGCTACTTATTTTTTCGATAGGGGCAGGGGAATTGGTACCCCCCATAGGATGCCAATATTTATTATCGCATATCTTAAGAGCCGCTGGACGCATTTTGCTGAACTTTTTGTAGTAGGATCTTCTGAGCCCCAAAATTGAAATAAAATAGCAGCGGGGGAAGTGGTTCCCCCCATAGGACGCCAATGCTTAATATCGCATATCTTATGAACTGTTATAGTGAGAATGTTCAAACTTTGTGGAAGTCACTCTTATGGTATACTACACTTTTGAAAATAAAAATAAAGCGGGTAGGGGAGGGGGGGGGGGAAACCTCCCAGAGGATGCATATATTAAATATCGCTTAACTGAAGAACTATTAAAGGGGGAGTCTTCAAACGTGGTTAAAGCTACTACTATGGCAAACTATAAATTTCAGTATAAAAATGGGCGGGGTAAAGAGGGAAGGAGCAGTACCCCTCATAGATAGAAATAAAAATAAGAGCCACTGCACGCATTTTGTTGATTTTTTGGTGGTAGGATCTTCTGAGCCCCGAAATTGAAATAAAGTAGCAGCGGGGGAAGTGGTTTTCCCCATAGGACGCCAATGTTTACCATCGCAAATCTTATGAACTGTTATAGTGAGAATGTTCAAACTTTGTGGAAGTCACTCTTATGGTATACTACACTTTTGAAAATAAAAATAAAGCGGGTAGGCGCAGGGGGGGAAATACCTCCCATAGGATGCATACATTAAATATCGCTCAACTGAAGAACTATTAAAGGGAGAGTCTTCAAACGTGGTTAAAGCCACTATTATAGTAAACTATAAATTTCAATAAAAAATGTGCGGGGTAGACAGGGGAGCAGCAGTACCCCTCATAGAAGACATATAAATAAGAGAAACTGCACGCATTTTGTTGAACTTTTGGTAGTAGGATCTTCTGAGCCCCAAAATTGGAATAGAATAGCTGCGGAGGAAGTGATGCCCATCATAGGACGCCAATGTTTAATATCGCATATCTTAAGAACTGTTATAGTGGGAATGTTCAAACTTTCTAGAAGTCACTCTTATGGTATACTACACTTTTGAAAATAAAAATAAAGCGGACAGGTGCAGGGGGGGAAATACCTCCCATAGGATGCATACATTAAATATCGCTCAACTGAAGAACTATTAAAGGGAGAGTCTTCAAACGTAGTTAAAGCTACTATTATGGTAAACTATAAATTTCAATAAAGAAATGGGCGGGGTAGCCAGAGGAGGAGTAGTACCCCTCATAGATAGAAATATTAATAAGAGCCGCTGCAATCAATTTGTTGAACTTTTGGTAGTAGGATCTTATGAGCCCCAAAATTGAAATAAAGTAGCAGCGGGGGAAGTGGTTTTCACCATAGGACGCCAATGTATACCATCGCATATCTTAAAAACTGTTATAGTGAGAAAGTTCAAACTTGGTAGAAGTCACTCTTATGGTATACTTCACTTTGAAAATAAAAATAAAGCGGGTAGGCGCAGGGGGGAACTACCTTCCATAGGATGCATATATTTAATATCTCTCAACCGATAAAGTGGTTAAAGCAGTGTAGCGAAGCGCACCGGGTTAAGCTAGTATAACTATATAACACAAATAATAAGAACAGCTATGGTTGTGCGTTGCAAAAAGTATGCCCTGCAAATAATAGGACCAGTCCAAACGCGCGTGTAAAGAGTAGCCCACAAGGGACTAGGACTAGTCCAAAAGTAACCCAAACGTATGGAAAAAACATGGTCTATTTAACATTACGATGTCCTACGGCAGGACCATGTAACCCAGCTTTGGACTACAAAGGAGTAGTTTATAACTACTCCATTGTGTACACAAGACGATTTTTTAACTTCGTTTAAAAACGAAAACATGTCGTCTCACTACAAAAGCTTTTTAACAATGACATGGTCGATGCTTGCATTACATCGGACCAGTCCATGGAGTAGTCCATTTCATGAAATTGGATCAGGTGGTCCAATAATATTTGCAGGGTGGCTAATACTTATACTTATGCACGGCAATATCTTCACGCAACCACATTCAGTAGACAAAAATACATGAATATTATGCAGATGTTGTTCAATACCAATGAATGTGTTTTGGTTATCTGCCATACATATAAAATATCCATGTTTAAAAAAATACCTTCAATATTTTTGGCACTTCTGTGTAAAAATTAAAAAAAAAATTTAACAAAAATGTGCTTTGATCACTAGGCAGGTATGGGACTATGTACATATTAGCTCTGTTTCTTTACTCTACTTTGGGATCCCTCGGGATCCCAATTTGCACGAAAAGCGTTCCCGTACTATTAATATGTGTAAATGAGAGCGGATTTGAGAGAATACAATGCTTCTTCTTCTTGCACGAAACCGCCCAGACTTTTTCTTCGTGCAAATTGTGTAAGTTGTGAAACAGCTGTAAAACATAAACAAAACAAAAAAGGAAAAGGAAAAAAGTTCATGACCCAAATTCTGGAAAGAGTATTGTTGAATAAAACAATGTACTATAATAAAAAGTTTTGTACTGAAATATAAGGGAAACATAATGTTAGTTATTGTAAAAGTGTTTGTTTTGTTTTATTTTTAGTAAAAGTAGTTTAATTCTAGAGCCAATATAAAATTTTTCAAAAGTGCCGCAATTTTTTTTGGTGTTGTAAAGACTGTCAAAACACTGAATTTTTATTTTGTGCTTAACATTTGGTTTTTTCTGTTCCCGTAGGTACTTTTGTGTAATGTTGTCTTTTTATGAGAGAAATATGTGCTTACTCCCATTTGCACGAACTTTACCCAAAAAGTAAAGAAACAGAGCTATTATTTATGATACGTAAAATAAATTTGTCCGTAATATCACCAGTACCTATGTAAAACTATATATAAGCTATACATTTTTATAAAAAATAGTACCACGATGGGTGGGAAGGGGCAATTTTTGCTCTCCGAAACTATCTCACAGATTTTAATGAAGTTTTAAACGTAGATGGATTCATATTAATATAGACACTTAAGCGGTGTATTTTTAAAAAAAATTGGATAACGAGGGGAGATAGAGGGTAATTTATGTCTCTCCAAAACTATCCAACAGATCTTAATAAAATTTTGAAGATTGTAGCACCGCGATCGTTCAACAAACTTTCTTCACTTTCCCGTTTTATTATTTTTCTTTTTTTTTGTATTTATAATCATTGTAATTTGTCACAAATAATTTTATTTTTCATAAGAAATAAACAGTTCACTTTATATTAAAATTTATTTTTAATAGTAAAACGCATGTAGCCACAAGGAAAAAAATTACTCTTTAATCGCCATTTTTAATGCTTACATTTATTTTTCGCTTTAGTATTGCCAAGTTTATTGTTGATTTGTCGTTTCTGTGGGGATGTTTTTAACCACGCCGAAATCGATGACATCTGGAATTTTTTTCAGATCAGCAGGCCAATATGTTGGTTGTACGCTTGCGACAACATTTAAATTCATTTTAGAGATTGTATTAAACAAAATACGACCCTTTGGTGTTATAAGTCGTGACCCCCAGAAGGTATGTTTAGCGTTATAATCGCAAGCAGCCGAAAACAGGGCCCCAATGACTTATAATATTTATAATATTGGCTTTCTGATATTGCAAATCTAGGTGGTGAGTATAAGGATGAGATTAATATGTTTCGATTCAGCTCTTCAACACAAATGTTTGTTGCTTGAAGATAATCTTGACGATGATCACACATTAGGTAGTGTTTGATTCGGGTTTTTATCAAAATGGCAGAACTCCACAAGCTCTATCTCGAGGGTCCTTGGTATCATATAGTGTATAACCATTGATTTTAAACGAATTTCTTGAGGTCAAATGAGTTTCGGAAACCATCATGACATCAATTTGTTTATTTGTAAGAAAGTATTCTAATTCATTTTTATGTTGGCTGATGCCGTTTGCGTTCCAAAAACAAATTTTTAAACCGTTCATGGTTTGTTAGGTACAGCTTGCAATAACATCGATTGCATTCTAAGAATCTCCTGCATCATATGTGTTTGTAAAATTATTTACTGTTTTGTACATTAGTGAATCATTATTACTAGGCGAAGCAACTTGCATTGTCACATGGTTTGATTTTAGGACATTAGCATAAGAGGTTCTGTAATAACTAGGCTGTGGAGCCTAAATGTCATTAGTGTTTACTTGATTTGGTACCTGTATTTGAGGGGGATTAGTTTTCGGTCCAGCCGACTGCTTGACGATATTATATACAGGGCATCCTCTATAATTGGCAGTGTGATTGCCACCACAGTTGCTAAATTTTTTACATTGGGGTCATTTTTGACTTATCGCACTGGACTGTACCATGTAGTTCACCACATACTTCTAAAACAGGGGGTAAATAGCAGTATGCCTTATGGCGTTTTCTTTTCTAAAAAAAGTGTACCAAAAGTGTTACATGGGATCTGCCAACATTTTTAAATGTTAACCTGATTTTTAAGAAGTGTTGTATATTTTAAGTTTACAAAAGAACACAAGTTTCGGCATAAAACAATAAAGTACAATTATCGTTAAAAATTTGGAGCCTTTAATACCAAGAATTTCTAAGTAAAATAAAAATACGAGAGACGATCTAAAAATATAATTTATTTTTGCTGATATAATAACAAAACCAGCTGTTTATCTAGTGCTACACTCATGCTCCTTTAATTAAAATGAGTGTTGAACATGTATAATATTTTTTTTTTACGGGAAACATCTTCAGAAAAGAACACGTTGCACTTTTAAAACAGAACACATTTTTCAGAAAACAACATAAATAAATGTAAAAGGCAGAATAAATGCAGAATATTACTCAGAAAAGAAAACGCCATTAGTATGGCCAAATTCTTGGCAGTTGAGACATTGAACGGGATCATTTCTTTTGTGCGGCTCCTCTATAGTTATTTTTCTGTATAGAATATATTTTAAATTATAAATAGGATGCGTTTCATTTTTTTTTAGCTTGCCGTCGCCAGGTTCTAACTGCACTCGAAATAATGATTGTGGATTTTTTCCCCTATTTTTAATATTTGTAACGTTTTTGATTTTAAAGCCTTTCTCTTCCAAAAAGGTTTTAATTTCTTCAGGGTCCACGCATGAGTCTATGCCCTTGATCACTACCTGAAGACCTTTGCTGCTCTTCAGTTGATATGTGTAAAAGTTTTTTTAAGGGCATCGAAATTGTTTATTATTTTACGAAAATCATTCTCATGATTAACCTGTATTTTTGTCTCATTTATATTACCACGCTTGATTGCAGCTACGTAAAACGAATTTTCACCTATTACCGAGATCACGCTCTTTATAAACTCACTTGAGTTTTGCTCCCTAAGATATATCGGGGGTGGCTTAGACGATTTTATTACGTTTGGTGCTTCACAGGATTCATCCTCCAGAATTGCAAAACGATTTTGAGAGTTAATTTTATCGAAAGATGGTACTTTTGTGGCCGAAGCAACAGCTGAGGAGGTAGGGCTGCGACCCCACTTAAGCACTGTTATATACCTGTCCATACCAACTTGTACTTGAGGCTTTTGAAAACTTTTTACTAGTGGGTTTTCCATTGTGTGTGTTTGAGTTCATTGTATCATTGAAGATTATTCTTGCCGTTGCGGCAACACTTGCAGGCACGGTAACACTTGCACCTTGTACCCCGAGACAGTTTAATATTTTTTAACGTATCACTGTCCACCGTTTTTGTAAAAACCGAGGGCAAAAGGGAACGTCTACGAACAATTGGTTTAGCCGTTAGGTAGTTACTATTCTTTTCTTTTATTTTATTTATTACAGCATTGCCTTCGTTAGCATGCTCTGTCACATAAACATTTCTTTCGTTTAATTTTATTGTTGTTTCACTGTTTTTACTCATGGAAAGAGTTGTTTTTGTTTTTCACCGTTTTGCTGTGCTTTTAATATATTAAATTGTATTTTACAACAACACAAATAATAAGAAATTTAAACTTAAATGTTTTTGCTTAGAATATGTATACATGAATACATACATACACATGTATGATCATGCATACGTACACATACATATATTTTTACTATTTTTCTTTATTTAATTTTTTCGTTTTAATTTTCACTATTGTGTTAAATAATTAAAATAACAAAATATATAATTTGTATTAAGCGTCCATTCGCTCTTTATATTACAAAATCAAATGTGGATAATTAAAAGTTCAAATCGTATACGGGGTTAAAAAACACGCCTGTATCACAACAACGCACAAACTGATAAATAAAAACCATTAAAATAGGTTTGCTACTTTTATAACCCAACAGATAGCATTTTGCGACTTTTGTTTAAAAATTTCAATGGCTAAACTGTAAAATAGTTGTGTGTTTGTGTTTTTTCCATTTGAAATATTCGTGGTGAACTTCTTTTTTTTACCTTTAATATTACCTTCTTTATTACCCTGTAGATACGCGACTAGTCCATACATGCATGTAAAGTGTAGTCCATAAAGGAGTAGGAGTACTCCAAAAATACTCCAAATATATGGGTAAAAGGTGGTCCATTTAACATTACGATGTCCTAGGAAGAGACCATATTACCCTCCGAAGTAAACCCTAAACTACTCCATGGAGTACTAAAGTGGGTTAGTTTTAAAAGTACTCCATGTCACTACAGTATGGAGTACACTAAACGGGTAGTTTCAAAAGTACTCCATGTCACTACTCCATGGATTAACTAAAAGGTTTACTTTTAAAAGTACTCCATGTCACTACTGAATGGAGTGCACTAAAGGGGTAGTTTGAAAACTATTTCATGCCACTACTGAATGAAAGATTAAAAATAACTTTAAGATTAAGCTTTCTTATTTTAGTTTATTAAAAATAAAATAATAATAAAAGCAATCCTTTTCTCACCCATATAATATATTTTTATATGCATACGGTGAAGGACTTAAGTTTGCAAGTAGCGGTTGTTATTTTGATGAAAATGTTTATTGAATAAAAAAATTAATGTTCCATTGTTTTTAATTATCCTTATTAAAAACCTAAGTTAAATTAATTTATTTGTCGGCTTAGAAAAAAATCTAATAACTAAAGTATAGTATAATATGTCATGCCTTTTTTCACAAATATCACAAACTTTCCTCTTTCACTTTGGACACCATCAGGTCTACCAATGTGTAATACTGTAAACTATAAAAAAATATACATCATGCAGTTGTTGGCAGCACTGCATGTTAATTTCTTATAACATGGTCAATACTACAGTACATTGGACCATGTTGTAAGTAGTCCATTTAAGTCACAATGGACCAAGTAGTCCAATATTATCTGTAGGGTATATACAAACAACAAACACATACTTCAATTTACCATTAAAAACAATTCATATCATTTACTCATATAAAAAAATGGTCTACCCGGTGGGTTATCAATAACTTTCTATTAAATGTTTTGGTTTTTGAAAATTTTTTAAATAGTTACATACATTTATAACTACTAGAATCGATAAGTGGCCGAAATTCGACCACTTGACATTAATTTTCTTGAGAACATGGTCTTTATACAATAAAACGTACACATTTGAAGAGAACGGCAAAATGCAATTTTCACCGATCTTTGTACGCATGTCTGCAAGATAAATTTAAACGCTTTTCAAACACTACAAATCCAATAATTTAGAAAAAAAAATATATTATGAAGGTAGTAATATCCCCGTTTTTAATTTATAAGATTTTCATAAAATGTTATCAAAGTAAAAAATGAAAACACACATCTTCGTAAAAAGTCATTAAACAAATTTTCCGAGTTTTATTTGCTTAAGCGACTTTTTGCGCGACTTTATTTTTCAAATGTTTAACGGTAACCCTGTCATAATACGTTTATACATGTGTGTTTGCAAGTGCAAAATGAAAACAAAAACATTATGGGAGAATACATGTGTGTAATGCGTGTTTGAGAGTACCCTGCAAATATTATTGGACCACCTGATCCAATTTCATGAATTGGTCTACTCCATAGACTGGTCCGATGTAATGCAAGCATGGACCATGTCATTGTTAAAAAGTGTTTGTAGTGAGGCGACATGTCTTCGTTTTTTAACGACATGTTTTCGCTTTTAAACGAAGTTGGAATGGAGTAGTTTTGAAACTACTCCTTTGTAGTCCAAAGATGGGTTATATGGACCTGCCGTAGGACATCGTAATGTTACATATACCATATTTTTATACCCTTCACCTCAGGTGGAAAAGGGTATATATAAGTTTGTCATTACGTTTGTAATTTCTACAATATTGATCTTAGACCCTATAAAGTATATATATTCTGGGTCCTTATGAGAAGAGAAGTTGATTTAACGATATCCGTTCGTCTGTCCGTCTTACGTTTGATATGTGTTTTCCGGAGACTCCAGACATGATAGCGGCTAGGTTGTTTTACATTTATGTCACATATAGTCTACCATCGGTTGCTATTGAAATTCAGCAAGATCGATCCACAAATGGCTGAGATATGAGCAAAAAACCACGACTACCTCTAATATTTTCCAAAAATCCCTTGTGGTTGTTGTAATTTTATTTCTTTTTGCTGTATATCTGGGGAACGGCAGAAGCCAAAGTTTCCAAATTAGGTACACACATTTAGGTAGCCAATACACACCATCCTACAAAATGTGGGTGGGATTGGTGAAGTGGGCGTGGTACCTCCCGTACACAAAAACAATTTAAAATTGTATAAAAACCTAAATTTTAGGGCTGCCATATGTCCTATGGATATGACTTATATACCAAAATATCGAAAATTTTTAGTAGAACATATTTTATAAAAAATTCAGAGAACTCGGTTCAGATACTAACAAGTTATGACCAAAATTTATTTTTTTTTAAATACCCACTTTCGGGAACCATAGATCTCCCCGAGTCCAAGCTTTATAACTCAAGTAAATGGTAAATTCCTTCTGCAACACGTCGGTGTATAAATCTGTCAAATCGGTTACAAAATGGCGGAGTTACAACCGAAATACTGAATCCCCAAAAATTACTCTTTTTATAATTAACTTTGTTAAAATATATGTATTCAAGTATATATAAATGTTTATATATAAATATAACTTAAGTAAATGGTTAAATTCTTCCTTAACACGTCGGTATTTAAAAATATCAAATCGGTTAGACAATGGGTAATTTATGAGCAAAATACTCCAAAAATGGGCTAAAAAACATCAACATTTTTATAAAAACCTAAATTTTAGGGCTGCCATATGTCCTATGTATATGACTTATATACCAAAATGTCGGAAATTTGTATGAGTTATAACCGAAATACTGGGGTCTAATCACCGCATACGATATCGAGCAAAATTCATCGAAATTATTTATTTTGGTATCTTGAAACTCGATATCGAATGTGTTGTTAAAGATTCTGTATATAAATAATAATCTCTACTTTGTATTCGGTTGACAACACTTGCAAAACTGAAACACTGTCTTTTTTATTTTACTTTCTTTTCTTTATACTTAATACTGAAATAAAATGAATATTACTCCGGTTGTTTTACTTTAACTTGGTATTTGCCCCAACAATGGTTATGGGCCCAGCTCGATTAAATTAAAAAAAGGTACGAAGAAGTTAGTTCAAAAAGTAAAATAGTTAAAAATAAAATCTATTAATTATGAGTTCCGGGCTATATCAAATTGACAAGCTCGATGACAGAAATTATGATGGCTGGAAAGTTTTAATGAAATCTGTATTAGTGCACAGTGGCTTGTGGAGCTATGTCTCTGGAGAAATAGTTGAGCCATCTGAGGCTACTGCTCGTACCGCTTGGAAGAGTTCTGATGATAAAGCGCTAGCTACTTTGCTCTTGTGTATTAAACCAAGCCAGTTGCTACATGTTAAAAATGCCAGAACGTCAAAAGCAGCATGGGAACAACTGGCTGCAGTTCATTCACCAACTGGACCAGCGCCTAAGGTTACAATTTTTAAATTGTTAGTCAATTTAAAAATGGATGAAGAAGATTCCATGCCGGAGCATCTAAATAAGTTTTTCGATTTGTTTGAAAAACTTGCTGAGCTGGAAATAAAATTGCAAGATGAGTTACTTGCTATAATCATACTTTCCAGCTTGCCTAAAAGTTATGAGAACTTTATAGTTGCCATCGAATCTCGAGATAGTTTACCAAACACAACTGTACTTAAAACCAAATTATTGGAAGAAGAAAAAAGACGAAAATGTGAAACTGTAAGAGCAGATACCAACGAAGTTGCATTTTTTGCAAGTAAGTCTCGAAATCAGATGCAACAACAAAATCAACACTCACAAGTGCAAAAACAAAATCAAAAGTTTAAAGGTAAATGCTATAAATGTCATAAGAGAGGGCATTACGCATCGTCTTGTAAATTAAACAACTCAAATAAACCGAATATCAATTGTGCTATGCTCAATGTCTCCCAACATCATCATAAGCTAGATAATTCAATGTGGATATTAGATAGCGGATCAACGTGTCACATGAGTTGTGACAAAGAGTTATTCACGCAAACCGCCGAACACCACGAAAAAATCGAATTAGCAGGAGACGAATGCATATACTCTGAGGGGATTGGCACTGTTTGTGTAGAGACTAATAAGAGCATACTCTCGATGCATGATGTACTCTATGTCCCGCAACTTAAATAAAATTTTTTGTCGATCAGCAAGTTAACGGCATATAAATGCAAAGTGGAATTTAATAAAGAGAATGCAAGGGTGATGACGATGCAGGGAGTAGAGATACTGAGAGCGGAAAAGAGAAGTGATTTGTTCATATATGAAATACAACAAAACAAATTGTGTTTAGCGGCAACAACAAATAATGATAATGTTTTTGATTGGCATCGTAAGTACGGTCATTTAAATATAAAAAGTTTAGAATATTTATCAAAAAATAATATGGTGCGCGGAATGAAGATATGTAAAAAATACTGGTAAATTCAAGTGTGATATTTGTTTAAAAAGTAAAATTAGCACATTGCCGTTTTCAAAAAAACATGATAAATACAGCTCGAGTATATTAGAAGTAATTCACAGCGACGTCTGTGGACCTATGCGCATTCCTTCCCTAAGTGGTGCTAAATACTTTGTGTCGTTTGTCGATGATTTCAGTAGAAAAATTAGCATATATTTTATTAAGCAAAAAATGAGGTGCTTAAAATGTTCAACATATTTAAAGCTGCTGTAAAGCGTGAAACTGGAAAAAAATTAAGACATTTCATTCAGACAACGGGCGTGAGTACGTTAATAACGATTTTTGCAATTTCTTAAAAAATAATGGTATTCAAAGGCAGTTAACGGTGACATACACCCCACAACAAAACGGTATAGCAGAGCGCCTTAATCGTACGTTGGTGGAGATGAGTCGTTGCATGCTGCTTGATTCCAGATTGCCTGAATTTTTGTGGGCCGAAGCCATTAACACTGCTGTTTACGTGCGAAATCGTTCCCAACAAAAATATTACAAAATATTACGCCACATGAAGCATGGTATAGCTACACACCAGCTGTGTCCTATTTTGAAATTTTTGGTAGAAAAGGTGTAATGCTGGAGAAAAATGTGAAAAAATCAAAGTTTGCCTCTAAAGAAAAAGAATGTTTCATGGTAGGTTATGCGAGTGAGGTAAAGGCGTACAGACTGTATGATCCGCAGAAGCGAACAGTGGTGATTGCGCGTGATGTGAAATTTTTGAAAAGTGACCGATATATAATGCCGGTTACAGAACTCGTGACAGAAGATAATTACAACTTTGATAGTACCGCAGATGGCAGAAAAATTAACGTCTTAATCATTAAAGATGAACCATACGGGTCCACCAATAATGCTGGGAGTGTTGACATTTCTTCGGAAAGGACTCAAGTAAAAACTCCTGACGACGGTGTAAGCGAAAAAACCAATACTTCAGAAGAATACAATCCTGCAGGCAGTGATGCTGATGATGACAGAGTTGCCGCGACGTCCCAAATGACGCTGCGACCACGAAAAACAACAAAACCACAGGTAAATTTTATGAAATCAGAAAATCCTTTAACTGTTAAAGAGGCATTGCAAAGTGCAGACTCTGAAAAATGGAAAGCTGCTATGCAGTCAGAGTACCAGTCGTTGACACAAAATTCTACGTGGACCTTCGTTGATTTGCCTAAAGGTCGCCAACCTATAAAATCAAAATGGGTATTTAATATTAAGCGTAACAAGGATAGTGTTGCTGTACGCCATAAAGCTCGCCTCGTAGCAAAAGGTTGCGGGCAAAGATATGGCATAGATTTCTTAGAAATATTTTCACCAGTTGTGAGGTATTCATCCATTCGCTTGATTTTGGCAATCGCTGCTGAATACGATTTGTTCGTGCACACAATTGACGTGGCAACAGCGTACCTGAATGGAAAACTGGATGAAGAAATATTTATGGTGCAACCTGAAGAATTTGTTGACAAGAAGAGCCCAAATAAAGTATGTAAATTGAACAAAGCGCTATATGGGCTCCGACAATCGGGACGAAAGTGGAACGAAGAACTCGATTCTGTACTTGAAAAGTTTAATTTTGCTAAGTGCAACGGAGACGCATGCGTGTACGTCCAAAATATTCCAGGCGAGGTTGTCATGCTTGCAGTCTATGTTGACGACATATTACTCGCATGTTCATGTCTCGAACGACTTGAAAAAATTAAGCATTACATCAGTCAACAATTTGACGCGGTAGACAAAGGTCCCATTGATCAGTTTTTAGGTATGGAGATTTCTAGAAATAAAGAAGGTATTCAGATGTCGCAGAAGCAACTCATCCGTGATCTACTTGAGGACCTCGGTATGTTCAAATGCAGAAGGTGTACAACACCATTAGATCCAGGTATGAAATTCGAAAAATGCGATGGTGGTCCCAATTGTGTATTGGTAGACCAGAAGAAGTACCAGTCGGTCATTGGTTCTTTGACCTACTTGAGCATTTGTACACGACCAGATATAAGGCATTAAGTATGTAAACTTGCGCAATTTAATCAGCATCCCCATGTAGACATATGAATGCTGCGAAGCACCTATTAAGGTATCTTAATACAACTGTTAATTTAAAACTTAACTATTTTCAGACCAAAGAGAAATTAAAAGGTTTTGGTGACGCTGATTGGGGCGGAAATTGCATTGACCGAAAATCCTACAACGATTTTACATTCATTATTGCTGGTGCACCGATTTCATGGGAGAGCAAGAAGCAAAACACTATTGCTCTGAGCAGTACCGAAGCTGAACACGTTGCACTTTCTGCTGCCTGTAAAGAGTAAGTATACCTTAGGAGCTTTATTGACGAGCTGGGTTTTAAAGAGCTTATCGACACCCCAACAGATCTCTACGGCGACAACATTAGTGCACAGAAATTGGCTAAAAATCCTGTTTTCCATAACCGTACAAAACACATTGACATTAAATCCCACTATGTCAGAGAAGTTGTAGAGAAGGCGCTTGTAAATTTAAAGTATGTAGCCACCGACAAAATGGTTGCAGATATTTTTACCAAAAATTTAAAGAGAGTAAAGCATAATGAATTTACTTTGAAATTAGGATTAAAATGAATAAATTGAATTTGAAAAAAAAAAATTATTACTTTAATAACTAATTTAAATTTGAATTATATATGTATATATAAATATATTTTTTTCATATTGAACAGTGTTTACTAGTTTTGAGGGCTGGATTGTTGTAAAAGATTCTGTATATAAATAACAATCTCTACTTTGTATTCGGTTGACAACACTTGCAAAACTGAAACACTGTCTTTTTTATTTTACTTTCTTTTCTTTATACTTTATACTGAAATAAAATGTTATTAGTTATTCTTAAGCTGTGCAGAGCACATGAATATTAATGCGGTTGTTTTACTTTAATTTGGTATTTGCCCCAACAGAATGAAATGTATTGAATTTTAAATAATACATCGAGTAACTCGACATTACATGTAGCGAGTTTTCATTCGATACGCCAGTGTCTATCGTATGCAAACAAATTCAATAGTTTATTCGATACGATAGTATCGAATGCGGTGATTAGACCCCTGAATTCCCGAAAATTACTCTTTTTATACCCTTCACCGAAGGTAAAAAAGGTATATATAACTGCAATTTCTACAATTTTGATCCTACACCCTATAAGTTATATATATTCTGGGCCCTTACGAAAAGCGAAGTTCAAAACCGGTTGTCTCTTATTTAAAAAAAAAATGTTAAAATTGTTAAATTTAGTTTTTCTAAAATCTTTTTGGATGAAGTTTCCTGATGATCTGGCCTAAGCAACCAGTGAAATGCGCATAGGAATAGCTTATCCCATCAACAATAAATTTCAAGTGTTTTTATCAATAATAAAAACTGGGAATTAAGCACGAATAACAAAATCTTTTAAAATTAAATTTTTATATCCCAAAAATTGAAATTACTTTTTGATAAAAAAAAATATTTACCAGTTTTATTTAGTTTCTGTCTAATTGCTATGTGTTATGCTCGCACAATGGTGAAGTGTATATAAGATTCGGCACAGCCGAATATAGCACTCTTACTTGTGTTTATCTCTTTTAGTTTTGAAGATATAAGGTTACCGTATTTTCCCGTTTTTACATTTGAATTTCCATAAATCCCGTGAACCGATTTTCCTGAAAATAGTAGCATTACATGAGCTCTAAAAATAAAATAGGCTACTTATTTTTTCGATAGAGGCAGGGGAATTGGTACCCCCCATTGGATGCCAATATTAAATATCGCATATCATAAGAGCCTCTGCTCGCATTTTGTTGAACTTTTGGTAGTAGGATCTTTTAAGCCCCATAATTGAAATAAAATAGCAACGGGGGAAGTGGTTCCCCCATAGGACGCCAATGCTTAATATCGCATATCTTAAGAACTGTAATAGTGAGAATGTTCTAACTTTGTAGAAGTTACTCTAATATTATACTTCACTTTTGAAAAAAAAAATAAAGCGGGTAGGCGCAGGGGGGAAATACCTCCCATAGGATACATATGTATATTAAATATCGCTCAACTGAAGAACTATTCAAGGGAGAGTCTTCAAACGTGGCTAATGCTACTATTATGGTAAACTATAAATTTCAGTATACAAATGGGCGGGGTAGACAGGGAAGGAGCAGTGCCCCTCATAGATAGAAATATAAATAAGAGCCACTGCACGCATTTTGTTGAACTTTTGGTAGTATTATCTTCCGAGCCCCAAAATTGAAATAAAAAAGCAGCGGGGGAAGTGGTGCCCACCATAGGACGCCAATGTTTAATATTGCATATCTTAAGAACTGTTAAAGTGGGAATGTTCAAACTTTGTGGAAGTCACTCTTATTGTATACTACACTTTTGAAAATAACAATAAAGCGGGTAGGGGCAGGGGGGAAAACCTCCCATAGGATGCATAAATTAAATATCGCTCAACTGAAAAACTATTAAAGGGAGAGTCTTCAAACCAGTGTAGCGAAGCGCACTGCGTTAAGCTAGTAACATATAAAATAACATAAAAATCAATCAAATCAAATTAAAAAACTATGTTTAGATTTTTTATATTAAAGTATATTCTATCTATACATGTATGTACTTGAATTCGAAGTTTTAATCAAAAACTTTTTAGTATCGGCATCAAAACATTTTGAATTATTAAATTGCAAATAATTAAAAAAAAATACTTGAAAATATTAATTTTTATTAAAAAATTTTTCAACATTTGCAGCAGAATGTGGAAGGACTAAAAATTGTAGGAATTGCAGCCGTAGAATCCTTATTATCATCCTTAATCCCATTATAAACTTAAAAGAATAATTTGTTTTATTTAAATTATTTTCATTGATAGTGAATATAAATTTAGCTTACCTTTACTCTTTTGTAAGCATTTATCCATTTTTAAACACAAATATAAAGTATTTTAAATTTCTCTTATAGAAAAAGGTATATTAATTGAATTGTTTTAGTCCTAAAAATTATTTCTTTAATTCTCCATGGAATACTTTTCAAATAAAAATCTATTAACCCCATACACAATCAACATGTCTGGAGCTAAATAAATTAATAATTTATATGCAAAATATGGCAGGCCTACTGTGCATACATATGTACATAATAAAAGACAAAACACGCGCCCTTAATTGCCTATCGCAGATTTAAATGGCACAAAATGAGTCTGCTGGCCAGACAAATGGACAAATATCGATAAGTCAATGGGTTAACCAAAATATGGGTCTATTAACAATATTTTTGAGCTAAACAATATTCAACACAAATCCTTTGTTTTGTAACTTGTTATTGATTAACTAAATTAACTATCACCATTAAACACTGAACCATAAACATATTGTGGAGTCGTAAAAAAGCTCGTCTTGAATTTTACCAACCCTTTTGAATTTTATTTTTGAAAGGATGAAATCATTTCTATTCATATTGAAATTAGAATACTTAAAAGAACTCAATTCAAGTTTTAAAACTTGTTATGTATTTTGTAGTAGTTGTGTGTGTACGCTTTGTTGTATTCATCAAACTAAATCACCCTTTTCAAAACATTTAAAGAAGATTATTAGTATGTCAAGTGTAAAGGAAAATAACAAAAAAGAGCAAGAACAAAAAAGAATCTTGCAAAAAAAAATAAAAGGATGTTCTTTATACACACACATATTTTAAAACTCGTAGAACCCTGCAAATAATAGGACTAGTCCAAACAAGAGTGTAAAGTGTAGCCCAAGGGACTACGACTTGTCCAAAAGTAACCCAAACGTATGAAAAAACATGGTATATTTAACATTACGATGTCCTAGGGCAGGACCATATAACCCAGCTTTGGACTATAAAGGAGTAGTTTAAAAACTATTCCATTGTATACACAAGAGTATTAGTTTTAACTTCGTTTAAAAACGAAAACATGTCGTTAAAAAACGAAGACATGCCGTCTCACTACAAACACTTTTTAACTATGATATGGTCCATGCTTGTATTACATCGGACCAGTCCATGGATTAGTCCATTTAATCAAAATGGATCAGGTGGTCCAATAATATTTGCAGGGAACCATTAAAAATGGTTTGCATACTAACAGAAATACTTTATAAGATACCCCACAAACAAATAATTTTCAATTTGAAATCAAACCTTTTCTTAAACGATAAACATTTGATCAATTTTGCTCGATATCGTATGCGGTGATTAGACCCCTGGACCATATAACCCAGCTTTGGATTAAAAAGGAGTAGTTTTAAAACTAATAATCAATAGGATTCGTTTTGAAGTTGTTTAAAAACGAAAGCACGTAGTTAAAAAACGAAGACATGTCGTCTCAGTACAAACACTTTTAACCAATGGCATGGTCCATGCTTGCATTACATCGGACCAGTCCATGGACTACTCCATTCTACTCGACTACTCCAGGTAGTCCAATAATATTTGCAGGGCAGTGTTTTAGTATTAAGGATATTATAACCCTTTAAAAGTCAAACAGACTACTAGCGTATGAACATAACACATGTCCAAAAACACTTTTTTCGAATTACTTTTAAATGTTCCACGGGCAGTTCTACAAAAAAAATTTAAGAGAAAATGCCTAAACTCTAAAGCCTTAAATTTCTATGATGCACACAAAGAAGAAGAAAAAAACAATGTAAAATTGTTGAAATCAAGGTTGATTTTACCGTTTTCGGTAGTGATTTTGGTTCATTGTTAATTTAACATGATTTTACATTCACTTGCGGGAATTTTTTTCTTTTAACATTGCAGTAAAGTTAAAGCAAAATGTTATTTGTATTGAAATAACAATCCGAATCACGTTGAATGAAAGTTATTTCATCAAAGTTATTTTCGGGATCACAAAATTTATTATTAATACGATTTCCGTATGACGTGATAAATTCCCAGTTTTTAATATTTGATAAATACACTGAAATTTATTGTTGAGGGAAGGCTAGCTTCTATGCGCATTTCACTGGTTGCTTAGGCCAGCTCATCAGGAAACCTTTTCCAAAGATTTTAGAAAAGCCAAAAATATTATACAAATAAAACCCTAAAGGGAATAAGCATTATAAACACTCAAAGTCTTACTTGTAACAATATTAAAGCCAAAACAAAACACCAGCAATAAACAGTGCGTTTATCTTTTCTTACATTCCCCTACCATTGGTTGGGTTCTTTCCGACTCGAATTGTAGTTGTAAGTGGGTAAAAAGAAAAAACAAACTGCTTCATTCTACTGTCTTCGTTAGAAAACAACAAAAAAAAAACCAATTTGCCAATTCAGTTTTTTGCACGGGGACATGCAAGTATGTATGTATATTATCAAAGTTATTTTCGGCAATACAAAATTTATTATTAATACGATTTTCGTATGACGTGCTTAATTCCCAGCTTTTCATATTTGATAAATACACTGAAATTTATTGTTGAGGGAAAGCTAGCTTCTAGCTTAAAAAACGAAGACATGCCGTCTCACTACAAACACTTTTTACATCGGATCAGTCCATGGATTAGTCCATTTAATCAAAATGGATCAAGTGGTCCAATAATATTTGCAGGGACCCAGCTAGCATTTTGTATCATAATCTGATCATTTAGGAATCAGCTTCAAGGGCAAAATACCCGTATATGAGCTCATTTATCAATCATAAATGATACTCTCGTTGTGAGAAAATGGTACCCTTCCGATGAATCACCTGAAAGAATCATTTGTGATACAATTTTCTGATTCCTTTTTGATAATTTTAATGTTAGTTTTTCTAATCATTATTGAATCGTTTTTGTCTCATTTTTCAATCATAAATTGCATAGTTTTTGATAATATTTGAAATCATTTTTTAATCACTCTCCTAATTGCTTAGGAATCCTGTTTTGATCACTTTTCTATCATAATCGAATCATTTATGAATCAGCTTTAGGAGCAAAATACCCGTATATGAGCTCATTTTTCAATCTGAAATGATACTCCCGTTGTGAGAAAATTGTACCCTACCGCCGAATCATAATTATAATTTGTTTTGAGTTTAATAAAGTTTTTTTTAATGTTTTTTATTTTAACGATTTCCCTAAGTCGTTTTATAAACAATTGTAATAAAGTAAAAACAGTTAACATTAAAGTAAAATTAAAATTGGAATATAAATAATTAAAAAGTAAATAATAAAACCATGAATAATAACTACAATATTAATAACAATTAAGAATAAAGTAAAATAAAAGTTGAAAAAATTATGTATGTAATAAAAAGGAAATAATAAAATCATTAACAATAAGGTTTAATAAAAGGTGAAAGAAATTAATTTAAAAGTAAATAATAAAACTATATTAGTTACAATAAACTGAAAATAAAAGTAGAACAAATAAATTGAATTTAAAAGTAAATATGGAAAAAATTAAATATAAATACAATAACTATTCACGTTTTTGCTTCTTAATTCTATCTGTTGCATGCATAAAATATTTCTGAAGTACACCATTCATATCTTTATCATTACAATTATACTTGTAATGACAAACATCTAAGAAGAAACCAAATTATTATAATTACTGGTAATAATATTAACTTAACATTTATTAACTTAAATGAACTTACTTCTTATTGTTATAATTGAATATTATTTTCCCCGACTTGGTTTTGTGGGCTTCTTTTTTAGCCAATCTTTTTAATGGTTTGTCTGACATCACTTTCGTTTTTTTAGAAAATTAATGTTTCGAATGAAGAGAAATTTTATAAATAATTTAAATTTTCTCTATGATTTTGACGAAACGAATGAAAAGAAATTCAAATTTTTAAAAATTTTAAATTCAAAAAATGTTTAATCATTTTTTAAACATATAAATTAATCATATATGAATCCTTTTTCAATCGCTTAAGTGATAAATCAGATTTTAATCATCTAAACTGATCTGAAAAGAATCATTTGGGTGATTTTATCAAAAACTAATCAGCCAAATGCTAGCTGGGGAACCATTAAAAATGGTTTGCATACTAACATATTTCCATACTCATACACAGAAATACTTTATAAGATACCCAACAAACAAATCATTTCAATTGAGAAAAAACATAAATTTTGAACTTGCTTTTAACCTTTATCCTCAAAATTATAATGAAAAATATTTTTTTTTAATTTAAATTTATTATTAACTAGCTTAACCCGGTGCGCTTCGCTACACTGCTTTAACCACTTTATCGGTTGAGAGATATTTAATATATGCATCCTATGGAAGGTAGTTCCCCCCTGCGCCTACCCGCTATATTTTTATTTTCAAAGTGAAGTATACCATAAGAGTGACTTCTACAAAGTTTGAACTTTCTCACTATAACAGTTTTTAAGATATCCGATATAAACATTGGCGTCCTATGGGGGGTAACACTTCCCCTGCTGCTATTTTAATTTTAATTTTGGGGCTCAGAAGATCCTACTACCAAAAGTTCAACAAATTGCTTGCAGCGGCTCTTATTAATAATTCTATCTATGAGGGGTACTGCTCCTCCTCTGGCTACCCCGCCCATTTCTATATTGAAATTCATAGTTTACCATAATAGTAGCTTTAACTACGTTTGAAGACTATCCCTTTAATTGTTCTTCAGTTGAGCGATATTTAATATATCGATCCTATGGGAGGTATTTCCCCTCCTACGCCTACCCGCTTTATTTTTATTTTCATAAGTGTAGTATACCATAAGAGTGACTTCTAGAAAGTTTGAACATTCTCACTATAACAGTTCATAAGATATGCGATATTAAGTATTGGCGTCCGATGGGGGGAACCACTTCCCCCGTTGCTATTTTATTTCAATTTCGGGGCTCAGAAGATCCTACTACAAAAAGTTCAGCAAAATGCGTCCAGCGGCTCTCAAGATATGCGATAATTAATATTGGCATCCTATGGGGGGTACCGATTCCCCTGCCCCTATCGAAAAAATAAGTAGCCTATAATATAAATTAATCAAATATGAATCCTTTTTTAATCGTTCAAGTGATAAATCAGTTTTAAATTAAAAAAATTCATAAATCATTTTTTAAACATATAAATGAATCATATATGAATCCTTTTTCAATCGCTTAAGTGATAAATCAGATTTTGATCATCTTAACTGATCTGAAAAGAATCATTTGGGTGATTTTATCAAAAACTAATCAGCCAAATGCTAGCTGGGGAACCATTAAAAATGGTTTGCATACTAACATATTTCCATACTCATACACAGAAATACTTTATAAGATACCCAACAAACAAATCATTTCAATTTGAAATCAAACCTTTTCTTAAACGATAAACATTTGATAATCATTCGAAAATTATAGCATTCTCAACATATTGAGAAAAAACATAAATTTTGAACTTGCTTTTACCCTTTATCCTCAAAATTATAATGAAAAATATTTTTTTTAATTTAAATTTATTATTTACTAGCTTAACCCGGTGCGCTTCGCCACACTGCTTTAACCACTTTATCGGTTGAGAGATATTTAATATATGCATCCTATGGAAGGTAGTTCCCCCCTGCGCCTACCCGCTTTATTTTTATTTTCAAAGTAAAGTATACCATAAGAGTGACTTCTACAAAGTTTGAACTTTCTCACTATAACAGTTTTTAAGATATCGGATATTAAACATTGACGTCCTATGGTGGGTAACACTTCCCCCGCTGCTATTTTATTTCAATTTTGGGACTCAGAAGATCATACTACCAAAATTTCAACAAAATGCGTGCAGTGGCTCTTATTAATATTTCTATCTATGAGGGGTACTGCTCCTCCCCTGTCTCTCCCGCCCATTTTTATATTGAAAATTTATAGTTTACTATAAAAGTAGCTTAAACCACGTTTGAAGACTCTCCCTTTAATAGTTCTTCAGTTGAGCGATATTTAATATATGCATCCTATGGGAGGTATTTCCCCCCCTGCGCCTACCCGCTTTATTTTTATTTTCATAAGTGTAGTATACCATAAGAGTGACTTCTAGAAAGTTTGAACATTCTCACTATAACAGTTCTTAAGATATGCGATGTTAAACATTGGCGTCCTATGGGGAAAACCACTTCCCCCGCTGCTACTTTATTTCAATTTTGGGACTCAGAAGATCATACTACCAAAATTTCAACAAAATGCGTGCAGTGGCTCTTATTAATATTTCTATCTATGAGGGGTACTGCTCCTCCCCTGTCTCTCCCGCCCATTTTTATATTGAAAATTTATAGTTTACTATAATAGTAGCTTAAACCACGTTTGAAGACTCTCCCTTTAATAGTTCTTCAGTTGAGCGATATTTAATATATGCATCCTATGGGAGGTGTTTCCCCTATGCACCTACTCGCTTTATTTTTATTTTCAATAGTTTAGTATACCATATGAGTGACTTCTACAAAGTTTGAACATTCTCACTATAACAGTTCTTAAGATATGCGATATTAAACATTGGCGTCCTATGGGGAAAACCACTTCCCCCGCTGCTACTTTATTTCAATTTTGGGACTCAGAAGATCATACTGCCAAAATTTCAACAAAATGCGTGCAGTGGCTCTTATTAATATTTCTATCTATGAGGGGTACTGCTCCTCCCCTGTCTCTCCCGCCCATTTTTATATTGAAAATTTATAGTTTACTATAATAGTAGCTTAAACCACGTTTGAAAACTCTCCCTTTAATAGTTCTTCAGTTGAGCGATATTTAATATATGCATCCTATGGGAGGTATTTCCCCCCCTGCGCCTACCCGCTTTATTTTTATTTTCATAAGTGTAGTATACCATAAGAGTGACTTCTAGAAAGTTTGAACATTCTCACTATAACAGTTCTTAAGATATGCGATGTTAAACATTGGCGTCCTATGGGGGATTCAAATACCCCCGCTGCTATTGTATACCAATTTCGGGGCTCAGAAGATCCTACTACAAAAAGTTCAGCAAAATGCCGCCAGCGGCTCCTAAGATATGCGATAATAAATATTGGCATCCTATGGGGGGTACCAATTCCCCTGCCCCTATCGAAAAAATAAGTAGCCTATTTTATTTTTAGGGCTCACGTGATGTTACTGTAAAAATTTCAAGAAAATCGGTTTAGTAGTTTCGGAGTCTATAAGCCAACAAACAAACAAACACACAAACATACAAACATTTTCCATTTTTATATATGTACTAGCTTAACCCGGTGCGCTTCGCTACACTGCTTTAACCACTTTATCGGTTGAGAGATATTTAATATATGCATCCTATGGAAGGTAGTTCCCCCCTGCGCCTACCCGCTTTATTTTTATTTTAAAAGTGAAGTATACCATAAGAATGACTTCTACAAAGTTTGAACTTTCTCACTATAACAGTTTTTAAGATATCCGATATTAAACATTGGCGTCCTATGGTGGGTAACACTTCCCCCGCTGCTATTTTATTTCAATTTTGGGGCTCAGAAAATCCTACTACCAAAAGTTCAACAAATTGCTTGCAGCGGCTCTTATTAATATTTCTATCTATGAGGGGTACTGCTGCTCCCCTGTCTACCCCGCACATTTTTATATTGAAATTTATAGTTTACTATAATAGTGGCTTTAACCACGTTTGAAGACTCTCCCTTTAATAGTTCTTCAGTTGAGCGATATTTAATGTATGCATCCTATGGGAGGTATTTCCCCCCCTGCGCCTACCCGCTTTATTTTTATTTTCAAAAGTGAAGTATACCATAAGAGTGACTTCTAGAAAGTTTGAACATTCTCACTATTACAGTTCTTAAGATATGCGATGGTAAACATTGGCGTCCTATGGGTAAAACCACTTCCCCCGCTGCTTCTTTATTTCAATTTCGGGGCTCAGAAGATCCTACTACCAAAAGTTCAACAAAATGCGTGCAGTGGCTCTTATTTATATTTCTATCTATGAGGGGTACTGCTCCTCCCCTGTCTCTCCCGCCCATTTTTATATTGAAAATTTATAGTTTACTATAAAAGTAGCTTAAACCACGTTTGAAGACTCTCCCTTTAATAGTTCTTCAGTTGAGCGATATTTAATATATGCATCCTATGGGAGGTATTTCCCCCCCTGCGCCTACCCGCTTTATTTTTATTTTCATAAGTGTAGTATACCATAAGAGTGACTTCTAGAAAGTTTGAACATTCTCACTATAACAGTTCTTAAGATATGCGATGTTAAACATTGGCGTCCTATGGGGGATTCAAATACCCCCGCTGCTATTTTATACCAATTTCGGGGCTCAGAAGATCCTACTACAAAAAGTTCAGCAAAATGCCGCCAGCGGCTCCTAAGATATGCGATAATAAATATTGGCATCCTATGGGGGGTACCAATTCCCCTGCCCCTATCGAAAAAATAAGTAGCCTATTTTATTTTTAGGGCTCACGTGATGTTACTGTAAAAATTTCAAGAAAATCGGTTTAGTAGTTTCGGAGTCTATAAGCCAACAAACAAACAAACACACAAACATACAAACATTTTCCATTTTTATATATGTACTAGCTTAACCCGGTGCGCTTCGCTACACTGCTTTAACCACTTTATCTGTTGAGAGATATTTAATATATGCATCCTATGGAAGGTAGTTCCCCCCTGCGCCTACCCGCTTTATTTTTATTTTAAAAGTGAAGTATACCATAAGAATGACTTCTACAAAGTTTGAACTTTCTCACTATAACAGTTTTTAAGATATCCGATATTAAACATTGGCGTCCTATGGTGGGTAACACTTCCCCCGCTGCTATTTTATTTCAATTTTGGGGCTCAGAAAATCCTACTACCAAAAGTTCAACAAATTGCTTGCAGCGGCTCTTATTAATATTTCTATCTATGAGGGGTACTGCTGCTCCCCTGTCTACCCCGCACATTTTTATATTGAAATTTATAGTTTACTATAATAGTGGCTTTAACCACGTTTGAAGACTCTCCCTTTAATAGTTCTTCAGTTGAGCGATATTTAATGTATGCATCCTATGGGAGGTATTTCCCCCCCTGCGCCTACCCGCTTTATTTTTATTTTCAAAAGTGAAGTATACCATAAGAGTGACTTCTAGAAAGTTTGAACATTCTCACTATTACAGTTCTTAAGATATGCGATGGTAAACATTGGCGTCCTATGGGTAAAACCACTTCCCCCGCTGCTTCTTTATTTCAATTTCGGGGCTCAGAAGATCCTACTACCAAAAGTTCAACAAAATGCGTGCAGTGGCTCTTATTTATATTTCTATCTATGAGGGGTACTGCTCCTCCCCTGTTTACCCCGCCCATTTTTATACTGAAATTTATAGTTTGCCATAGTAGTAGCTTTAACCACGTTTGAAGACTCCCCCTTTAATAGTTCTTCAGTTAAGCGATATTTAATATATGCATCCTTTGGGAGGTTTCCCCCCCCCCCCTCCCCTACCCGCTTTATTTTTATTTTCAAAAGTTTAGTATACCATAAGAGTGACTTCCGCAAAGTTTGAACATTCTCACTATAACAGTTCATAAGATATGCGATATTAAGCATTGGCGTCCTATGGGGGGAACCACTTCCCCCGCTGCTATTTTATTTCAATTTTGGGGCTCAGAAGATCCTACTACAAAAAGTTCAGCAAAATGCCGCCAGCGGCTCTTAGGTATGCGATAATAAATATTGGCATCCTATGGGGGGTACCAATTCTTCTGCCCCTATCGAAAAAATAAGTAGCCTATTTTATTTTTAGGGCTCACGTGATGTTACTGTAAAAATTTCAAGAAAATCGGTTCAGTAGTTTCGGAGTCTATAAGCCAACAAACAAACACACAAACACACAAACATACAAACATTTTTCATTTTTATATATATAGATATAGATATTTATATAAATAAACTGTCAGGTAAACATTGTCATGGCTCTGCGTAACACAGCGATCGTACAATAAACTAATAATTTCTTGACTTTCATTTTTTATTTCAATATTCAAACTCAATGTAATTAATGTCTAAAATAATTTATATTTTTTCACAAGAAATTAAGCTAATATGTAATTTTTCTTTAATTTTAAAACACATTTATCTCTAATCGCCATTTTTTAATGTTTAGATTTATTTTTCATTGTTACCAAATTTATTTAGTTTGATATTTAATTAAAAATTTATCAAAAAAATTTTAGGCCCAATGTTTATATTTAAATCATTATCAATTTATATTCAAATATTAATATCAAACAATTGAAAAAGGTTTGAGAATTGTGTTTGATGTCATATGTTAATGTTTTTCATATCAAAGGTTTGACTTCATGTTTGTTGGGTATACATACAATCATACAGACTAACACATTTTACAAGTTTTTAACATTGCTGCACTGTAACTGTTTAAATAAATTCAACATACGAATGAATGTGGTGTGTGTTTTTGTGAAGATACACCATGCAAATAATAGGACCAGTCCAAACACGCGTGTAAAGAGTAGCCCACAAGGGACTAGGACTAGTCCAAAAGTAACCCAAACGTATGGAAAATACATGGTCTTTTTAACATTACGATGTCCTAGGGCAGGGGTCTAATCACCGCTTTCGATACTATCGTATCGAATAAACTATCAAATTTGTTTGCATACGATAGACACTAGGGATGCCAAACGGGAAATCCCGAATCCCGAAATCCCGGGATTTTTCGGGATTGATAAATCCCGAATCCCGGGATTTATTTTTTTTAATCCCGGGATTTTTCGGGATTTTCGGGATTTTTAATATATCAACAATTATGTACAAAAATGTTCGTTTTTATTAAATTTTTATACTTTATAATTATTCAATGTCTTAATTTGATTCTGTGTACCAATTAACAATTTAATGAATATTTGTAACACATTGTTCAAAAATTATTTAGAGAAAACAAGCAAATCTGATACTTTGTTACGTGAATTCTATGTACGTATTTGTAAAAAGCCAACGGAAAAAACTTTTCTTTATTAATGTATAAAAAATACCAGTTGTTATAAATAAGACAAAATGAATTTTGAAGAGCATAAAACAAAATGTAATGACAAAAGTTCTATGTGGTATTATTTTTTGATGCAGTTTAAAGGCGCTCCTCAAGCAAAATGCAAAATATGTAAAAGGGTTTTGAAAACTAATGGCGGTTCAACAAAAGTACTAATAACTCATTTAAAAGTAAGTTAATTAATTAAAACTTTCATATTTACTAAACCGTGTTGTTTAGGTTCATATGACAAAGTTGGAGAAAAATGATTGCAGTGAGCCTGAACGAAAAATTTTAAAAATGACAGATTAAAATTTTCTAAAGCAAGAGGAGTCTTTGTCTGCTACTATTGGGCGCTTGACTGCTGTTGATAATTTGCCATTTTCCTTATTGGTAACGTCTACAAAACTAAGAAAATCACTGAAAGCTAGTGGTTTTGAAGTTCCATAATCTAGAGAAACAATAAAGGCAAAATTTATGGAATATTTTCTTAAATGTAAAATGGACATAATAGAAGAAATCGTCGAATTAAAGTCAAAAGGAAAAAAATTTAGTATCGCGTTCGACGAATGGACGTCTACCTCAAATAAGCGTTTTATGAACATCATTATTCACACAAATCAGAAATTTTTTAATATTGGTTTGGTAAGGATGAAGAAGTCTGGCACTGCTGTAAACTGCATTCAATATTTAGAAGACAGACTGAAGGAATTTGGAGTTCTATTGCCTGAAGACGTGGTCAGTTTCACCACTGATGGAGCATCAACAATGCAAAAAATCGGAAAGTTAATAGTTCAAAAACAGCAATTGTGTTATGCACATGGTCTACATCTTGCAGTTGTAGATGTATTGTATAAAAATACGCCAAGTGTTTGTACCGAAGAAGAATTGTCTTCATCAGAAGACGATGATTTTTTATTTGAATCTTTAGAAATGGGACTAAGAGTCAAGCACAATAACATAACAGAAAGATTTTGTATAAAACCTGTGATTGAAAAAGCTAGAAAAAAAGTAAGAATGTTCAGAAAGTCACCAACAAAAAACGATATTTTGCAATCGTACGTAAAACATGAAAAAGGTAAGGAACTAAAATTGATCTTGGACTGCACAACAAGATGGAATACTCGGTTTGAATTGTGCCAACGCTTTTCCAATTTAGAAATTCCTGTTAAAAAGGCCTTAATTGATTTAAAGTTGCAAGCTTTTTCTGACGAATAATTTTATTTAGTAAAACAAATAATAAATACTTTAAATCCTGTAAAAATCACACTTGAAGCTCTATGTCGCAACGACATGACTTTGTGTGAGGCTGATGCTGCTCACACGAGATTGATGATAGCATATCAGACGAGGATTTAGAAGATCATGACGTTTCTATTGTTAAAAAATTAAACAAAAGTCCAGTTAAATCTTTAAAGTCAGAAGTTAATGACATAGACACACAACTTACCAAAGAAATAAATTTATTTCAATCAGAAGCCATTAGAGGTAAATATTTGCAGGATGCATACAACTATTTAGAAACTATTTTACCAACAAGTGTAAATTGTGAAAGATTTTTTTCTACCGCAGCAAATGTTGGAAACAAAATTCGTTCTAGATTATCTGATGAAAAATTGAACACTTTGATATTTTTAAGAAGCTACTTACATTCGACAAACTAATTACTTAAACTTAATTTACGTGATGAACTTTTTCATAAAAAAAATTATATTTGGAGTTATATTTCTTTTATCGTAAATAATTATTATACCCTTTATTTTTGAGTTACATTCTTTTTTTTTTTGTTGGCAAACAACGATTATTTTAAGACATAAAAACAATATAATAATTTAAAATTTTTATATAAAACGAATGGTTTTGTTAAGTTTTCTATAAAACAAAATATATAATTAACTCTTGTTTATAAAAAAAGTTGTAACAGAATTGTTTTGTTAAGTTTTCTCTTTTAAAAATTCAAAAATAAATGAATGAAATTTAGTTACTTAAAAAAAGTTGTTTATGAATTGTTCTGTTAATTTTTCCTTTTTTTAATTCAAAAATAAATAAAATTTAGTTACTTAAAAAAAAGTTGTTTATGAATTGTTTTATTAAGTTTTTTTTTTAAAAATTCAAATATAAATAAATAAAGTGTTGTTTATTTTAAAAAAAAATTGTATATTAAAGAAACACATTGATCCCGAAAAATCCCGGAATCCCGAAAATCCCGGGATTTTTTAAAACCAATCCCGTTTAGCATCCCTAATAGACACTGACGTATCGAATGAAAACTCGAGAAATGTACACTCAAAAAAAAATCAATCCATCCGTACTCAAATCAATCCGAAGCGGTATTAATAGTACGGTGAGTACAGATTTTCTTGAATCAAGTACAGAAAGATTGATTCAAGTACGGATTTTTAATCCCAAAATACTTAAATTAAACATATTCAATCCCGTTTTCGTACTTGAAATAATCCGAAAATGAGATTGATTTAAACTAACATTGAATCAATCTCAAAATGCACTTCATTCAAAAATTATAAAATTGTTTTAATCCGAACTCGTACCTCAAATAATCCGAAAAACTAAACTAAAACTAAGATTGAATTAATCTTAAAATGAGCTTGATTCAAGTAACATAAAGTGGATTTTATCCCGAATTCATGATTGAAAAAACAAAAAAAAAAAGAAATTACAAAGAAAAAATGATAATGATTGATTTACTTACCCGTATAACACATTAGAGAATGATATAACACCAACATCATGCCCGATATGGTTTTTATTTTAGAAATCTTATGTACATATTGAACCAAAAATATAAACTAAATGAGTAGCATGAGTTCAAATTTAAAAAAAAAAAACTTTGAAAAGAAATTAATTTTCAACAGTAATCCCAATTAGGATTGTTTTGAGTACGTTTAAGTGTTTTTCGTACTTGAATTTTTGAGTACGACTCGTACTTAAAGTAATCCCAAAAAACTTGATTTATCCCGAGTGTTTTTCTTTCTGTGTAATGTCGAGTAACTCGATATCGAATGCTATTATTTCAATTTCAAAATATTTCATTCAATATCGAGAGTCCTGATACCAAAATAAATAATTTTGCTCGATATCGTATGCGGTGATTAGACCCCTGGACCATATAACCCAGCTTTGGATTAAAAAGGAGTAGTTTTAAAACTAATACTCAAGAGGATTAGTTTTGAAGTCGTTTAAAAACGAAAGCACGTAGTTAAAAAACGAAGACATGTCGTCTCACTACAAACACTTTTAGCCAATGACATGGTCCATGCTTGCATTACATCGGACCAGTCCATGGAGTAGTCCATTTTATCAAAATGGATTAGGTAGTCCAATAATATTTGCAGGGCAGTGTTTTAGTATTAAGGATATTATAACCTTTTAAAAGTCAAACAGACTACTAGCGTATGAACATAAGACATGCCCAAAAACACTTTTTTCGTATTATTTTTAAATGTTCCTAAAAATATGAAAGGACACATTTTCAGTGTACACGGGCAGTTCTACAAAAAAGATTTTAGAGAAAATACCTTAACCCTAAATTTCTATGATGCACACAAAAAAGAAAAAAACCAATGTTATATCGTCGAAATCAAGGTTGATTTTACCGTTTTCGGTACTGATTTTGGTTCATTGTTAATTTAACATGATTTTACATTCACTTGCGGGAATTTTTTTTCTTTTAACATTGCAGTAAAGTTAAAGCAAAATGTCATTTGTATTGAAATAACAATCCGAATCACGTTGAATGAAAGTTATTTCATCAAAGTTATTTTCGGGAATACAAAATTTATTATTAATACGATTTCCGTTTGACGTGCTAAATTCCCAGTTTTTCTTATTGGATAAATACACTGAAATTTATTGTTGAGGGAAAGCTAGCTTCTATGCGCATTTCACTGGTTGCTTAGGCCAGCTATCAGGAATCCTTTTCCAAAGATTTTAGAAAAGCCAAAAATATTATACAAATAAAACCCTAAAGCGAATAAGAATTTTTAACACTCAAAGTTGTGATGAGCAAAGTCACCGCGGCTCGTTTTGCCCCACACCAGAGGACAATTCGGACTGTTGTTGTGGTTTATATATCTGTTCTTTTATTTTGTTTTATATTGTAATGAATTGTATTGATATAAAACATGAATTATATTTAATTCATTTAAATTAACATTTACTTTGTATTAAATAATTTGAATTGTTAGTTTTAGTTATATTTAATGATTATGTACTTCTTAAGCATGAACTATAGTTTATTTATTATTAGTTTGTATTAAATAATTTGAATTGTTAGTTTAAATTTAACGACTAGTAACAACGGCACCTGGTTGTGAAAGATATACTTAATGCACCACACTACAACACTGGGCAGTCACAGCTGTTTGATTCATATGTTGGTTTGTGTGTGTGTGTGTATGACTGTGTGTTAAACCAAACAGTATAAAAGCCCTGCAAATATTTTTGGACCACCTGATCCAATTTCATGAAATGGACTACTCCATGGACTGGTCCGATGTAATGCAAGCATGGACCATGTCATTGTTAAAAAGTCTTTGTAGTGAGACGACATGTCTTTCTTTCTTTAACGACATGTTTTCGTTTTTAAACGAAGTTAAAACTAATCCTCTTGTGTACACAATGGAGTAGTTTTAAAACTACTCCTTTGTAGTCCAAATATGGGTTATATGGTCCTTCCCTAGGACATCGTAATGTTAAATAGACCATGTTTTTTCCATACGTTTGGGTTACTTTTGGACTAGTCCTAGTCCCTTGTGGGCTACTCTTTACATGCGTGTTTGGACTGGTCCTATTATTTGCAGGGAGGGCGAGCATCGACTGGTACGAGTCAAGGCCTCATTACTCTTACGTAAATGTATACGTTGATAATCAGCTGTTCCGTTTTCCTTACCAACCTACTGTGCATATAGGTACTCTAACGTAAACGTAACGTTGCGTTGCGGATGAACCTGATAAAATTAAAATTTCTCTCCGTTTTTACGTATCAGCTGTTAAGAATTGTATTTTTGTTTTGAAGCAGTGTTGTCAACAAAACTTAGTAACCAGCGGCTTACTTTTAAATTTTATTAATGAGATTCTCATCAAAACGTTAATTTAAATTTGATGTTAAGAAATCCAATGTTATTGGTTTTTTGTTCGAAATGAAATTAATGTTGGCTTTATGTGTCACAGAAACCAAAGTTATCGGGTTTTTATTGAAAATAAAAGAAGCAGCTTACAGCTCTTGTTTATTTGTTGGAAATAAATATTGTTGTTAAAAGTTTAATGTTTTATTTTATTTTATCCAACAGTTAGATTATTTCCATAGATGGAAGTAAATTAAATTGCTAAATGTTAAAATAGTATTTTTGCATGTTTCCGGCAGCGGGCTGCTGCAAATTTACAAAAGCCTTTTTCTCACTTTTTCTATGGTCAATTTATTTATTTATAAGTTTGAAACAAGAAATATTTTCGTATTTTAACTAAATTCGCTTTATATACATACATATTTACAAAACAATAAAAGTACACAAATATAAACAACAAATGCAAGTTATACAACGATGGTATTTATTTCATATTGTACATTAGTATGTTTACTGTATTTCCACTTCTTATTTTCTTTTCTATAGTTTTCATTTATATTTACAACAAAAGTTTTAACAATATTTTAACGCAAAATCATAATTTATAAAATTATTAAATAAAGATTTAATTTAAAGCTGTAAACACATGAGCCAAAACATAAAACAGCTGATTCGATTATTGATTTTATTATAAAATAATAATTTGCATACATTTTGGACAATGCAAATAAAAAAATCAGCGCAAGTTCCGAATATTCGCCTTAACCTTATTATATGAAATATTTTATTTTTATTTGACCTTTCTTTTTTCATAATTATTTTAAATTATTTAAGCTTGAGGTCTTTTTTTAAGCTTTGCTTACAATCAGAGAAACAATTTCGTTCTTTCTTCTGTCTTTTTTCTTCCAAAAGTATTTCATATATTTTCCTTTCGTTTTAGAACACATTTTTAAAAAATTTTTAGTTAAATATGTAACTAAAGTTGAATCAACTCGAACTTCAGCAACAATTTGTATGAAATTGTTTCTGACGTTTAAAATAATTTTATTTAGTTTTGAATGAAAATTTTAACAAAATGTTTACAAAAATAAAAATATATGCTTAATATTGTTGTGCCTAAAATTTGCAAACGGTTTTTTGATGCAAAATGTGTGTAGTTACAAAAGAAATTGTTGCTCTATTATGAACACCACGTGAAAATGTTTTTTTGATTGTGAACGCAGCTTAACACATTGGTTATATCAAGTTTCATTTAAAGAGATATTGATAAGGGCTAAATATATTTTAAGGTCCATAACTCCAAAACTAGATTCTCAGGCGCAATAAAAACTAGATAAAAAATTTAATTTTTCAAAGCAATTTTAGTGCTGGATATGTAAATATACAATGCCAGCTCGCTTATCCGAAGGTGTGTAATCCGAATTATCCAGTAATCCAAATTGAATTTATGACGTATTACATACTCTATAGTTCGCATTGATTGCAAGTTCGCTAAACCGAATTTTTATTTATTTTATTTTTCTGCTTTTTTTATAATTTTAAGAACCAAATTTCTGTGCAAACTTTGAAAATTTGCAACTAATTTTACCGCAATAATTACGTGTGAATTTCTAAAGAGGAAATTCTTAGCTGGATTATTAAATCTGGCAATACTTCGTGGGAGCATGTGTACTGCAAGAGAACCAACCCTACATCACATATTTTGTATTTAAAAAAAAAAAACAAAACATTTAAAAAAAGCTTAGCTGCCGTATTCCTTAAAAACTAAATTGGTCTTCAAATATATTTTCAGAAAAATTTGTATAGACATTTTGTTTGAAAATACGTTTGATACAGGGCGAATTCATACAATGTGGTCTTATTTGAAAACGTTTACAACACTGTAAAATATTTTACCGTTGTGTCAAATATTCAAACAAATATTTCATTTTGTTTTTATTTTAAATTGTGTGTTATAAAATATAATAACCTTTTAAATTTCATAATTTTAATCGATAATTATAGAATTTAGTAAAGATGCCCCAGAACCACCAGGAAGGTATACCATTTTGTCACAAGGTAAGTTATCAGCTGTTGCTTACGTACTAAGATAAGGTCACCTGGTGTAAATTCGCTTTGGTTTGATATCTTAATTATGTTTTTAGAATACAAAACTTAATTTTTTCATTCTTGATTAATAAAAATAAAATAAATAAGTTTTAAAATCCTAGTCTGCGTTTTATTTTCGGAATTATAATACATAATAACAGCACATCCAGTAATCTGAATATCTCGTTAATCCGAATCAGGGTCTGCAATCATTAATTCGAATTAGCGACCTGGCACTATATATCTGTTGCATTTTGACAAAACATCTTAAGTCAAATTCAAAAAGTTGATAAAAATGTTGGTAATCATACGAATTGTCATTCAAAAAATATTTTTGTTTACATATGTATTTAAAATTTTGTATTATAAACGAAATTTTTCTTTAAGTTTGATTTTTTAAATGTTTTTTTATTTGATAAAAATGATTTTTTCAGCGAGTTTTTTTAAAGCATTTTGCTTTCTTATCACGACTTAAGATGTTTTGTCAAAATGCCACAGATATGTATGTATAAAGTATTTTATTTTTTGTACAAGAGCGCCGGTATCGGTATGTATTGGCGATTTTAAACATGAATGTTAACAACATGTTTTGGAACAAGACTGTGAGCAAAATCAAAACAAATAATGATTTACACACATACATATGTACGAGTACACACATACACCTCAACAACATATGACACGTTTACGTTTTTGTAGTAACTACCAACATTTCAAGTCGACCGCAACGTTTACGTATCCGCAACATTTACGTAGAGTAACGAGGCCTTCAGTCGGTGACGAGTAGTCTTGGGCTTAATCGTTCATTTAGGTGACCGGTCATTATCGTTCAATTCAAAACAATGAACGAGTTCGTTCATTTCGTTCATTTTGAGTCAGTTGATCATTTGGGTCACTTGATCTTTTATGTCAGTCGGTCTTTTGTGGTGTTCGTTCATTCATTCACAATTGATTGATTACATTCATATAATTTATAAATCTTAGGCCCGTTTTCACAACTAACCGATAACTAAAAGTAGACTTTAAACGGCCTTATAAAAAGTGTTCCATTATTAAAACTTTACTTTAACTTAAAATGATCGCTCAAGTAAATTAAGATTAATCCTATCTGGTAGGTAAAAGTGAAGTTGTAATAATGGAAGTTTGTATTGCACTCTACTTTGAACGCAAGTTTTAGTGGAGGTATTTTTTAAAAAGAACTTGAAAGAGTTTACTGGACGTATCCTTATAGCAATAAACTTTTTTCAAAAACTGATTAAACTTATATGGAATGCCATCATAGAAATAGTCTTTCCAAATAATGGGTAAAATTGTCTAAGAGTGTCAAACAAATTCATGGCTTATACCATGTTCACACTCGGGTTCTTGAAAGCGTTAAAAGCACTCGAACATGAATAAGCTCTAATCACATCAAAATCGAGATGATTACCCATACATTGAAGTGATTTGTAAATCACTTCAAACTGAGTACAATGTAGAATCAGCCAACATGAACGTGTATAACCGACAACGATTTCTGCTTAATGTTTTTCCTTAAATAATTCATAAATTTTCACAATTTCATTATTAATATGTTTAAAACAATCTTCAGATAACTTTATAAAATATTTTTATCCAATTTTAATACTTTAAGGAAATATAAATTTGTTTGTTGGGTTTTTTCCTAATCAACTGTTATCTTATTCATCTCATATGTAACAACATTTTGCTTAAACGCGTCTAAAAAATCAAGTCTGAACATAGCATGATCCAATAACCAACAAAATCGACATTTATTTTATAAGCCGCCAAAAAAACGCCATGTCGCCAAATTGAATATAAGGTCGCAAAGAAATTTGACAACCCTGACCGTATTATGAAAATGTGTAAAGCAATGAGTAAATGAAATAAGTATATTTTACTGACATCACAAATATACAATAGTATTGCTGTTTCTTTTCAACCAGTTGTTCGGTAAACAAGTGACCGACTGACTAAAAAGACCCAAGTGAACCATTGAACGAAATTGACCGATGAAACTGAACGGCCGTTCATCTGACTGATCCGTTTAATTGAACGAGTTCGTTCATGAACGACACAACTCTAGTGACGAGATCGACATAAGGTAAGAACTACTAAGACCAGTGGCGAATTCACAGTCGCAGTAGTTTTTAAATTATTAGATATCACTCAGTGGCATACATGGTAGTATGAGTATTACCTGTTGGTTATTCCAGGCAAATACTCACAACGCCTGCGCTGAAGAGAAGTACCGCGGGACAACACTCGAGTGGCCAACCTTGTGCCATCCCAGTGTGCTTCCTCAAGGCTCAGTTAGTCTTTACTTTCTGTTGCTGTCACTTACAATTACTTAACAAGTTTTTAATATTACAGATTGGACCGTAACAGAACAGAAAATCTAATCAATTTCACAGGTTTTTTAATAACAAAAACAAATCAGCTGATTCGTAACAGAACAGAAAGTAAAGACTAATTCTGCCTTTAGTCTTCCCCAGCGTGGTAGCAGGGGCTTTGGTCAACACCCGAGTGGTAAACCTCGAGCTGGACTCTGGTTCTGCTCCCACTGCACCAGGTGGCGCTACTGACCAACCGTACAAAGTAATTTAAATAAATTGATACGTATTATAACATGGTAAGATAATAATATCAAAGCCAAAACAAAACACCAACAATAAACAGTGAGTTTATCTTTTCTAACATTCCCCTACAATTAGTTAGTTTCTTTCCGGCGAAATATCTGGGCGTGGTTCTGGATAGCAGGCTGTCATGGGGACTAAATGTCCGGATGAGAGTGGAAAAGGCAATAGTTGCCATATATGCGTGCAGGGGTGCAATCGGCAGGAACTGGGGTATGAGCCCGAGGTGTGTCAATTGGATCTTTGAGGCTGTGGTAAAGCCGACCCTGTACTATGGGGTCGTTGTGTGGTGGACTGCACTGGATAGGGGCGTACACCGTGCGATGCTTGAGAAAGTATACAGACTGGTCGCGTTGATGATTACGGGATCAATGCGATCTACTCCAACAAGGGCGCTGTTCACGATACTGAACTGGCTCCCGGTGGATATAATGGCCAGACAGTTGGCTCTTTGTTCGGCGACGCGGCTGCACGCGGTGAATAGCTGGTCAACACGTGACTTTGGACACGCCGGGATAATCAAACGTACGATTGTCCCTGATGTAGTGGATTACTGCACCCCGGTGCCATTCTTTGGTGCGGGGTTCGTGGTGCAAATGGCGCACAGCGGTGCGCTGTTGGATACTTTCCGTGAACCGACCCTAGGGGTCTACACTGATGGTTCGAGGAAAGGTGAGAGGGTCGGCGGAGGTTTCTTCATAGAGGAACTGGATGTGAAGGTTTCCTTTCGCCTGCCGGATGGATGTAGTGTCCTGCAGGCGGAAATCTCGGCTATAAGGCGGGCGGCAAACTGGCTGAGGTATCATCGCATATCGGGAGATATACGTATATTTACTGACAGCAAGGCTGCCCTTGCTTCCCTAGCGGGTGTCTACACGACATCGAGGTTAACTGTAGAATGTCGGATGTCTTTGGATGAGATTGCGAAACATTCAAGGGTAACGCTAATATGGATACCGGGGCACACTGGGTGCCCGGGCAATCAGGTAGCAGACGAGCTGGCCAAACAGGGTGGTCGCATGGATGATGCATTCATTGACCAATTCATTGGCCTTCCAATGGCTCAATGTAAATCACTTATAGGGCGCGAGTCCTATAGAGTTGCGCAGACGCGGTGGACCTGTGAATCCACCTGCTCGATATCCAGGATCCTCTGGCCTGGATATGATGGACGGAGAACTAGCTCTCTACTTGGGCTTAGCAGAAACCAGATTAGGACTGTGATATCGGTTGTAACTGGACACTGGCCGGTGGGGACTCATGCTAGGAGAATGGGTCTGGAATTTTACGACTACTGTAGAAGTTGTCAGAACGAGGAGGAGGAGGAGACTGTGCTCCACTTTCTCTGTCATTGCCCTGGACTGCGGGGTATAAGGGTGGAATGCCTGGGGGAACCGGTGTTTGCCTGTTTGGGGGATCTATCTGGGATGGAACTGAAATCGCTCCTTCTCTTCACTAGGAAGACGAGGTGGTTGGACTTTGCAGTGACGCCATCTGAGTGACTGCTCTAAGGGATGGGCATTGGCGCAGGGTATCACAAAGGGACCAATAAAGGACCCAAGTGAGCTGTCTTTGATGGCTGCCCGTGGAACCTAACCTAACCTAACCTTTCCGACTCGAATTGTAGTTGTAGTGGGTAAAAAGAAAAAACAAAATTAAAAAACAAACTGCTTCATTCTACTGTCTTCGAAAGAAAACAACAACAAAGTTTCATATAGGATGGTTTGAGTACGATTAACATTGTGAAGAAGCAGTTACTCCTGTAACATATGTTTCACTTATTTTGTACTCCCCTTTGCTAACATAAGAATCAGCAGAATGGCCCAATATGGTTTTCGTAATCATTCTACTTTGAAAACTTGACAAAATAATTTTAATTAAAAGAATACGGGATTTGTCTTCATTTTATAACACATTTTAAACATGAAAATAAAAAAAATATACATACTTAAGTATGTTAATGTTAATATAGCAAAACTGCCAATTGTAAAAGTGTCTCTGTATCGCTCTATAAGTTTAACTAATTGAAAGTGTTTTAATTGTTATTTAAAGTTATTACTGTATTGCAGTTGTCAACTGTCTGTTTATTTACTGGACTGTTATAAATATTTGTTAACCGGGATAAGTTAAATGATTAAACTCTTCGTTTTAATATAATTTATTATCAATTTGTTTACCAAAAATACATTTGTGAAAACATCTGTTCAATTTAATACAGTAGTTTTGACTTAGCTGCACAATCTCCTTTGCACGATTTTTTGTGCAGGTAAATCAAAAATGCAGCTATCTTAAATGCATTTACCTGCCTTAATGTGCAGGTACACAATTGTGGTTACCTGCACAAAAGTGCAGCTAAAGTTAAGTGTTTGATTTAAAAGTAGAATAAAAAAATTATTTTTTTAATACATAAATTTATACTTTATTAAAATTTTATTTCAACCCAGGAGCTTACTAGGAATCTCACAAAGAGTCTTTTTGATCGTCGACGAGATCATTTTTTAATTGTAGACGATTCCTAGCACGGGAGAAACTGTTACACGTGCTGATTCGTAAGAGAGATTCTTCCATAACACAGCGAAAAACGCTTATATTATTCGTAAAGGGAATCGTTTATGATGTATGTTGAGTTTATCTAACGAGTCTTTCAAGAGCATGCTAAGAGTCGTATGAGACTCATGTAGGTTTTATTTTACAACCCGTGAAATACTCAGCCGTATGACTAAGCTACCTAAATAAGGGCATCAGGCGTATTTTTCATGCCAAAAATTCTAATTTTCATACAATTTCTATAAAACAAACCTTAAGGTCGCGAAATCAATACCATCCTGTCGGAAAATCCTTTTTTGCAGATCCTTAGACCGGGTTGTTTTATTAAAATTGTATTGGCAATAGCATTTTCATACTTCAAAAACTGTCTTATTTAGGTAGCTTAGTAATTGTTATACGACTCTTAAGCCTATAGTACACGGAATGTAAAAAGCCACATACGCATGCGGTTCTGACGTAATTTTGACCTCACTACAATACCCACAATAGCAAGTTCGTGTTGTGTGATGACGACAAAATTACGTCAGAACCACATGCGCATGTGACTTTTTACATTCCGTGTACTATAGGCTTTACAGAGAGTCCCAAAAGGTTCATTTCAAGATTTACAGACGAGCGTGTCAAAAAATAAATAAATTAAGAAAAGATTTAGATGTTTTTGTTGTCAAATAATCACCAGAAGATTCTTTTAGGAGTTGTATATTAAACATAATCGTCTTACAAACAGCCTATGCTAGCTGGGAAATCGCAGATCATTTTAAACATGTATGTATGTTTATTTAATATAAAAGAAGCATTAACAAAAACAATGAGAATTCACAAAGAACATAAAACATAAAAAACAAAATAATTGCGATTTATATTTTTATAAACAGCTTAAATTGGATATTTATGTGAAAAAGTGGCCACCATATATTTTTATGTGTGCAGCTAACTTTGATGTTTTGTATGAAAATATTTTAAAGCTGCCCAAAAATATGAAAAATGTGCAGGTATGCAAAATGCACGTAAACAAGGATTTTGAAGAATAATTCCAGAAAATATTTATTTTGGGCAGTTAAGTCAAAGTGCAGCTAACTTTGATATTTTGTATGAAAATAATTTTAAAATGCCAAAAATTTTGTGCATTTATCTTAAATGTGCAGGTATAGAAAGTGCACTTAAAAAAGGAATTTGTATGGAATTAGAAAGAATAATTCCAAAAATTATCAATTTTGTGCAGTTAAGTCAAAAGTGCACGTAAACAAAAGGCAGTTAAGTCAAAACTACTGTAACAATAAATACGACTCTAAAAACAATCATCATTCGTACTCTGAAATAAACTTTACTGGTTTGTGTATTTGATCACGTTATAGCAGCGCCATCTGTTGTAATTGAATAAAATTATCACCCAGCAAACAATTTTATGAACATTGTAAACTATTTGGGAAATGGGGCTATCAGCATAGGTGCACGTAGTGCGGAAAATTTCTGACTGTCATTCACTTGGGAGTGACCAGTAACGATTCCTCTGTTTGACTGTCCAAGAAACTCACTTCTTCCGGTCCTAGACCAAGTATTTCCCGGGCAATGGCTTTTCTGATTCCTCTGAAAGCTAGCTAAAGTGAGAAGGCGCCCAGTCATGTAGCCTGAATAGTTAAAGTACATCTTAACGTCTCAGGCAAGTAGGCAAATTACATGAATATTTGCTGAAGCATGACTGCATCGTGGGATTGGACACGAAAATAGCAGCCCTATCACCAATCTAAGAAAGGAGGTCCAGCAACCCACCTTTTCGAAATATAATTTGCTAACGAATCGCCTTTGGCGCCCTATGCTCCAGTGGGAGTTAGAGGAATATATATATACATATATATATATATATATATATATATATATATATATATATATAAACTATTTAAAAAAAAAATAAACACTTTTATCATGGATTGCTTAAGTATCAATTGTAACGTTACTGAAAATGAAAGAATGATATCGTGTTGGTTGTGCTTAGGGCATGACCATTTAAAATGTATGGCATTAAAGCCACGCGATGCGGATGCTCTTGCTGGCGCTGGAAAATCACTGCAATGGTCTTGCCCGCGGTGTAAAAAAATTAACATAGATTTTAATAAATTTTTTAAAAGTTTTAGAGATGAATACGTCAATCTAATATGTGAACTATTTACAAACTATCAGAATTTAGATAAGTTTTCGGATGTGACAGATCTGTTGTCTCCAAAGCGTAAAAAAACGTTAAGTACATCCCCGATGACTCCATCACTAACCTATTCTACAGTTGTAACTCGTTCAACGTCTTCTGAAATTAATAATGATAATGCTGTTCATTTTCGCCTCTAAATGGGATCTCGCCACACGTAGTCAGTATTGACAATACTCCAATGGATACAACATTAAATAACCAAATTGTTCGTAACCCACTGCGAGCTGTTCCACCAAAAAGATCAATTTTCATTTCTCGTCTGGCAAGTTCCACTTCTTCAGATGATATAGATTATTATATTAAATCTTAAGTTGGATATAATTCTGATGTTTTAATTCATAAATTTAAATACTCTCAGCCAAGGTCTATTACATCTTTTAAATTAACTGTTTCTGCTGATATTTTCAATCAAGTTCTGGATAAAAACTTCTGGCCTGAAAACATATTAGTTCGGGAGTACATTTATAAGGATAGATTGAATGTTAATAATTTTGGTGTTCTCCCTCAACGTGAACAGAATAATCCAAAATACTAAGTAAAGCTACTGTTGATTCATTATCTGTTTTTTATCAAAATGTTCGTGGTTTACGATCAAAACTGTCTAATTTGTATATGCAAAGCTTCAACTTTAATTATGACGTATTAGTTTCTACTGAAACTTGGCTAGATGATAACTTTCTAAATACTGAAATCCTATGTGACAAATACAACATTTTCCGTAGAGATCGTGCTACTTATGGAGGAGGTGTTCTTATTGCATGCAGTCTCTTGCAGTTTTCCTTCTGAACGTTTAGTGCTTGACATATCGCTTGATATAGAATTTATATCTGTTATTGTTAAATTAAAATACAAAAAAATAATACTAACGTGTTCATATATTCCTCCATCATCCCGGCAGTCCTTATATATCCATCATGGTGAAGCTATTAGGTGTGCTTCTCTCTCTGCTAATAACCATGACTCTATTATTATTATGGGCGACTTTAATATGCCTTCGTCCAAACGAAATTAAGTGCAAATTATACTTTTTTAATATTTTATATGATATGAGCCTTTTCCAAATAAATGGAATACTAAACGATTTTGCTAAAATTCTAGATTTAGTTTTTGTAAATGATATAGATGACTGTTATATTAAACGATCCACCCCTATTACTCTTCCGGAAGATCGATATCAAACTGATTTTGAAGTTATTGTAACCATTCCTTCGGATTGTGCTGTATCATGAAATGTTAGTACTGAAAAAGTATTTTCTTTCGAACGAGCTAACTACTACATGTTAAATGATCTTATAAGTAATACTGACTGGAGTAACATCTTGGCATATTCTTCAAACTCAAGTGATTCCACTTGTCGTATATTTGATGTGTTTTACAACATGCTGTGTTCTTTTATGGATGTGTGTATTCCAAAACGCACATCAAAAGTATTACTGGGACCGCCTTAGAATAACGTGCAGCTTTCTCGAGCAAAGAATAGGAAAAATAAATATTATAAAGTATTCAAGCGATCTGGATCATCTGTAGACTATCTAAGATATTCCGTCAGCAGGGCTGAATATGCTAGTCTAAACAAAATTTGTTATAATCGTTATTTAAAAAAATCGAATTTAATTTAAGACGTGATCCCAAGTCGTTCTATTAATTTAAGAACTCAAACAAAAAAACCGTTGGTTATCCTACTTCAATGACTTGTCGACAAATTGAATCTAGTAATGATACAGTTATAAGTAACATGTTTGATGTTTTTTCTCAAACACCTCCTCAAATTCAACATATTATAACTCAGTCAATTATCCATTTCCCTGGTGGAAAACAATACAATATCACTATTGCTTCTTATACACATCAAGAACACGATTACAAATAATCTCAAAAACCTGAAGTTCTCCTACAGTTATGGCCCGGATAAAATTTCTAGATGTGCGTTAATAAAGTGTGCAGTTTCCTTAGCAATCCCTCTGACAACTTTATTCAACGCATCTATTAAATATGCTTATCTGCCTAAATTGTGGAAAGAGTCGTATATTGTTCCTTTGTTTAAGTGTCTTATTGAAAATTACAGGGGAATTGCAAAACTGAGTGCTATACCTAAGCTTTTTGAGAAAATTATTTCAGAACATTTGAGTTATCAAGTTGGAAATATAATATCTCCTTATCAGCATGGATTTCGTAAAGGAAGTTCTACGATTTCAAATCTCTTACAATTTACTATCGCTGTTAACCGCTGATTTCTTCGAAAAAATCAAACCGATGTCATTTACACTGATTTTAGCAAAGCAGTCGATAAAGTAAATCATTTGCTTCTTGTTAAGAAACTACAATTAATTGGTTTTACGAAGCATTGCATAAAATAGACATACTCATATTTATCAGATAGGACGCAAACCGTTTGCTTTAAAAGCAGTTATTCTAAAAATATTAAAAAATACGCTGCTTTTCTCATTGTTTATTAATGACTTGCCTAATGTGATAAAATTCTCGAATATTTTAATGTATGCTGATGATGTCAAAGTTTATCTAACCTATAACCAACTTTAAGACCACCATCGACTTCAAAAGGACTTAAACTCGTTTTATGAATGGCGCAACATCAACTTTATGGAGCTGAATTTAAAGTAATGTAAAACAATGCGCTTTGTAAGAAATAACCCGATTGTTGCTGATTTTTTTCTGGGTGATTATAAAGTGGAATTAGTTGACAGCTTCCAAGATCGTATCTAACCTGCAGAACACAGTGTGTTATTCTTGAAAGTACCACCTCCAATGAAATTTGTGCTAGCTCCGGTGTCCCCCAAGGAAGTCACTTAGGTCCTTTGTTATTTTCGCTTTTCATAAACGATTTGCCGCTTGTAATGAATCATTGTAATATTTTAATGTACGCTGATGATGTTAAGATGTCTCTCAGCTACAAATTATCTTCAGATGGGGCGTATTTGCAGCAAGATTTAAATAGTTTTGACGCATGGTTTAAATATAACCAAATGGAGTTAAACTTAAAAAAATGCAAGCACATGCGATTTTCTAGAAATTGCACTTCAATGATACACTATTTCCTGGACGGGTATCAACTAGAGTTAGTTGGAGAATTTCTGAATCTTGGTATTCTACTTGATCATAAGTAAGATTTCTGCAAGCATATAACAATGACGATAAATAAAGCTCGTGGTGTGCTTGCTTATATTAAACGATGGTCTAAAGAGTTTACAGATGCCAATGTTACGAAACAACTATATAAATCCCTAGTAAGACCAATTTTGGAGTATGGGTCTATTGTCTGGGATCCTGAAATAAATATGCACATAGACCGAATAGAATCTGTTCAAAAGCAGTTTCTCTTATTCTGCCTGAGGAGCTCATTTGGTCGTTATGCTGGGAATCTTCCTTCGTATACTGCGAGGTTATCATTAATTAAACTACCTACCTTAAAAAGCCGAAGGACTATGCTAAATGTGACATTTCCAATTAATTTGAACAATGGCGATGTCCTCTCCGACTTCCTTCTTCGTAACATAAATTTTAATATTCCACGACGTTTTACCCGACACCTAATTCCTCTGTACCTTCCTGTTGTTCAAACAAATTATGCTGATGCTGATCCTTTGAGGAAAATATGCAAAAATTTCAATGAATTCTATAGCTTAATCGATTTTTCTATTAATGTAAAAGTAATTCAACGCAATATTATCCTGTTTTTAAATACTTAATATGTCCAAACAAAATTTTTTCGTTAATAATCTTATAATATATACCTATAGTAGTCTGTAAGGATTAATATCCATAGATTTAATCAAATAAATAACTAAATAAAAAAAAAAATATCCCTGAATATGGATCGATATGGGACCCTATTTACGAAATTCATTCCAATGCCATTGAGTCGGTTCGAAAACAATTCCTGTTGTTTTGTCTTCGTGGATTACGTTTTAACCTCTTAAACGTGCCTTCATATGCTGCTCGACTTACTCTTCTTATTAAACTTCCTACATTAAAAAGTCGTAGAACTATGCTTAATGTGTCATTTTTATTCAATGTTATTAATGGTGACATCTGCTGTGATTTTTTGATTAATGATATTTCTCTCAACATTCCTCAACGTCCATCCCGGAATTACATACCTTTATCAGTTGCATTTGTTAGAGCTAATTATGCTAATGCTGACCCTCTCAGGAGAATGAGCAATGCATTTAACAACTTATATAGATTTATCGACTTTTCATCAAATCCTAATGCTATAAAAAGGGCAATAATCACATTTCTCAACACTTAGTAATTTTATTGTTAATTATGTATAACAGGGATGATAAATGACATTTCCTAAATTGTACTTAATTCAGTAAAAAATTTTACATTTTCAAATCTTATTGTAATAAAACCCAAAATTATTTTTCACTAGTTAGAATAACTAAAAAATGTTAGGTCATTTTTTTAAGCTGCATTAGAAATATCGATATCCGTAACTATACTTTGAGGGCTGAGAATGTCAAACTGTGTTGCCATTTCTGTTCAGTAAGATTTGCCAAGTCATCATGAATTGTTTGATGCTACAGCAACGCTTCCAAATTCTGGAAATTTACTTTGAAAAAATAAACCTGTTCGTGGGCACATTTATCAAAGAATTGTGTTTAGTGGTTTGTGAATAAATGTATACGTCAATAAGCAAAATTGCTGTATTTTGAGCGAAGACAATTTCAGGAAGTTGTCCTGTTCTCTTGCGATTGAAGGCATCTGAACAACTTTTTATGGGGCTATGTTAGTTCATTATTTTATTGGAAGCCAATATTAAGCCAACACTGAAGCCGATTTATTAGAAAAAGTGGTCCAAAATTGAACAGAATGGACCGAGTAACTTGAAATCATATTTAAAAAATAAATGCCATTATATTATCTACCAGATTATAATAAAGCAATTTTTAATCAACCATATCTTGTCTTGTATTACCATTTTAAGTTCTCGTGCAGCTCAAAAAACATCATTTGCATTAAAATTCACTTTTAAATTTGAAATTCACTTTTATACTTATTTCAAATAAATATTTGGCAATTAACAAAAAAAATATGAGAAAAGGAGTTTATACGAAAAGTTTTTTAGCTTGTTTTTTTTAGACTTGATAGGGGAACAGAGTAAAAATACGTCAATTTACATAAAGGTGATTTCTTCGTTTTTTTAATCATATTTTGTTATGAAAAATTTGTTCCATATTCGCCGAAAAATTTGGTACAACAATTTTCTGATATTTGGAAACATTAGTTCATTAATTTCATTTTTCAATTATTCAACCTTTGACCAAAATGTTTCTATTTTAAGGCACTTGAAATTTTTAAATTGTACTAAAAATGTCATTGGAGTACTTCAGAACTTTTGCAATGCTAATAGTATTGAAAAAAGTACAATTGTACCGACTTTATCATCCCTGATGTATAATATTTTTATGTGTATCATTTTGTAATCAATTATTTTTTAAATTGTTTGTAAGGAATAAAACCATAGACATATATTAATAAATAAATAAAAAAAACTTTTGATTTTAATACACAACAGGTATTTATGGTTTCAATATTGAACAACGTTATTTCGATAGTGAATTGTACATACATTAAGTGATACGATTCTAAATACGAGTGAAAAATGTAAAAAAATATAATCTATATACATATATATACATATGTATATATTATTGTAACGTTACTGACTGATTCATCATCGCACAGCCTAAACGCCTGAAGCTAATAACTTGAAATTTGGAACAGAGATTGGTCACTCTCCAAATCGATCCATTAAGACGGGATTTTTGGAAATTCAAATACGGGAAAATACAGTAACCTTATATATCCAAAACTAAAAGAGATACAAAAAATGTAATACTTATCGTTGTTCTTTAGAAAAATAAGCGTACAGGTGTCTGGTACTTTTTTTAAATTCTGCCCTCTTAGGGAGTAAACGGGTAAAACCTGAATTTTTGTTACTTTTTTGACACCCCATCTATCTTTTGAACCAATAAACATAGAACCAAAGTTTATACCACATTCGAAACTTATCAAAAAATACGAATACTAATTTGGTACTTTTTCGAAATTCGAACATTTAAGGGGTGAAAATCGTAACTATTTTTGGTACTTTTTTACAAAACATTTTCCTCCATTCTTTGACATATTCGTACTAAATTATGGGCTCCCACTACAATACTGAAATTTTTGATACTTTAATGGGGGAAAAAAATAGTACCAAAAAAGGAAATACGGGAAATTTGATATTTTTGTTTAGCTTTTTGGTTCTACAACTGGTATTTTTTTAATTATCGTTAATATTGGACCTAGAAACATAAAAGTCAACATGTAATGTCCTGAGTGGATAATAATCTATGAGAAAACTTTTTGGTACTTTTTTGTTCTTTAACTGGTACTTTTTGAATTTCCGTTTGTATTGGACCAAGAAACATAAAATTCAAGATGCAGTGTCCTGAGTGGATAAGAATCTATAAGGGGAAGTTTTTGGTACTTTTTTGTTCATTAACTGGTACTTTTTGAATATTCGTTAGTATTGGACCTAGAAACATAAAATTCAAGTTGCAAGGTCCTGAGTGAATGAGAAAATAAACTTTGGCATACAGATACGTCCACGAAGAAAAAGAAGAAGCTTACGAAGTTGCAGTATTAAATAAAAAACAGCCTTCTTTTTGGGTGTAATTTTTACAAGACTGTTAATATAACTTTGTACCAGTCACCCCTATAATGAAAAATATGTCAAAGAAGTTGCAAAAACAGTCAATTTTTTGCCAATTCTCCAAAATGTCCAATTTTTGCACGTAGTAGCTTTTAATATAGTCACTTTGATAACACCCCTCAAAGTAAAGTCCCTTTTTTCTTTTTCACATACCTACTGTAGAAGAATTGTATGTCTTTTTTTCATGATGAGTACAAAAAACACTTGAAGGTTTATTTTTTAGTTAACACATTCATATAAATATATAATTTATTTTAACTTCATAAATTTATTATATTCATTACATTTAATTTATAAAAATTCTTTAATTTAATTTTAAATAAGAAGTCCGCTTCTTGCGGTTGATTAAAATTAATGCTATAAACACATTCGAGATACCGACTTCAATATGTCAAACATAGAATACATGTGTAAATTTTAACATGTCCATATTATTAAATAAAACATTTTTTTCATTATTTTTCAACATATTTCACAAAAATAATATCATAAAATGCAGACACTTATCAAAATGTCATTTTATTTTTGGTTTAAAGAAGGGTAAATCGAACAATAAATTTTCTTACTTGTTTATTAAAGGTTTATGTAATAGACTATTTTTCGTTTATAAATACAACTTTAGCAATTTTGCCTTTTATATGGTTAATTAACCATTAATAAATTTTTATGAATAAGGCTGTTAAACTTTTGTAGTGTTTGCAGTCTATGTTTTTTTATAATCAGTTTGGGGAAAAATCCCAAACATTCTCCCACATGAAAAAGGTCAGTTTTTAATTTTCAGTTGTACTGGTTTGTTGTTGTGGTGTTATTACGTCATTTGAAGGTAGAAGGCAAATCTTGGAGATTGGGCGTTTGATGTACTTGTTGTTGCAGTGAAGTGTAAAAAATCTCACTAAGCCATCTATTTGCCTGGGTGAATTTTCACCTTTTGCTTGTGTCCATTGTCCAGGAACACTTTTTTCGTAAAGCTATAGGACTATGTATATCGCCAACTTTTATGTTTTCATACGTTTTGTTCCATTTAGGTCGCTCTTGGGGACGGCTTAAAAATTCTTTGTGCCATTGATTCCAAAAATGCTGTTTTAAATTTTCTATTACTTTCCAGCGAGAAAGGCGGTCTACAGATACATCAAGAAGGTCATCATTGGGTATACAGTTAGTTGGCTCGCCAATAAAAAAGTGCAGAATGGGCGGGGGTTAAGACAGCTTTCTATTTGTGCTAGCAAGGTACTAAGCTCCCCGTAGGCATGAAGACGATCTTTCATAATACGGCGTAAATGATGTTTTGTTGACTTCACGCCCGCTTCCCAGAGTTGTCCAAAATGTGGCGAGGCAAGAGGTATAAAATGCCAGTTTGTACCTTGGTTTGCCATAGTTTCTTGTAGATGTTCGGGAAGCGATAGGTTATTACGCTGATAGAGAACCTAGAGTTCTTTGTTAGCTCCTACAAAGTTTGTACCACAATCTGAGTAAAAATCCGTACATTAACCTCTTCTTGAAGTAAATCGGCGAGATGCTGCCAAAAAGTCATCCACATTTAAACTTGATACGGCTCCAAATGTATTGTTTTTGTGCACATAGAAAAAAACAAACATATATAAGCCTTAGAAGTGGTTGGAGTTTGAAGGGAAGACATTTTTATGTTGATGGATCCTGCATAGTCCAACCCACTATGATTAAAGGGACGTGTCGGTTGAAGACGAACAGCCGGGAGGTTTCCCATTCGTTGCTGGCACGTCTGAGTTTTGTACTTGAAGCAAACAACACACTTACGTTTCAAGTTTAAAATACAAATAAGAAAGCGGATTGTGTTTAGGTAGCAAAATTGGATGTTTTATGTGAAACGGAATAGCAACATTTGAAATGCGTCCACCAACACGTAGAATATCAAATGTATCCACAACGGGGAAGTTTCCAATACTGCTTATACGGTAGCGGTTTATTTGATTTTAGGCAACGAATTTCTTCATGAAAGGAAACGACCTGAGTTAATATAATCAGTAAGAAACGTGCTTGTTTAAGTTCATAAGTTTTGAGAACGCCAGATTCCTTTTCTTTCTTTTGTCGACATCGTTTATGACGTTCTTCACACAAGGGTTGAAATTTTTGAGAATTTCGTGGTTATTTCGGGGTACTGAAGAATGCTTGAAGAATTCGATGAAATATTATTTGAGGCAGTGAACCCAGCAGGGTGCACCGGCCCCCATCTTATGCCGTTAATAATGATGAAAAGATACCTCTAAGGTATCGATACTTTTACTCGATGTGGTATCTCTCGAAAAGTATCGATACTTACTTGTATCGGTTTTTATGAGAAAAGAATAGCAAGCAGCATTTATAAACGTTCCCATTAGCCTTTAAGTATTATACAATACAGTATTTTTGTGCAAAACGAAAAGGATACAAATTTAGACCACTTTTAGTTTCCACATAGTACCAATTTCCTTTTCGAAAAATCTTCTTTATCTTAGGAAACAAAATTTTATAGAACGCTCAGGACATGGTGAAATTACTATAAGGTGGCATCACTAGGGCATCTGGTAATTTTTTGCTTAACTGTGGTGAGAACCCAAAGATGTCATTTTTTTTTGTTTATGTTTACATTCTTGAAAATAAATTGTTGTGCGTTAAAAAAAAATTATTTTTTTGCGGTTTTTGAATGAAAATTGTGCATAAATATTAAAATGTTTGCAAGAAATAAATCGTTTTTGGTTTTTATATGTGCATCTTTAGTTGTGATAGTAGATTTATTTTTAAATAATAAATAAAAACAAAAATAATTGTGTATGTGACCACTTCGTGCGTACGTTTGAAAAATACGTTTATTTTTGATAACCACTTGTGCGCCACTTTCTTTAAACCTCCGAAGGACTAGTAACGAAGAAAAAGTGGAAAAACAATTGTTTTTAATTCCAAAAACATTAAAATATTAAGTATGAATCTTTTAGTAATTTTTTCATAATATTGTTTGTTTTATTTGTTGCAGATCAGCGTTGCCACCGAACATTTTCTATTCGGCCAAACTTGGTAACAAAAATCCTTTGGACCCGCCCAGTTTTTTATTTTCGATGTATTTAACTGCCAATTTAGCAAGTTCAGTTATAATTAAATGGCATTCGTGATCGAGTACTTTCTCGATTCGAAAGCAGTTTTATTTCAGTCGATATTTAACGAATCGAAATTATTTTTTCAGTATTGTGAACCTCAAATTAATAATTTATAATAATTTAGATTCGTTCAGTATTGACTGAAATAATTAGATAATAAATTGCTTTCGAATCGATAAATCACTCGATCACGACTGCCAGAATCAGGCCCCAGTTATAGCTCTTAGTTTGAAATTTACATACCTTTAAAATAAGATTAAAAATTGTTTTGCTTCTACTGAAAATTTGTAAATTTTTAATTAACATGGGGCCATATTTGCAGACATAAAAACGAGTTTGTTGAAATTTACGCTACAAATTTATGTTAGTTTTTAGGGAGGTAGCTTCACTTTTAGGAGCATAACTCTTTTCCTATTATAAACATATTTGAAGAACTAGAAACAATTTGAAACCCTAACGGCTAAATCGACTTAGAATAACTGAAGACCCAGAATATGCATATGGGGGATTTCGTGTCAAGTGACCCAACTTTTAAATCGATGTGTTGGATGAAATTCGGACCAAGGCTAGTCCTATTGGATAGAAGTTTAGACACAAATTTTCAACCAGATCGGTCAAAAAGAGTGTGAGTTAGAGGGGGTCAAAGTTTGACATTTTGGCCATACAGGAGTTCTTTATCATCCATGTTACTTGTTATCTTTTGGTGTTAGCAAAATTTGTCCCAAGTAACTTCGATAGCTATTTGATCAATTTTTTTTTTAATTTAAAACCTTTTTTAATTTTTTTTAGCGGGAGTGTTTTTTTTTTTGCTCAACAGAAAGCTTATGTCTTTTCTTTTATGGAAAAAAAGATTTACATAGAATGATAAACGTAGTATCCCTTCATACACCACGCCTGATTAAGGTTATAAAACTGTCAAAAATTTTATTTATTATGATAAATTTAATTTCTCCTTAATGCACAATTTGTTAAATAACAAAATTGTTTCAGAAATATTACTTTATATGGTTTAGTTTTCTGTTCCTATTCGCTCTTCCAGAAATAACATTCCCCTTAAGCTGGGATCACACGATTGCCGCAATGCACCAATTTTCACACTTTTTAATACCCCAATCGTGTGACCGCACAACCAAATGGCTCATGCACCAATCGAGGACAATATTGTGATTAGTTTTACCAATCAAATGCAACCCTGGTGCGGCAATCGTGTGACTGTTTGCTATGCAACCGCGCGTCAATAAAAATGACAAAAATGCACCAATATTTATTGTGTTCTTGTGCGGCAATCAAACAACACAATACGCGGCAATATTTGCCTTTTTTTAATAGATTTACTTTTTTGTGTTTCTTTTAGTAGGTAATGAAAATAAATATGTATGTATGTATTTATTTATTTTGCATTTAATTTTTTTAATTAATTATTTTAAGTATGTATGTTCACAAGCATATTTATCTGTTCAGTGCGAATATTTTTATTAAAGATTTTTCTATTCGAACCTAAATATACGAAATTGTTGAACAGACTGTTAATATTTGGAATATCTTAAAAAAATTAATAAAACTATTCAATAATACATAATTTGTTTAAGTACATACATATATGATACAAATTAAATTTTTTTCAATAACAAACCAACATGAACTTTTAAACAAATAAAAAAGCTACCACAACAGCTGTTTTCGCAGTTAAAAGGTACAAGTAAGAACAATCGTGTGACTGTGCTGTGGCAATTGTTGTAACCATTTCGCTTTGTACCAACTAGCGGCAATTAAATTTGTATAAAACAGGGCAATCGTGTGATTTCAGAAAATTTGGTTGGGGCAATTTCATTATTGTGCGTCAATAAAGCACAATAAAAATTGTGTCATATTGGTGCATTTGCGGCGATCGTGTGATCCCAGCTTTAGACTACAATATTTTCATTCTCATTTTGCAAATGAGCTATGAATTTGACAATGTTTATACGTATGAACATATATTGATTTCTATTATCATCAAAAATAACTCCTTTAATATCTTAAAATAGTTTTAATCTTAATTTTGTTTTCGTTTTTGTTTTATATGTATGTATTTATTAAACGTGTCACATTGCCCTAAGGTTTAGCCTACCATCCGACTAAGCGAAAATTATCCGACCAAATTTTGTCGCAAAAGACAAACAATGGCAACGTTGTTGCACATAATTTTTGACAGCACGGAGTTTATTACACAAACAAATTTGCCTGTTTTTGTTGTATTGTTGTACAACAACACCTGGCGCTGCCACCTTGTAGTAATTTCTCCATGGCTCAGGATAACAACCGTCATTCACCTTTAATTCCAAAAATCAACAATGTCACGTTGTATTTATTTTATGTGTCTTATATATAATAAAGGTTACCACCCTTACCATAATCCATAATGCTAATTGTGTGTCACACCTTAACGTCAAGTTTATTGTGCAACTTAATTTGGCATTTTTTTGTTTCACTGTTTGACAAATTCAACCAAACAGAGGTACACAAATAAGCAACGCGTTAAGATTGTTGAAACCTTTTACGAAAATGTGCGTTCAATCAAACTGCATTTCGTGCACTTCTTGATTCTTGATAATAATATATATTTTTTTGTATGTAATACATTTTTTTATCTGTTTAAATTCAGGTAAGGGTTAATAAGACCCTTAAGTGTATACCTGGGCCTTGCCAGGCATTTTTTGACTTTTTTAAATTTATTTTTATATAAGTACTAGCTTAACCCGGTGTGCTTCGCTACCCCCATCCGTGGCATTCAGTAGTTTAGTTTTATGGAGGGTATTGCTCTCCCTCCGTCAACCCCGCCCATTTTTCTTTTAAAATTTACCATAATTGTGGATTTTACCACGTTTGAAGACTCTTGCTATCATAGTGCTTCAGTAACGCGATATTTGATATTTGCATCATATGGGAGGTATTGCTCACCCTTTCAAAAGTGTAATATACCATAAGAGTGACTTCTACAAAGTGTGAAAGTTCTCACTATAACATTTCTTAAGATATGCGATATTAAACATTGGCGTCCTATGGAAGTACCACTTCCCCCGATGCTATTTTATTTGAATTTTGGGGCTCAGAAGATCCTACTACCAAAAGTTCAAAAAAAATGCTTGCAGCGGCTCTTAAAATATGCGATGTTTAATATTGGCATCCACGAAAAAATATGGCACCGCCCGTTTTTCCAATCACACCTTTTTGAACCCAACGACACATTAATTCAGAACAGTAGCCATCTGTGAAAACGATCGGTTCAGTAGTTTATAAGATATAACGTTTTTTACTTTTTCTATAAATGGGCGGAGCCACGCCCACTTTTTTAATTAAACGTATTTCTATTCATGCCAACAACACATATACCAAATATTATCGCCGTAGGTCAAAAAATGTCATAGAAAATACGATTTTAAATTTTGGGTTCTATTGGCGTGGCTCGCCCCTTTGCCCAGTCACTATTTTATATGGCCTAATGTCTCTTCCAGGGTCACAGTTACATGCTGTGAAAATTTGAAGGCCATCGGTCAACTGGTTTGGCCTCCTATAAGGCATAAATATATATACAAATATACATACATTCACTTTTATATATATAGATATAGGTTTATTGCTCCCCCTGCACCTACACCCTTTATTTTTATTTTGAAAGGTGCAGTTTATCTTATAAAGACTTTTGTCTTTAGATATTAGGTATTTAACATTTTCGTTTTTTGGGGGTGGGGGGGTACTACTCCTCCTCCGTCTACCACGCCCATTTTTATTTTGAAATTTGTAGTTTACCATAATAATAGCTTTAACCACGTTGGAAGAATCTCCCTTTAATAGTTCTTCAGTTGAGTGATATTTAATATATGCATCCTATGGGAGGTATTTCTCCCTCTGCGCCTTCCCACTTTATTATTATTTTCAAAATTGTAGTATACCATAAGAGTGACTTCTACAAAGTTTGAACATTCTCACTATAACAATTCTTAAGATATGCGATATTAAACAATGGCTTCCTATGGGGGGTACCACTTCCCCCGCTGCTAATTTGTTTCAATTTTGGGGCTCAGAAGATCCTACTTTCAAAAGTTCAACAAAATGCGTGCAGCTGCTCTTAAGATTTGCCATATTTAATATTGGCATCCTATGGGTGGTACCAATTCCCCTGCCCCTATCAAAAAAATAAGTAGCTTATTTTATTTTTAGCTCACGTGATGTTACTGTAAAAATTTCAGGAAAATCGGTTCATGTAGTTCCTGAGATTTATTGATTTAAAATTTTCGGTTGTATGACCGTGGCACCGCCTCTTTGTCCAATCACACCTTTTTGAACCCAACGACACATTAATTCAGACCAGTACCCTTCTGTGAAAATTTGATGACGATCGGTTCGTAGTTTATTAGATTTAACGTTTTTTACTTTTTCTATAAATGGCGGGGTCACGCCCACTTTTTTAATTAAACGTATTTCTATTCATGCCAACAACATATACACCAAATATTATCGCCGTAGGTCAAAAAATGTCATAGATAACACGATTTTAAATTTTGGGTTGTATGGGCGTGGCATCGCCTCTTTGCCCAGTCACAATTTTATATAGCCTAATGTCTCTTCCAGGGTCACAGTTACATGCTGTGAAAATTTCAAGGCCATCGGTCAAGTGGTTTGGCCTCCTATAAGGCACAAATATATATATATATGTATATATATATACAAATATACATACATTCACTTTTATATATATAGATATAGTATATTAGAACTTTATTTTTGCCTTAATCAAAGTGTTTTTTACAAGAATATAAAAAAAGTGTAACTTTAAATACCGTTGCCGTGGCAATCGACCAAATAAAAATGTTGTGCATTTTACATCGATGTATCGATATTGAAATACGACTATCGAATTCGATATTTTTTAAAGCCAGTCTTCATTAAGAACTCAAAATTTTAGCCGTTTTTCAAACAATATGTTTTTTAAGAATTGGACTCATTGCATGCATCATATGTATTTTTAAACTAATATGAAGACCTAAAATGATTGGAATATGGAGAGCACATAAAACAGAGAGTGCTCCTGATGTCCATATCTGATGATTACTGGTTTGACTAAAACCAGATGCTACTTTTGGGGTGCAATGCAAATTTTAAGGAAAGTTGGTACTTCCATGACTTATTTACTTCCATTGCAATTTTTCGTAATTTTTTTTTTTTATTTCATATGGGTTTTTTGTATTCTTCCCTTTTGTTTTTGTTATAATTGAATTTTTTGTTTTAATTAAATTTTTTTGTTTTTATTAATTTTTTTTTAAATAAAATGAAACAATAAAAAGTAACAATGTAATATCATATAATTTTTTAATTTGGTAATAGTTTCAGCAAAATACGTTCGATATATCGATAGTTTTGAAATAATAAATATCGATACTCTAAAAATATCGATTCGATATATATCGATATATTTTTTCAACTTGCCCATTCCTAGTCCCAGGCAAAATTTCTTTTTCTTAGTACTTGTTTTGAATCTAATCATTACCATTTTGGCTGTGCTGCTATGTTTGATTTAGATTCTTTGTTTGATTAGATTCTAATGCTATGTTCATACGATGATAGAAACCACTGGTTTCGCTCTCTGAAACTAGATTGGCAAACATGCTGTTCATACGATTTATTCCTGTTTCATTTTGACATTTTTTTTGTGTTGTTAATTTGATTTTCTTTTTAAATAGATAAAAAAGTAAATAAAACTTAGGAATATATTATTTAATACATTTATTAATATTAAGGTATTATAATTATCACTAAATTTTATTAAAAATCAATTTTTATTTTGTTTTTTTCTTTGTTTTGATATTTTTTGAGAGCTAGTTCAGATAAACTAACGATAACTGTTATCAAAATTGGAGATGATAGTACATTTTTCCTGTTTCAAAATGAAACGACCTGTTTCGCTCTCAAAATTTTGTATGGGAAAACAAGTCGTTTCAATCATGTTTGGGGCACGAAACAGGAATAAGAGAGCGAAACACGAATATTGCTGTCCGTGTGAACATGGTATAAAGAATTTTAAAATACCTCTGCATTGTTGCAGGCTGTTATGTATAATTTGCAATTTCTTTAAGCATTAATATACATATCATTAAAATAAAAGCTAAAACCGAGTTTTTTTTGTCGGTTTTAGGCATTAAAAATCCCGGCTTCGATTTCGGTTAAAACCGAACAGCTATCTCTAACAACCAACAAACATAACAGAAAAATTTATAAACTCGTGTTTAAAGTAATAGTGACTATTAAAGTAATTTATTTTTATTACACCAAAAACTGTCGAACAAAAAACGAAAATTTGTTTACAACTTTTCACTTTTTGAGTTGTTTTGACATCGACTGTTTTAATTTAATGAATCCGAAGTAAAAGCAAAAGTATTTATTTGCCAATGACTAATGAAAAAGTTGAAGAAATTACGGTTATTGTATTTTGACTGCAGTTTTTGTAACGCTGATTTTAACATTTATAAAAAAATCGTTCTTCGATGTACTTGCTAAACACAATAACTTGTAAAGGGGTTTACTGGCCAAACTGTTTCATAATACTATTACTGCAGCTCCTGCTTTGGAAAATAATCAAAACTGCCTCAGTTTAATATTAATTTCAATACCAATTGACCGATACTACTTGGTTCTCGGTTGCAAAGTATCTTTTACAAAAATACTTTATACTTGTATAAAAGTATCGAATATGTACTTGTATTTACTCGTATCGTTTCATCCCTAGCCGTTAAACCAAATGTGATGATGAGTTATTTTCTCAGTTTGAAGACCTCTTGATTCACAATCTGCTGGGTTGTCAGTTTTTTTTTTTTTTTTTAAATTTTTATTTTTATTATTGAATCTTTCTTATCGAAATTTACAATATGTATTCAAATCTTAATTCTACTTGTTGTGTACCACTAACTTGTGTAACCACTAACTGCTGTATTCAAATTTTAAAACTGTCTTCTAGTTAGGCTCAAAGTATCGGTTCTTTTTAGCCTCTGGTGACCTTCGAACTGAAGCAGACCCCGAGCGAGGTAGTTAGGGTGGGCCATTAGTTTATCGATGTAGGTTACTGAATATTTTTTAATTTCCTCCTGGATAGTGGGGACGTTGAGATCTCTGTGGATAATATCATTACGTATATACCATGGGGCGCAGACAATTTGTCGTAATATTCTAGACTGTCTTCTTTGAAGCTTTTGGATGTTAGATGCGCATGCAGTACCCCATAATTGGATGCCATATGTCCATATTGGTTTTATGATGGACTTGTATAAAAGAATTTTGTTGTCTAAAGACAAGTTTGAGTTTCCACCGAGAAGCCAATGTAGTTGAGCTGCTTTAAGTTTCATAGCCGTTATTTTCGCTTCAATATGACGAGACCAGGTCAAGCGTCTATCTATATGAATTCCCAAGTACTTAACATGGTTTTCTACCGGAACAGTGATGTTATTTATTTTTACTGCTGGGCACGTTTGTCTTCTGAGCGTGAAAGTTAAGTGAGCACATTTAGCCGGGTTAACCTTTATTCTCCATTTTTCTAGCCATGCCTCTAATTCATTGATGTGGGACTGCAGATTTTGCGATGCGACTTTTGGGTCATGGTTAACACTAATAAATGCTGTGTCGTCTGCAAATGTAGAGGTGTGCGTGCTCAGGTTTGTTGGCATATCCGCTGTGTATATTATATATAGAAGCGGTCCTAATATGCTGCCTTGGGGGACACCAGCAGTAATTTTCTTGAGGGGGGAGTATTTATCTTGCGACCTTACTATGAATGTTCTGCCTGTTAGATAGCTCTCCAGAAGCTTGTGAGTGTTTTGAGGAAGCATTCGTGTTATTTTGATGAGTAGCCCATCATGCCAAACTTTGTCAAATGCTTGGGAAATGTCTATAAACAGGGCTGAGCAGTATTGCTTTTTCTCAAACGCCGATCTAATAAGGGTGACAATTCTATGCACTTGTTCTATTGTACCATGTTTCGCTCTGAATCCGAACTGGTGATCCGGGATGATGTCGTGTTCATTTAGATGAGGAGTTATACTTAAAATGAATATTTTTTCGAAAAGCTTCGATAGAATTGATAATAAGCTTATTGGTCTGTACGACGCAACCTGGCTAGCATCTTTTCCTGGCTTGGGAATCATAACAATTATAGACCTCTTCCATGAGGATGGGAAGTATCCGACTCTTAATATAGCGTTAAAAATGAGCAGCAAGATTCTGGAAGCAGTCAATGGTAAGTTTCTTATCATTGACCCTGTGATGCGGTCAGGTCCGGGAGATTTTCTTATATTCACTTTTTCTATTGCAGATTTTACTTGAGTTATGTTAAATTTTAATGGATGGTTTACCTTATTAGGAATGATTGGACGACTGGAACAAGTATGTGTATCATGTGGCGTGAAAACTTTCTCAAGGTGACCCGCGAAAGCGTTTAATTTTTCATCTGTGTTTTTGGCCCAAGTGCGGTTTTCCAGTCTTAATGGAGATTCTTGGGTTATAGGGCATTTCATATGCCGTACAGCCTTCCATAAGCTATAATTAGAGTTTTTTGTGGCATCTAGGCTGTTTAGATAGCCTTCTATTGCAGACTCGTGGTTCTGTCTCAATTTGTTGCGAAGAGTTGTCAGGCATAATTGAAGTTGGGCCTTAGTGGTTGGGGAACGACTGTTTTGCCATTGTCTTCTTAACTTCCTTTTTTCTCTGATAAGGGTCTCAATATCCGCCGATGTATAGTAAGGAGCACGTTTAATTGTCCGCTTGATTGGGGTTGCATTTCTTGCTGCAGTATCCAAGACTTCTGTAAATCGGTCGACAGCTATTTGGATGTCAGATGAATTTTTTAGGGGAATGCACTGTGATAGGTGAGAGCTCACATACATTTTATACTTTAACCAATTTGTGTTTCTGTTTGGATAGGAAATAAAGTTTGCAGCTGCGGCGTCGGAGTTACCTTTTAAAATGAGGATTGAAGGTGAATGATCAGATGAAAGATCATAGGAGGAACTAACTAGTACCTGATCGCGCTTGATGTTTTTGATTACAGCAAAGTCAATAAGGTCTGGTAGCTTATTGAAGTCGGTTGGCCAATAGGTAGGCTCACCACTCGATACCACATCAAAATTATTTGCAGTTACGGTATTGTATAGCTGATTACCTCTAGGACTAATAAGTCTGGAGCCCCAATATGTATGTTTAGCGTTGTAGTCGCCGGCAGCAATGAATTTCTGACCCAGTATGGAGAAGAAGTTGAGAAATTTATCGTATACAATTTTGTGCCTCGGGGGACAATAAACGGATGTTAACGTTAGTTTGAAATCAGTAAGATTTATAGATGTGGCCTGGATACAATCTTCTTCGAACTCTGGCAATGGTAAGTGTCTGAGGTGTTTGTGCACAATTATGGCTGTGCCACCACAAGCTCGTCCGCTGGGATGTTTTGTGTCATACGTAAGGTATCCATTTACCCTAAAGCAGTTTTTGTGAGTAAAGTGTGTTTCAGAGACAAGAAGTACGTCGATTTCATGCCTATGAAGAAAGTTTGTTACTTCGTGTTTATGTTGGGATAACCCGTTTGCATTCCAGAAACATATTTTTAACTGGTTCATTTTTTGTTGAGTAGAACTTGCAGGAGCATGTTCTGGTTTCGCATCATTTCCTGAAACATGTTCTGCATAGTGGCCATGAAGTTATTCATAGTTTGAATTAAATTTTCTATTGAGGTAGGCATATTTCCAGAAGGCATTTGTAGACCTTCCCTATGAACATTAGCGTATGGAGGTTGCTTTGTGGTGGAAGTACTCGGGGGATTTTTCGCATTAGGGTTTCCTTTTAAGATTTGGGCATATGATTGATTTAGTTTATTTGCTTGTGTAGTACTAGCAATAGAGCCAGCGGCTTGGCTGGGCTCATATGACGGACCATATTGGGAGTGAGTATATTTTTGAACAAAAGCAGGTTTTTTTAAATGCAAAAAGACTTTACAACCCCTATAGTTTGCCGTGTGATTTTCGCCACAGTTGCTGCATTTCTTAACATTCGGGTCAGCTTTAGAACGATTACATTCGGCGGTTTTATGAGCGTCGCCACAAACCACACATACGTGAGGCAATTTACAATATGATTTTGTATGCCCATATTCCTGACAGTTTGTGCATTGGGAGGGGCCCTTTCGTTTTAATGGCTCCTCAACAGTTATTCTTCTGTTGAGTAGGTAGCGCAAGTTGTATATGGGATGAACTGAATTTTTGGTTTTGAGAACCGATCACTGTCAGTGGATGGCACATATTTCCAATCGCAGACGTCTGAAAGCCGTTGCATAATTATTATTATTTATTAATAGATATTCAGATTGTATATACATATTTACAAATTCATTAATTTATAATATTATGGTATCTAGTATATTTGGGATAACATAATGTTGCGAGCCAGATTGGCATAATACTAGATATTATTTTAATTTAAGATTAGTGACTTCTTTTAATTTCATTTACAAGAAAGTTTATACAAATTTATTAAATCAAGCTAAAATATTTTTGTAAAAGGAAGACTAGAAATTGAATTCTTTCATTATTAAATTACGATATTTTGAAGATGATTTTATGTGTTTGTATAAGGAGAGAAAGTTAGATCTATTCAAGATGTTTAGCACCTCAATAACACTAAGTTGATATTTTCCGAACAATGTTAACCTTAGTTCTTTATAGATTGGACAAACACCAATAAAGTAGTACGTATTTTCAGATACCTCTAAGTTGCAGATAGAGCACTTGACGCCAACAGAGGTGCAACATTATAGTTCAGTTGGCAGTAAAGGTCATGGTGTTGGAAATGTCTTGCGTTTAATATATTTTCTTCACGTTCTTTTATTTCTAGTAATTTTACTATTGCTTTCCAATATTTGCAAAGTGGTAAATTGGTATTCTCAGGAGTAAACTGAAGACGTTGACAAAGAGTGGCTCATTCATCTGCCCAGTATACGTTTCGTGTTATTATTGCTTCCGCTAGAATGCGTGGCAACCTTTTTTGAACCTTATTTATGTAGCAAAAGTGCAGTTTTAAAGCACAGAATACACAGAACTGTCACGAGACGGAAGATTTTGCGTTTTCTTTTGTTTCCTTTTAAGAAAGCTGCCCTTTTTGCATTTCTCTTTGCACCATCTTTTTTGCCACAATACAATGAACACAAATTTATTAAGTTGAAATTAACATGAAAAACTGTTGTAAAAATTAACTTTTAAAATTACCACAACACTACACCTTTTTAAGTTGAAATTGAGAAAATACAAATTAATATTCAGAAAAACGAATTGATGTTGAGAAAATACAAATTGATATTAACCCTACAAGAACAATGACAGTCATTTGATGCATCATCTGATGGGCATTGCTGATGTGTTTATACATCAGAAGTTTCTATCAAATTATTAAGGGCAATATGAAAAAACTGATGTAAACATTCGTGTACGTGTGATTTTGCTTCTCTCTCATACCTATGAACTTCGTAAACTAGTATAATATATATCTGAACTACTCACTCCTCAGTATGGTAGTAATCAGTCCTGATGTAAACATCGTCAGAGCTGAGTAATCAGTTCTGATGTAAATATCGTCATACCTGACAAATCAGTACTGATGTAAATATCGTCATACCTGACAAATCAGTACTGATGTAAATATCCTCATACCTGACTAATCAGTACTGATGTAAATATCCTCATACCTGACTAATCATTGCTGATGTAAATATCCTCATACCTGACTAATCATTGCTGCTGTATAAACCAGTCATAGCTGACTGGTACATCATTAAAAAAAAGGTTGTTTTGAATTTTTATAATAAATATTTTAAAAATTTATTTCAAAATATATCGAACAACATAAATTAAACTTTTTTTCTTTATTTTTTTGAGCATAAATTTTTTGCTTTTGCCTATGGTGGATTTTTTCGATAGCCTTTTTAACGCGCCTCTCAAACTCTGTGTGGGAATGCTTCGGAGAGACATCTGAAATTAATAAAAGTAACATTAAGCAACCACATACAATTTATTTATTGGTAGGCGAAAATGGTTACATACCTCTTAAAATCGTACTAAAGAGCGTTAAGTTCCCCAGCGATCTCTTCTCCCACCGCCCATCCCAATTAAATTGGTCTAGGAGGTCATCTGTAATTATAATACGGATGACTTCGCTGGGGTCTTCTGCCATTCCTTTAGATTTAAACATAAACGTTTTCTGTAAGAAGAATAAACATAATTTTTTTACATATATAATTTTTGGGTTGAATGAATTACCTGACGGAGCTTCGGAGCTATCACTCTCAAACTCACCTAGCAAAAATTCACTCCCTACAAAACCTGCTGATGTAGATGGTACTGCATCAGAAACCACCACTTCAGTGACATTCTGCAAATTCTTTTCAACACTTTCACTATTTCCACTCATCACTAAACTTTTATATTTTTTTTATTTCGGCCTAAAGGCACTTTTTTCTTTTGAAAGACAATTTTGAAGATGTCTTTTCTTCATGGTTATCTGTTTTTAATTTGTTGTTTTGTCAAGTTTTTTGTTTTAATATGTTCTTTTTTTATGTTTTAAAAATTAAGTTTTTTTATGTATTTTTTCTTTTAGTTTTTTTTTTAATTGGTATTGACAATTCTATGTCAATACGCGGGGATTCACAAAAATAAAAATGACTTTTGCATGTTAAACGGCTAGAAATGCAACTCTGCATTATTCAAGTTAACATGCAGTTGTCTCTCTCTTACTTATTAATTTTTTTGACTGTATTATTGAGCGTTGCCACTGCGTAACATTTTTTATTAACACACTTTTGGTTCAAAAATCCCCACAATTCCATAATATAAAATATAAAAATATTTGCATGAAATTTATATAAAAAAATTACAAAAACACTTAAACTTTTTAAAAATATACTTTGAAGATCAAATACGTATATAAAAATGATGCCAAAGCAAAATGAAGTATAATAGAAAATTTACCAAAATATTTGTACGAAAACCCCCACTATGGCAACGCCAACATCAAAAATTTTATGTAAAATTGCTGCAAGTGTGTTAGTTTATAAATTTTCTACGTGTTAGTTTACATCAGCCATTTCTTGAAGGGAAGAAATCCAAATTGATGTTGAGAAAATACAATTTGATATTAAGAATTCCAATCTAATATTGAGAAAATACCAACTGATATTAATAATTCCCATTTTATATTGAGAAAATACAAATTGGAAGTTAGAAAACCCAAGTTAATATTAAGAAAAACCAAATTGATATTGAGATATAAATTCATAGTTTTATTGATATTAGGAACAAAAAAATTATGATTTTTAAAACAAGTAACTGAAAATATTTTAAAATCAAGTTTTATAAAAACATATGTATGTACAAAAAATTATTCACCAACAGGCATATTGCCCTTTGGTAAAATGTTGTACTGCTCTTGCACAGTCAACTGTGGTTATAGTAGCCTTAGCTTCGTCGATAGTTAACACCTTCCAAATATATACTAAGGTGGGTTTTTGTGTATGTTTTATTTTTGGACCATATAAACTCAATTGGATTCAACATTAGGCTATAAGGAGCCAGTCGAAGAAGAGTCGCTGGTGAATTTTCAAAAATTATTTCCATTTGGCTATGACATGGTGCATTATCACACACAACAACTAAATCTTGTAAGAGGTTTCCTAATTGCTCCCATCGATTCATCAAGCTGTTTACCCACTCTCTTGCGTCTTGCATTCTGAATGATCTTCGTTTTCTCGTCATAAGAATTACTCTATGTAGAGGACGCCTCGGGAAGATGGTATCAATTGTCTGATAGTGTATAAAGTCATTTCTGAAAAATTGAAGGAATATGACTATTACAAAAAAGCTTCATAAAATACATAACTGAAATTTAGCTCATAGAATAAATTCGAAAAATAAAAAATGTTGAATATAATAATGAAAAAAATCTCAATATTAATTTGTTTTATTTCAATATCCATTTGTATTTTCTCAATATCAAATTGGAATTCTTAATATCAATTTGTATTTTCTCAACATCAATTTGGATTTCTTAAAATCAATTTGTATTTTCTCAACATCTATTCGGTTTTCTGAATATTAATTTGTATTTTCTCAATATTTATTTGAATTGTCTCAATTTCAACTTAAAAAGGTGTAGTAAATAATATTTAAGTGAGTAAATAACATTATAAAACAAAACAATATTACATAAATAAATTTTTTTCACTTAACACAACGTTTGTTGAACTAATGCATTTGTTTAACGTGGTTTGTGTTTTTTATTTATGTTTTGAGCATGCCTTTTGTGTTGATGATTGCGTCCTGTTTTTACACATTGCCACTTCACTACCAAAAAAAACTTTCTGTCTTTGTCTTCGAAAGCTGCCTTCGCAACCGATTTGGGCCTTTTTCATACGTCACTTTTTACAGTTCTGTGGTATTCTGTGTTTTAAAGTTGAGAGGTATAAAGAGTTTAAACCATTTCTAAGTAAACCATATAATTAGGTGTCGTAGATGATAAATATAACATTTTTTTGATAAAAAAAACGGAGCAGCTTTTCTACTTCTTCAAATTTTGAGCAACCCCAAACTTGTGCAGTATAAAACGAGAAGCGGCATGAAAAATTAATGGTTTATTGCTTTTTGGGATTTGTGGATGATAATTATATTTTGACCACGTTGCAACGTGAACCAACCTTATCTTAATCTTTTGACAGTCTTTTCCACAAATTCTTCGACTTACTTTTAGCATTTGCAACATTGAGGTGCCCCTTTGCTAAATATGCATGTGCAACTACAAAATAAAACATCAATACTGTCATACTGTCTTGGTTTTGTAAATATTGCTTTGCTTGAGCTTTTTTTAAAGCAATCCAAATTTTAAAAAATTGCTAGGTATAAAAATTTTCAGATTAAAAATAATGAGTTTTGAAAACAACCACAGGGTATAAATTCTGACTTCATGTCACTTACAGTAATGAATATAGAGGATATTTTGTGTTTTTAATTGTATTTTAAAGTTTTTGTAAAAAGTATTATTTAATTACATACATTTTTAAATTTTTTTATTGTTTTTTTAAGCACAGCCACTTTCGAATAATTTACAAACAATTTAAATGAACATTTGATCGGAAGGCCTTTTCATTGTCAGACATAATCCCCTTGGTGTTATTGAATTTCATTAAAACTTCTAACATAGCGTATTTAATATCAATCGTAGCCCTTGAAATAATAGGTTTTACAATAGCAAACATAGAAAATTTATCTATGCACGTTCAAAACAATTGCTTGCCAGTTATAAAAATATCCATATGAAGAATTTCTCCTGGAAGGTGTGGAATTGGTGTTTTACCTATGCGAGGATCGGGAGGTCTCCGTTGATACTTATTTTCTAAACATATCTTACAATTTGCTATCATTAATTTCAATAATTTTTTTATGACAGCAAAGTAATACTCACGAGTAATTTGGCGAAAGTTTTCTTGTAAGCCACGATGAGCCCGATTGTTCTCCGTTGCCATTACTTCTATTTGATCATCTCCATTAATTAAATCAATCAAGAGAAGCTCAGTGTGAATAAATTTATCGCCAGGAAGAGCTGATAATCAGGGGTGTTACAGAATCCAATCTTGTCGGTATTGGATTTAAGAACGACAAAAAAATACGTCGGTGTCATGAAATCCAATATTATCGGTTTTATGTTTGAACTAGAATTAGTATCGGTTTTAGATGTCACAGAAACCAATGTTATCGGTTGTCTTATTGGAAATAAACCAAGCAGCATACAGCTGTCGTTTTTCTTTATTGTAAACAAAACAAGTTGTTTAAAGCGTCGTTTTGAATTTAATTTTCTTCTGCAGGTGAATATTTTGTGAAAATGTAAGTAAAGAATTGTTAATTTTATAAAAATAAATATCTATGTATAATTTTTTTTATTCTCAAACAGGGGAAAGCATAAAAATAGTACCCAAAACTCGATAGTTATGGATTTTATGGAAAAACATCCAGATCGGGGATTCACAAAGCGTGATAAACCAACGTGGAATCTCTTTGGCAACAGTTGGCTGAAACATTAAACGGCGCAGGTCCACTGCAAAAGAATGGAAAAAGGCAAGAACATTTATGCCAAAAACCATAATCCGTTATTGAATTGTGTTTTTTTATTTTATACAGACGTGGACGGAATGGAAAAGTGATGTAAAGAGAAAACTTGCCTTAAACAAGGCAGAGTCCAGAGCGACTGGTAAAGGACCATTTTCAAAGCATCAGCTGACGCAAACAGAAGAAGCCATAGTACGCGTATGTGGTATTGCACAATCGGTGGAAGGGGTTGCTGGTGTTGCTATTGGCTTAGCTGAAAATGAAGGTGGTGAGATTGAGGAAGGAATGCCGTTAACATCGTCAAAACGTCTTATGTCTCCACTTTTGATAAGTAGCACTCCAAAAAGGCCTAAAACAGAAAACACTGGCTAAAAAAGTTTTTGGATGAAGACAGTAAGAGAAAGGTGGAACTTAATGAAAAGTTAGACGAACTACTAAAAGCTGAGAAGGAAAACGCAAACACCTTACGACGGGTACATAGAGCGATTGAGAAGGGACACGAGTCTGTCGGGAATGCTGTCACAGATCTCAAAAATTAATTTGTTCGAGTAAATAGGGGAATTTTGCAAGCAATGCAAGAAAAAAATGAAATGAAGAAGAAACAGTTAGAACTCGACATAATGAAATTTGATTACCAAAAAAATAACTAGTGACATTGAAACAATTTTGCATTAAGCTTTGAAGTTTTATTATTTTAAACATACATACATATGTATGTACCTTATAATATACGATTTTAAGACTGGATTTTATATTTTTCTTTTGTCTTTATTATATTAAATATAAACAACTTTTATTTTACTTTTATAAGGTGTCAGCTATTTCATCTCTTATTCTTTGACCTTCACTTTAAAGAGACGTATTTAATGGCAAAATAACGTTATCCTCACTATCGTGTGCTGTTAAATTTGTATCGTTTTCATTATTTTGGACTTTCTAGCTGCTACAGATGTTGTGCAGCACGCAGCACGAGTTAATAATTTGCACTACTTTTTCTGGTTGGTAGTGTAACGTGCTCATTAAACAACGAAACCGGCTTTTCAACACGCCTATTGTGCGTTCAACAATATTGTGAGCCGATGAATGAGCCATATTAAATTTATACTGTTTCGAGTTGTGGAATGGATTTCTGTATAGTGTTAACAGAAATGGTTCAATGCCATACCCACAATCTCCTAATAATTTTAATGTCCTTTCTCCTGACTCATACTTCCCAAGGAAATGATGTCTGGCGCTACTAATGTTCCATACGAACGCGTCATGGCTAGAGCCGGGATACCGTGCATCTACTGCTCGAATTTTCATGTCTTGGTTACAAATTTTATTACCTTATTTATCTGATTATTTACATACATTCTTTTTATACTCTTTACGATATTTTTATCTTATTTACTATTTTTTAATTTTACAATGTTACAATTTAAAAATTGTTTTAAATTCAAAAAATCATTTGTCAACTCGTGCGTTACTTTCTTATTTTTTTTGTGTATATATAAATGCACCGTCTAAATAACTTAAGGGATAGATCCACATACGGTACTGCAAATATGATCAAAATTCTTTCTAAACATGCGCACGGTTTAAAAATCTGTCACATAAATGCTCAAAGTTTGGCGCCTAAAATTGAAGAATTCCGGTACATATTTGAGAACTCCAACATGGATATTGTATGCGTTTCAGAAACATGGTTTCATGCAAGTATCAGTAATCTTTCCGTTTCTCTAAGTGGCTACAATTTAATAAGGGTGGATAGAGTTGGGCGCGCTGTTGGAGTGGCTATTTATATTAGAAGAGGCATATCTTATAATATTAAAAGTGCATCTAATGATTATAATGTTGATGGTGACAATAATGATGGTTTGGTGGAATATGTCCTAATAGAAGTTATATCTCGGGGAAGAAAATTACTGGTAGGAAGTTTATACAGGCCTAATAACAACATACCAATTGAACAGTTTTTTTCAATTTTGGAGAATTTCACAGCTTTATATAATGATGTTGTCCTTGTTGGTGATTTTAACTGGAACCTTTTAACTGATTCAAGCATTATTGACATCTTGGCACCATTGGGACTATTTCCAACTAACATAACTACACCTACTCACTTTACCTCGTCCAACAGCACCTTAATTGATCTTATTTTTGTTGGTAATGTAAGTAATGTTATATTATACGATCAACTGTCTGCCCCATGTTTTTCTAAACACGATTTATTATTTATGACCTATAATTTTCAATTGCAAATCCCACCCTATTCAATAACTTTTCGTGACTTTGAAAATGTTAAATACGCCACATTGGAATTAGAACTACTTAGAATTGATTGGAATGCATTCTATTATATGATTTCAACAGAGGATAAACTAGCCTTTCTTGAACGTAATATATTATATTTGTTTGATCAAGCTGTTCCATTGAAAACTAAGGTAATGAGTCAAACAAAAAGACCATGGTTCTCGTCAAATATTAAACAAGCCATTAAACAAAGAGGCCTTGCATTTTCACGTTGGAAGCGGTTTAAAACCAACGATCTACATGTTGAATATTGTTTGGCGAGAAAAACAGTACACAAACTCATTAAACAGGAAAAATCAAAATTTTACACTGAAAAGTTCTCCTTGGCCCTGGGATCAAAAAAAACATGGAAGGCTATAAGGGAAATCGGAATTGGTAAATCTGGAAATAATGACCCTGTTATTTTTGATCCAGACGTTATTAATGAACAATTTTTGAATATTCCTATGGTAGAAGCAGATATTGATTTTTACAACCACAACCATGACAACCGCCAACCCCATAATAACTTCTCTTTTGATTGCATAGACCAGTTTGACGTTTTAAGAAGCTGTATGTCAATTAAATCAAATGCAGTTGGTGTGGACGAAATTCACCCAAGATTTTTTAAATTAATTCTCCCAAGAATATTGCCATTTGTTACACATGTATTTAACACCATTATTACCACCAGTCATTTTCCCTCAAATTGGAAAAAGTCCAAGATAATACCAATACCCAAAACTAAATCAGAATATAGGCCAATTGCCATTTTACCCTTTATGTCGAAAATATTTGAGAGGTTAATTCACAATCAGATATCGCTTTACGTTAATGATCATAATCTGCTTAATGATAAACAATCTGGGTTTCGGAAAAACCACAGTTGCATAACTGCACTTGTAGAAGTTGCGGAAGATATAAGAAATAGTATAGATGAACGAAAAACAAATATCTTAGTACTTTTGGATCATTCAAAAGCCTTCGATACAGTCGATCATAACGTCATATGTTACAAACTAAAACACATGTTTATGTTTTCTACAGCTGCTACACGTCTGATATCAACATATCTTACCAACAGGTATCAGTATGTTCAAAGTGGTAATAATAAATCAAAATTTCTACCTGTGACGAGGGGTGTACCGTAGGGGTCAATTATTGGGCCCCTTCTATTTTCGCTTTACGCTAATGACCTTCCGAGTCAACTTACACACTGCAAAGTCAGAATGTATGCTGACGATGTTCAGATTTACATCAGCTGTGATACATCTGAAATTGAACAATGTGTCTTAACTCTGAATACTGAGTTAAAACATATATATGAATGGGCTACTGCTAATGGTCTTAGTATCAACCCAAAAAAATCTAAGTATCTTGTTATCCAAAAACGATCTACTATAACCGATCATATACCTGATATTTTTCTTGGTGATGAACGTATTGAAAGGGTAAATACAGCAAAAAATTTGGGTATTATTTTTAATAAGAACCTGACATGGGGCAACCATATTAATTATGCATGTGGCCGTACATATTCCATGCTTAGAACTCTCTAAGTATTGTACACCTGTCAAAATAAGAATACTTCTTGCCAAAACCTATTTATTGCCAATTCTGATGTATGGATGCGAATTATTTGCCAAATGTGATGCGGCAAGTACAAGAAAATTAAACTCAGTCTTTAAAAGCATTGTACGATACGTATATGGCGTGAAAAGGTTTAATTCTGTTTCTCCTTTTACGGTAAAGTTATATGGTGTTCAGTTTGATGACCTTTTAAAAACAAGAGTACTGATATTTATGCACAAAATCGTGTTTACTCAACAACCACAACATCTGTATAACCGCTTAACCATATCTAGGTCTAATAGAGGTAAAAGAATTTTATTGTTTAGACACCAAAGTTTAACGTCCGATTGGCAATTTTTCCTTAATGCAATCCGTCTTTGGAATCTACTCCCGCATAATATACAAATAACTAGTAACGCACTGAGCTTTAAAAAAAGAATTTTAAATTTTTTTGCACGTTAATTTTTTTCATTTTTTTTATGAATTTTAAATATTATTATTTTGTTAATTTTCAATTTAATTTATTAATTCAATAATTTTTTTTTCTCTATTTTAAATTTTTTCTTTTGTTTTAAATTTTATCAGTTACAAATTATAATTATAAATGTTTCTGCTAAAACAATGTTCTATACTGCAATAAGAGGCTTTAAGTCTTGTGTATAGAATTGGAAATAAATAAATAAAAAAAAAAAAAATAAAAAAAATCCAAATATAAAAAAGATAAGCTCGGAAATAATGTAAAATTGAGTTTTTATCATACTTACAATCATTGCATTCATACTAAAATAGCCTTTTCGATTAAAGTATAAATGCTAGTTAACGCTAGGCTTTTTAATATTTATGTGTGTCCCGTCGATGCAACCAACTATCGAAGATATTTTTTATTTATTGTAGAAGTATTCCCGCGAGCTGTACTTTTCGTTTAAGTCCATTTCAAGTTGCACCCACTGCGGGCAAATTAACCGTTCCATGACCTTGAGCGCATCGTCTAAAATTATTGATACCGTGCTCCTACCCAGACATATGCAAGAGTCGTTTCCAACCGATCTTTGATAAGACCCTTCAGCAAAAAATCGCAACGTAGCTGCAAGTTGCAGCAATGGGGGAATCGTAGAACGGGAAAGGTGTTCTTTCATTGTGTCTAGGACCATACGAAACGCATCTTTGTTTAACCGGTAATAACCTACGAACCTGCAAAACGGATTTAACTATGACCGCACAATATATGAAATGTACTTACGCCAACTCCGGTAGGTCAAGTGGATTGCTGCAATCTCGCAAAATTCTTCTTTTAATCTTCTCTGAGCGCTCTTCCTCCAAAAGTAAATATGCAACAATAGCAGTGGACATTTTATTTATTTTTGTATTTAAATAAAAATTTTTTGTATTTTTAATATATTCGCTCTATATGTATTTCCACAAAACAAAAAAATTACACAAACAGCAAATGTAAATAATTCAACGATAGAATTTATTTATTTCATATGTTACCTGTATTAACGCTTCCAACTTTCTTTTCTATAATTTTCTTTTATTAACCCATCTTGTACCACTTCCCGAAATCGTTTACATTTCTTTACAAATTTTGGTATGCTAAATCCCATCAACATCCTGTAGCTCGTTTCTGTATTTCTCGCATCGTAAAATTTCTTACATGAAGTGTGAAACAAAAAATTCCATCGTTTCTCGATTTGTGAGATAAAAGTGTTTCTGTATTTGGATGCGAAAACAGACACAACAAATTCTGTTTATACTGGAATATTTCCAGTAATTAAGTGTCAAATAAAAGCGAAACGTCAACAAAAGAAATAAATATAATAAAAACAGGGCTGCCAGATTTGACGAGTTATCGTCATCTTGATGATTTTTTGTTCCGATATTAACAAAGTGACGTTTTGATGATTTTTCTAAAAAAGTGACGAAAGCAAAAACAAAATCAAAAATATTTTATAATTTTGTTGTTACTTTCTATAGAAATTCATCTTGAATTTTTGAATTTCAAACACTTCTATTTTGTGGCGATGAAAATTTAAAAAAAAATAATATGAATGTCTGTAGAAAGCAACAACAAATTTATAAAATATATTTGATTTTATTTTTGCTTTTAATGAAATTGTTGGCGTTGCGTTTTACACTATAAGCCCCTTAGTCTTCGAAATAAGATAATTGTAAATAGTTTTATATGTTTGTTTATTAGAAAAAAAGATATCTTTAGAAACAAGGCTGCTTAAATTTTTATATTTATCCCTATTGTGAAAATTGTCCTCGAAATTGTTTGTTTCTTCCCTAAAAAATGTATCGGCAAAAGCAAAATTTCGAGGGAAAGTAATCGACCGACTTGGCTTATTTTGAACATTTAATACTTCTTATATACATATACAAAATATGATTGATATTTGATATTCTTATCTTATATGTACACTTTTGCGTCAAAACCATTATTTCGGCAAGAAAGAAATTTGTTTGTCTCCCAGTAAAAACTTTTTCAAAATGGATAACTTCTTTCACTCGTTATTAAGTAGCTTTCTTCCATAAAAACTTCGATAACTACTTTTTTCTGGATGTATTAAGATAAAATAAATGACTTACTTTTGAATTTGTTCTTTTTGGCACAACCCTTGTAAAATTCATTAGATTTTCAGTAGAATTGTATGTAGTGCTTTTATGTGTTTCTGATTACTTAACATATTATTTTGTAGGCGAAGATTTTACTGGGTCTTTAACCCGTTTATTTATGAACCGATTTTTTTAATTTTAACTACAAGGTATTCTACTAAGTCTATTTCAGGTAAAAAAGAAAAAGATTATAGGAATATGTAGGTAAATTAAAGATGTATATCTCAATTATTAAATAATAATTATTAAATACCCATGAACTTTAACTATGTTTTTGTTTGATTATTTTTTAATAAAAGTCGAAACAAATCTGTTTAAAATTGATTTTAAATTGCACGATTTTTAAAACAAAAAAGACGATCTTTTTTGTTTTTTTCTCAGGAAATTGAAGATTTTGACACAAATTTATCTGGCAGCACTGAATAAAACCAAAACAAGAAAAGGCTAACAAAAATTTAAACTAACAATATATAACAATTGTTTTTTGTTTATTTTCATCATATAAATTATGCATTTATCATTTATATTCCTTCTATTTTTTTTATTTATTTAAAAAAAATAGTATATAAACATATTTTAAATTCAAAATATCTACATTTTGTTTTTCTCGCCACCAATTTCAAATGTGACTTATTTTGACAGTTCTTGAAAGAAACTTTTCGCAAAATATTGTTATAGAAACACTTTTTCTCGCATCCTTCCAATAATTGCTGGAAAATTATTAAAATGACAGATAATTCTCGCAACGGAAAGATACAGAAACACTTATGCGAGAAAACCCATTTTTTGTTTCATTTTGCACTGTTTCTGTCCCGATTCACTGGTTTCATGCGGAAAATTTTACGATGCGAAAAATACAGAAACGGGCTACTGATTACTGAAAATGAAAATAAAAAAAAATCGGTTGGCCATGTTGGGCGTGGTGAACTGTTGCGAAAACGCAACGTTGGCTAATAACATGTAAATCACATTTTAGGTATTAATAATTATTATATTTAATTTTTCAACTTTTTTTCATTTAAATTAAGAACACAGTGTTTAATTATTACAAAAATCTAATTTAAATTGTTATGGGATTTATCAAAGCATTTTGGATGCAATGTGACGTTACATTTTTTGCATAGATAAACACTTTGCGAATGACATTCATTGCATCTCGGCTAGTAGAAACTTCTGGAGTAACTGCAACAAAATTAGAAATCACAGAAACTTCCGAATTGTCCTGCCAGCGACAAACTAATAGCTTATTATTTTGTTAAAAGCAGTTGTCGTATTCATGTTTGCTGAGAGATCGACCTGTAGCAAGGATATCATTTGCTCCACTTAGACGATTAGATCTTACTGTTCCAGTTGCTCGAAACTTTATTTCGCTAAGTAACCAGAACAAGTAATACGACGAAAAAAAATTGTCGAAATATACCGCATGTTTTTCTGGACTTGGTACTGATTCTGTTGGCGCCCGACTTGGGACCAACTGGTTTATGTTGTAAATAGGGGGTTGATGGTAAAATAAGTGATGAAAAAGGGGAGACTTACCCAATTCACAGACGCACCTGTTGTGACTTTGTTTGGATGATCCGGAGTATTCCTTAGTGGTGGTTGGTAGTAGTTCATCTGAATGTTGGCCTGACCAAATCCGCTGGTGCACCTGTTGTGGGAGGGATCCGGTAGTTTCGGTGGTGGTTGTTTAAGCGGTAATTGGATTACCCTTTTTTGGGATTCGAAGGTGAATACACACACACACTGTTAATAAAAAGATGCCTATTTTGCTTAAGCTGTAGATAAGTGAATACAAACGTTTTCGGTTTTGTTTATTAATAGTGATAGAACTTTTTATTTACACAAATTTCTTATTTATTATAAATTATTGTTGATGTTAAAGTATTTTAGTTCTTTTTGGTTTTCTTTGTACTTTTGCAAATCAACTTTATAAATTATTAGGCACGATTATTAAGCACTTTGTCTACTTTTGATAAAGAGGAACTGGACAACTCTTCAAAAAATATTTTAATTTTGTATGTACATATTTTGTTTTAACCACTAATCCGAGAAATATTCTTTTAACTAAGTATTGGGTTGCGCACTTTTTCACGTTAAAATAAGAACTGACCAAAAGCAAAAGCAAAAAGCAACCATATGAAATGTATAAAAGGTGGCTGCATAAAAACAGCTGTTGAGATGCGGCCACCATGAGAATCTGACTGTTCAACATTAAGAGTTGCCAGCTCGTCTTCGCACCTAAACATCCCGCCCCCCTTGCATTATTGCAACAAAAAAACAACGAGGGCCGGCGTGTCTGGGTGGATTAGTTATATGCATACAAGACAAAAATGAAAGAATTTAAATTTCAATATAATTAGATATAATAAATCAAGAATTCAATAATAAGGTTTGGGAAAGGTAAGTATAAATTCATTAAAAAAAAATAAGAATACGTGAAAAAATTTCAATTTGTTGGGTCCATCAGACCATGGTTTTTCTGCAGTGACTCAGTCAAAACTGCCGATGATGACCCATCCCAGGGCGGTGTCCTGGGCGATGGGGGTTAATCCAGAGGATGACAGCTGCAAACCGCTACGTATCAAGCGAGGATACACGTCTGCTCCCAGAATGATGTTGATGTTGTTGCCCTCATAAAATTCGGGATCAGCCAGACGCAGGTTTCGGTAAGTGTCAGAGACACTCCGATCCAGCTTCTTCGCTGGGATCTTGTCTGGCAGACTAGCCGTTACACGAGCCTTGATCGTGATGGAACCTGCCTGGTCAAACCGTGCTCGTATAGAGATTTGGCACCACTTCTCAGATTCGTACCTCTCAAAGGGCAGGTGATACCTATCCACCAAAAACGTGGCGATGGAACTCGTTGGAGCGGCGGGGTTGATCAGACCGCGGACTAGTCTCCAGCCTTCCGTGAGACGGATCTGAAAAAGTACGGTGGGGGTTACGGTGCGAGCATCAGCTAGACTGGCATTATTGGGGGTTCTGGTAATAGCCGGGGGGTGAAGCAGCGTGTGGTGGTTGCCATTGCAGTTCTTGCATCGTTCCATGCTGCGGCATTTTGGGGTAGGATGAGAATGCCCAAGGCAGTTCCTGCAGTATTTCTGACGAGCGACCACATCCTTTCGGTCTGATACAGACATATTGAGAAACTTTACACACTTGCGTAGGGGGTGATCTTTGCGGCAGATTTGCAATCGGGGGTTTTAGCCTTAAAACGGTCGACGGCTTTGCGCTCTTCGAGGGGTGAAGCGCTATCGCGGTGACGTGGACGCATAGTTTCTGAAATAGGAAAGATATAGGGGAAAAACATTAATTGTCAGGCAGACGGAGAAAGCGGTAATAAAACTAGTTTGACAATAGGTCGGGTCACAATTCCGTTGGCAGTGCGTATTTCAGCAACTCTTACTCGATCATCAGAGCCGTGAAAAATCTTTTCGATGCGTCCTAGACGCCATTGATTAGGGGGCAGATTGTCGTTTTTCACCACGACTAGATCGCCGTTGGAAATATCTCGCTGGGGGTATTTCCACTTATTTCTTTTGTGAAGCTCGACTAAGTACTCCTCCTTCCAGCGACGGGCAAGCTGATGATGCAGTATTCTCAGTTTTTGCCACCGATTTACATAACTAATGGAATGGCTTGCTAAGTCAGGTTCAGGGGGAGATAAGAGGGGGGTTCCGATTAAAAAATGACCCGGGGTTAAGGCGCATAGGTTGTGTGGGTCTTCGTTCATTGGACTTAGAGGCCTGGAGTTCAAACACGCCTCGATGCGTGCGAGCATGGTGCAGAACTCCTCATAAGTGAAGCTTTGAGTATGGCACAGTTTCTTAAGGTGAGACTTACAACTTTTTACTCCAGCCTCCCAGAGTCCGCCCATGTGGGGAGCACCAGGGGGGATGAAATTCCATTTTACCAGGTTAAAACTATCTTGCGATAATAGGCCCTTTTGGACAAGAGAAAGAAAATGTTGTGTATCCTTCTGAAGTGAATTAGCGGCGCCCACAAAGGCGGTGCCGTTATCCGAATACATAGTATGTGGTGTCCCACGTCTTGAGAAAAATCGGGCGAAAGCGGCTAGGAACGCTTGTGTTGAAATATCTCCGGTAGCCTCCAGATGGATTGCTTTGGTGGCAAAACATACGAAAACCAGCACGTAACCTTTCGTGACCTTGCACCCGCGGCCCACATAAGACTTAATGGAAAAAGGGCCGGCGAAATCAACTCCTGTATGATAAAAGGGGCGCGTCAAACTTGTGCGCTCGGGGGGTAATGCAGCCATGATTTGCTGACTAAGCTGATGTTTTTCTTTTACGCATTTGATGCATTTTGATAATGTGAATTTTATTAACGTTTTTAGTTTAGGGACATAATAGTGAAGTCGCGTAAGCCGGTGTAAAAGTGCATTTTGGCCATGCAGTGAAAACTTATGTAGATAAGTTAAAAATAATCGCGTAAAGCGTGCATGGTAGGGGAGTATAATTGGGTATCGTTCGTCGTAACTTAATGTAGGGGAGAATGCTAACCGCCCGTTGACTCTCATTAATCCTCTAGCGTCTATAAAAGGGTTTAGGGTTAAAATAGCGCTTTTTCGTGGCAAAGGTCGGTTTTCAGATAAGAGTGCGTACTCCTCAGCAAAATGAAGCTTTTGACAGACGATTACCAGACGATTTTTTGCGAAAAGTATTTCTTTGGCTGAGAGCTCATCTGGCGTTATAGTATCAGATTTTAATTTGGACCTTATGCGATTGTAAAAACGAAAGATGTAGCAAATAACTCTCAGTGCTCGCGGAAGATTAGAGAATCTATCGAGAATATCGTGATTGTCGACTAGTGCGGTAAACGTCCTAATTGTTCGTTCTTCTTCTGTGGTATCAAATTCGCAAGTACTCGATGGCCAGTCGGCAGGGGGGAGTCTTAGCCATGCAGGACCGTGCCACCACAAGGTATTTTTAGACAGTTCGGTAAGTGTAGTGCCTCGCGAAGCTATGTCTGCTGGATTGTTTTTCGAATCGACGTGCGCCCATGCATCTTTCCCAACCTTTTCAATAATAGACGAGACTCTATTTTGAACGAATGTTTTCCATTTATGAGCAGGTTTTTTCAGCCATGCTAGCACGATGGTCGAGTCGGTCCATAGAAAAAGTTTATAGTCGATGAGTTCAAGTTGACCTTGAATCGATTCCATCATAGTTGCCAGCAGCTCCGCCCCACACAACTCCTTACGGGGAAGTGAAACGAATTTTACTGGGGCAACTTTAGTTTTTGCTGCTAAAAGGTGGGTAGATACTAAACCTTGATTTTCAGCACGTATGTAAATAGCTGCCGCGTATGCCTTTTCCGACGCATCGCAGAAACCGTGCAGCTCAACATTATATGAGGGGTCGAAGTCGATAAAACGGGGGATTTTTATTTGTTCTATTTTTACATAGTCACCGAGAAAATCATGCCACTGCTGTAGGGTACTTGGATTTAGATCTGCATCCCAGTCAGTTCCGTCCTTCCATGTCTGCTGCATGATGATTTTGGCTACGATTATTTTTGGTGATAACCAGCCCGCTGGGTCGAATAACTTTGCGATTTCTGACAGAACGCATCGTTTTGTGGTTAAGTTGCGGTCGGGATTAGACTTTAGTTTAAAATAGAAGTAGTCACTTCCAGCGTTCCACCTGAGCCCTAATGTTTTTGTTTTACTAGAGTCAGAAAGCTTTAGAAATTCCCCATCTAACAAATGTGTGACCGGTAGACCTTTTAGCAGGACTTCATTGTTCGCCGTCCATTTACGGAGTGTGAACCCAGCAGTTTCAAGGACTGTTCTAAGGTCATCACGAATTTTAATTGCCGCTGATAGCGTATGGGCTCCCGAAAGTACGTCATCGACGTACATGTGATTTCGTAAAATCTTTGTGACATTAGGGTAGGGGGTTTCATTTTCTTTGGCCAGTTGCAGCAGAGTTCTGATTGCCAAATAAGGGGCACAGTTTACACCGAAGGTGACTGTATTTAACTCGTAGTCTTGAAGTGCCTCGTTAGGCGAGCTTCGAAAGACAATTCGCTGAAAGGGGGTGTGCGATTTATTAACGGTAATTTGGCGGTACATTTTCTCTATGTCCGCGTTGAAAACGTATCGGAAAAACCGCCAACGCAATACTAAAATCATTAAGTCTGCCTGTAGGATGGGGCCTGCGTAAAGCAGATCATTAAGGCTGACGCCATTCGACGATGGGCTAGAAGCGTTAAATACCACACGCAATTTGGTGGTGGTGCTATCTGGTTTAAAAACTGCGTGGTGGGGCAGATAGTACGTGTCGCTTTCACCAGCCATAGGGGTCACTTTTGTCATTTGACTGAGGGTAGAGTATTCGGTTATTACCCGATCATATTCGGTTTTGATTTGGGGATTCTTAATTAATTTTATTTCATTTCGCAGAAATTGAGATATGGCGCTATTTCGCGACTGTCCCACTTTGAGATTTTCAGGAAACTCTCGTTTAAAGGGGAGTGATACAGTATATCGACCGTCATTAGAGCGGTATGTAGTTGACTCATACAGTTCCTCACAGTATAGGTCCTCCGGGGATGACTTTGCTCTTCTAGGGACATCTTCAAGCTCCCAAAAACGCTGAAGTTGGTTATTCAGGTCCACGGCATTAAAGTATGACAATACTGCGTCCCTACACCGACTTTTAGCAACCTTACCGGTGATGATCCATCCGAAGACTGTTTTCTGTGCTACCAGGGATTGTTGGTTGTCCCATTGGAGGCCATCTTGAATTATTTTTGGGTATACGTCTCCACCTAAAAGCATGTCAATCTCCGCGCATTGATGGCGATATGGATCCGCCAGTTGCAGCTTTGAAAGGTTGCCATTACTAAGCGCAGTCGGGGGGTAGTAGGAGAGTTGACCGGTGAGTTTCTTAACAACAAGTACGTCCGAATGTATAGCGAATGACCTGTCAATCGGTGAACCAATTTTAAGATGACATGTGTGCGTCGAAGTAGCGTTTAACGAATCGTTTAACCCATGAATTTTTGCCCGTGATGGCCGAGTCTCAAGTCCGAGCTGAGTTTGTAATTTCTTAGAAATGAAGGATGCCTCTGAAGCCGAATCTATGAGGGCACGGACGGTACACTTAAGGTCGTCCTTGTAGACATCTATCAGCGCGGTGCCAAGGACAACTGCAGATGAACTATCTTGTAGTTGTGTAGAAAAAGACCTATACCCGTGTGAGGTGCCTAAACAATTTGTGCATCTTTTTTGTTGTTTAACCGTGTTATATCGTGCGTCAACGGACATAGCAAGAAACTTAGCGCATAACCTTAAGGGGTGACTTTGGTTGCAAAGGAGGCACGTGCCGTCCTTGTTCGTTGACACATTAGTCTTGAAACTTTGCACTTTCTTACTCTGAGCGTAATTGGATTTATTATGGCTATTGGATTGCTGCGCTTTATTTTGGTTATGAGGATTCAAAAATGTTGATCGTATATCCGCGACGGATTCCAAAGTCTGAAATCTAGAGGACAAAAAACGATCTAAAGCTTCCCAGGTGGGCATGTTGGATGAATTTGGCAGGGTTTGTTCCCATAGGTTAAGGGTAACTTCCGGGAGACAAGTTGAACAAATGTAGACGAAAATTATGTCCCAGCTTTCAGTCTCGACTTTTAAAAGACGCAGATTACTAATGCAGTCATTAATGGTCCGTTGCAAACGTCTAAGATTGGGACCTGTTTCTTTGGTAATGGGGGTTAAACCAAAAAGGGATTTCATTTGCGCATTCACGAGAATTCGTTTATTCTCATACCGATTAACTAGGTTTTGCCACGCCATTTCGAAACCATCGTTAGTCATCGGACAGGTTTTGAGGAGTTCTCGAGCTTCTCCTTCTGTCTTTTTCACTAGATGACACATTTTCTCAACCGGCGATAAGCGATTGTTTTGGCGATACAAGGCCGTGAACATATCACGAAACGTTGGCCAGGATTTGTAATCGCCACGAAAAACTTCGGTATCACATGGTGGTACTGATATGTGAGCGGAGAAATCGGTCTCCTTCGGCCTGGTTGCAGAGCTTTTCCCAGCCTTGGCCTTCAAAGACTCACAAAGTTCGGAAATTTTTGCTGTGATTGCCGCATGAACATCAAAAGTTGCGTAATACCGTTTGGTTAAGACCGCGATGTCTATTTCTGCTTTTATTTCCTCGTAGTTATCTATTGCGGCTTCATGAGCGGAATCGTAATTGTCCCAGAGACGATGAATTTCGTTTTTTCGTACCTCCAAGGAGTGCAGCGTATGAGACGCTTCTGGCAGCTCATTAAAATACTTTTGAAACTCCATAACGCGATCGGAAGATCGAATAACCTTTTTGACCAAAGACATTGTGGCAGAAATTTCGCGGAGGACGAATTATGGGGGTAATAGTATGAAGAGGGGATTTGAATACAATTGTGGTGAAATTGTAGTAAAAGTTAAGAAATGTCTCAAGGGTACCTCGTAAGACAGCAATAATTAAATATGTAGATATATCGAAAGTCCAATAGTAGAGAGGCAATGTAAATTCAAAAGCGAGGCTGCTTCGATTATGATGAGTGACACTTCGTAAAAGGTCGCCACTATTTCAATTTATATTAAAAAATTTTAGAAAATTTTCAATGGTGCTTCGTATAAGCTGCCACTAAATATGGGTTTTAATTTTTGAAAAAATTTTCAATGGCACCTCGTATAGGTGACCAATAAATATATGGGTTAATAATTTCAGGAAATTTTCAATGGTGCTTCGTATAAGCGAGCCACTGAATATGAATTTTAATTTTTGAAAAAATTTTCAATGGCGCTTCGTATAAGCGGCCAAAGAGTAGAGGGTTTAATAATTTTTTAAAAATTTGCAATGGCGCTTCGTATAAGCGGCCGATGAACAAAGGGTGTAATAATTTGCAAACTTTTCAGTGGTGCTTCGGATAAGCGAGCCACTAAATATGGATTTTAAGTTTTGAAAATTTTCAATGGCATCTCGTACAGGTGGCCAATAAATATTGTTTAATAATTTCGAAAAAATGTTCAATGGTGCTTCGTATAAGCGAGCCACTGAATATGGGTTTTATTTTTCGCAAAATTTTCAATGGCACCTCGTATAGGTGGCCAATAAATATATGGTTTAAAAATTTCGAAAAAATTTTCAATGGTGCTTCGTATAAGCGAGCCACTGAATATGGGTTTTATTAATTTTGCAAATTTTTCAATGCCGCTTCGTATAAGCGAAACACTGAATTGGGGTTTTAATAATTTTAAAATTTTCAATGGCGCGTCGTATAAGCGACCAATGAAAAAAAGGGGTTTTATCAATTTGCAAAATTTTTCAATGGCACCTCGTATAGGTGGGCATTGAATATATGGGTTTTAATTAAATAAATAAGTTTTATTAAATTTTCATAATAATTGGGGTTAGTTAAATTTGCATGTGTGTACCAACAAATTAAAAAGAGAGGTTAATTATAATAAATAATTGTTATTTAATTATCAATATAATTATTCGATTCTCAATTTATATAAGAACTTTTCATTTTAAATTTTCATTATTCGTGGTATAAGCTAATTTTAGGTTGACCCTCGTATAACATGTAGCTTATGTACTTCAGCATCCGTTTGTTATGTGAACAAATTTTATATGAAATGTTTATAGGTATGTACATACATACAAATCATTTAACTCCACTAACTACTCGCTGTAAGTTGTTGTTTTGTTGTTGTTTGTTATACAGCCGTACATACATACAGGTTGATCTTTCGTTCTTCTTTATTCAAGTTCAATGTCAATTGACAACAACAAAAACTTGCAAAAATTTTGTTCCTATGTCCAGTGCAATGTTAATCCAAAAAAAAACCCAAAAAACCTTGAACAAGTGTTTTTTGTTTTTCCTTATTGCATGTAATGCGTATTTGTTTTAGCAACGAGATCAACTGTTGCTGATGTCAATATGTACACAAGTATGTGTGTATGTATGTATGTTTGAAATTATTTTTTCTTAGCCGTTAGTTTTTGTCTTCTTCTTTTTATTTGGAAAAAAAAGACAAACGGTTATTTGCACCAACTGTTCAACTTTTTACTTTGGTATGCAGAAAAAATGTACACACATGCGGGGGTTAGTAGGGGGTAATAATTATATCTTATTTTTCCAGATTTTTTTAAAAAAAAAAGGGTGAAGGGCCGGGTTATAGCGGACCCGGATCCGGCTCGAAGGACCAGAATGTTGGCGCCCGACTTGGGACCAACTGGTTTATGTTGTAAATAGGGGGTTGATGGTAAAATAAGTGATGAAAAAGGGGAGACTTACCCAATTCACAGACGCACCTGTTGTGACTTTGTTTGGATGATCCGGAGTATTCCTTAGTGGTGGTTGGTAGTAGTTCATCTGAATGTTGGCCTGACCAAATCCGCTGGTGCACCTGTTGTGGGAGGGATCCGGTAGTTTCGGTGGTGGTTGTTTAAGCGGTAATTGGATTACCCTTTTTTGGGATTCGAAGGTGAATACACACACACACTGTTAATAAAAAGATGCCTATTTTGCTTAAGCTGTAGATAAGTGAATACAAACGTTTTCGGTTTTGTTTATTAATAGTGATAGAACTTTTTATTTACACAAATTTCTTATTTATTATAAATTATTGTTGATGTTAAAGTATTTTAGTTCTTTTTGGTTTTCTTTGTACTTTTGCAAATCAACTTTATAAATTATTAGGCACGATTATTAAGCACTTTGTCTACTTTTGATAAAGAGGAACTGGACAACTCTTCAAAAAATATTTTAATTTTGTATGTATTTTGTTTTAACCACTAATCCGAGAAATATTCTTTTAACTAAGTATTGGGTTGCGCACTTGTTCACGTTAAAATAAGAACTGACCAAAAGCAAAAGCAAAAAGCAACCATATGAAATGTATAAAAGGTGGCTGCATAAAAACAGCTGTTGAGATGCGGCCACCATGAGAATCTGACTGTTCAACATTAAGAGTTGCCAGCTCGTCTTCGCACCTAAACAGATTCCAACAGTCCTAAAACGACAGAAGCTCCTAAGCCAGCATATGGATTAGCTTCAAACAAATATCCAGAATCGGAGCAAAGACACCAGTACTTGAAACCAAATCGTGTTGGTTTACCGCGAATGAACCGAAATACGGGATCATTTGTTCATCTATTGACAAAAACGTAGAAAATATTCCAAACAGCTTGTACTTTCGATTTAAAGCGTCAATCAGTGGACGCACTTTTGTAAATCTATCAGAAATGTCCAGTTTTTATCATTTGAAACTTTTGACGCGATAATGATTGCTTGACGATGGGCACACCCAATGTTGGTTGAGTGGACCAATAATGCTGGTTGTGGGAAACTGTATGGTACCCTGACAGAATAAGTATACCAATGAAACGGTACAAATTCTCTTTGGTAATTTGCACCGATATGTTCTTCTGATTAGCATAGGTATTTGAATATTTTATAAGCATATCCATAATTTCAGTGTCAAAATATTGAAGGAATAGCTCTAAGGGTGATTTTCCACCACCATTTACAAATATCCAAACTAATGATGTATACATAAATATTTTATAAATACATTTATCAATTGGTTCCACGATCTTGTTCTGAAGTTGTGCGACTTAAGATTCTTCTGGATAGTCAAAGTCAAAATTAATCCGGTTTGATTTTCTCCATTTTGGAACACCAAATTTTACTTCTTGAGTATATTTCGTATACGTAAAAGTTAACTCCCGCTCAGTTTTTTGGCCAGTAATTGGCGCAGCAAAATCATCTACTTGAGAATCGTATTCGATTTGAATTTCACCACAAACTTCCGAATTAGCTGGAATTTCTTTGACAAGCTCCCCATCAACAATATCCACTTCGTCAGTAACTTCACCCGCATTAGTAGGCGGAATATAAACGATTTGAGTATTTTTATTTAACTCTATTTGATGTTCTTGATCACTTTCACTGTCATTACACTCAGCAATAAAAACTTCGATTTCCTTCTAACATTATGATACCGAATTCACAAAACAAACTTTACTAGCAGGTGCAACCTCTTACTTCAAACTTTAAACTCGAATGAATAAAATGTGAAAACATAAGCATCTAAATATTTAAATATTGCAGTTTCATTCAAGAAATAAAAAAACATTAAAATGAGAAAAGTTCTCTCGAATAGAGAGCGAGCTTAGAAGAAAAAAAGGAAAAAGTGTTTTGCATGTGATTAGCCATCGTTGCGTTTTCGCAACACTGATTTTTGGAAGATTATACTGAATAAATGGGAATTTATTTTCATTTATGGTTTTTTGATTATCGTTTTTCAAAGCTTTTACCAACTAAATTAATGGGCGAAACAAAATTTTTTTTTTGTTTAAATATATATTACGTCTTTTTAAAAAAGCATTTTTTTGGACTGTTTTTAAAGCTTGTTAATCTTAATGAAACAAAGGAGGAATATTATTTTTAAAGTCAGAGCGTAATAGTGAAGCCTCTAAACTAAACGATAAAAATCAAAATCATTCAAATCGAAGTGTTAAAGCCAGTTTTATATGCAACCAAAGATGGTGTTGCGAATACGCAACGGCGGTACAAAATGGGTTAAAAAACCAAGTTTTAATAGTATTTTTGCACAAAAACAAAAATTTACAAAATTATTAAGCAAACATTTCATTTAAATAAATGTAAACAAATAAGCCAAAACATAAAACAGCTAATTCGAATATCGGTTTTATTTGCATTCGAAAATATCAAAACCGACTTGTTTTCATGACACCAAATGAAACCAATATTGGTTTGCAAAACCGACAATCAGCAAAACCGACTTGGATTCTATGACAGCCCTGAATATTACATTTTGTATCACTGCTAACGTCCCGAGGTCACAGAAAATCCCGTTAGTGACATTAGGGTTAATAATACTTTTTAAGCATTGAAGAAGATTATCGAGAATGTCGAAGGTGATCGTATGACGAAATAGTCTTCCAAAAAGAATTTGTTGCGTGCTGACGCATAAACGCGCGACAAATCAAGGTGCCTCATCTGTATATATGGGTGGTATAATTATTGAGGAATCAGAATCTTTTGATGTTCTGGGCATGAGGATACAATGTGATGTCCGATGGACAGAACATATATTCAAGGTGTCGAAAGAAGCATTCAAGTGCCTTGGTTTTCTCAGACGGTGTAGGATAAACTTTACTCCATCTGATCTCCTTACTATTTATACCACCTATATCAGACCGCGTATGGAATACAACTCTCATGTGTGGGCCGGTGCTTCAAATTCTATTTTGGAGCTTCTCGACCGCGTGCAGGAGAGGGCGAAGGTTCTCATTGGTGACAGAAGGGTATCCAATTCTATTGACTCCCTTGAGCACCGTCGCAATGTGTAATGTATTTGCCTGTTTTATCCTTTCTACAATGGGATGTGTTCTGACGAAATTAGGGATCTGGTTCCCGAAACCCGTACGATTGTTCGCAATACACGTTTTTCCTCAAGAGCCCATCCTTATGTGGTCGATTGGCAAGTGAATCGAACAACGCATTACAGAGAGAATTCGTTTTATTCCCGGACTGTTCGTATGTGGAATAACCTTCCTGCCGAAGTCTTCCCTCTCACTTGCAACATGATCAAGTTCAAATCGAATGTTCACAAACACTACTCCCTCTATCTTCCATCCCATAACCTATTTTCCTAGTTCCAACACAATGCAATGCATAAGTAGGGGGCATCCCCTGAGTGCTGGTCCTATAAAAAAAAAAAAATTTTAGTATTCTTGTTAAAAGAATTAGACATGGAAACCATTAACTGGTTTCTGAATTGGTAAATAGGGCAATTGACCGTCTTAATCACATTACTTTGTGATTGTTCGCTATGCACAGTTTCGTCTGATAAAAGTTCACTCAAATTGTGGGGAAACAGCCAAGAAAGAGCATCCGCCTCTATATTTCCAGGTTTGAAATGAAAAGTGGGTGAAAACTTCTCTATGAACGCTCGCCACTTTTCATTTTAGTGTTCGGGTTCTGCTCTGATATTGCGGTAAATATTTTTATATCCCTGATTGTGTACAAATAGTGGCGTAGCTTTTTCAATGCCTACACAATCGCAAGCAGCTCCCGTTCGTTTGTAGCATAATTGTGTTCGCTAGCAGAGAGCGTTCGCGAAATCATTGTAATTGGATGACCTTTTTGCGACAAAACCGCACCTAACGCAATAGAAGAGGCATCTGCTGTAAGCTTAAAACATTGGTTATAGCCAGGATATTGAAGTAAAACATCCTTCGAAGCTAGTATCAGTTTTATTCGTTCCAAGGCTTGAAGCGCTTCAGGGTTGAAATTTATTTTCACGTTTTTATAATTGGGCGTACCCACTTGTCCGTTTTCTCCGCGATGATAAACAGTTAAAGGTTTAACAATGGCAGCGTAATCTTTAATAAAACGCCGGCAATACCCGGATAGGTCAAGAAATGAACGTAACCCTCGAAGTGTTTGTGGAGGCTCGTAATTCATAATGTCATGAACCTTATCTGGACAAGTTATAATGCCTGCTTCAGAAACGAGGAACCTGTGTTTAAGAGAATTTTGATTTTTCAGGTGACATCATCCTCATTCCCGCATTTTCAAGTTTCTGTAGTATGTATTCGATGTGTTTTAAATGTGACTCTCCATCTGGAGAGTAAATGATTATGTCGTCGACATAAACATGACAAAATCTCCCTATAGCATCGCGTAAAACATTATCAATGGCTGTTTGAAAAATACTGGGCGCGTTTCTTAACCCAAAAGGTAATCTGCAGATTTCGTGTTCTCCATTGTTTATACTAAAGGCCGTTTTCTGCCTATTCTCCTCATACATAATAATCTGATGAAATCATGAATTAAGGACTTATGTCGTAAAAAATTTCGAGTTTCCTAAGTTGGCTAAGATTACCGATGTATCTGAGATGGGATATCGATCCGGAATTGTTCCCTCATTATTTTCCTAAAGTCGATCACATTTGGCAATTTTGGCCTTCCATCCTCCTCAACCTTTCTAAGAAACTACGTGAACAGGTGAGCTATAAAGCGAACAAGATTCTCTAATTATTTCCTTCCTAAGGAGTGTTCTTATTTCGTTATAGATAAATGGAGGCAAGGAAATGGGAGAGGGATAAATTCTATATATTGGCTCGTCCGTGTTTGAACGAATTCTGCCCTTAACAGTCGTGTTATATGGCAACTCCCTGTTTGGGTCAGCATAAGCACTAATATTTTTATTTATTATACGTCGAAAATGAGCCTGAAATTCAGCTGTGACCGTATCCTCTTCTTTTGTAATTAAATTTAGTTGATCACATAAGAGATGTTGTAATTTTTCTTTACCGTTTCAATAAAATATGTAAATAAATAAAAAATCATAGCCTATTATACCGTCGAACATGCTTAAGCTTGAAAGTAGAAAAAACGTTGAGGTATTGTCTAAAACATTAATAATGCATTTTTTATCTATTATATTTCCACCATTTATTGACCAAAAATTAAAAGGTTTCTCTTACGGCTTAATTCCCTGAAGAAAAAGAAAAATGCTTAATATAATTTTTTGACGTCCCGGTGTCAATTAAAATGCGAAGCTCCTCACCGTTTTTGCACCTTTTCGTAATAAACGGTAGGAGCGATTCTAGTTTAAAAAATTAATTTCGTCACCGGTTTCGTAATAATATTCAATCCCAAGTTTCCAATTCTTTCGCCATATAATTAACTCTTTGTTGTTTCTGGAAAAGCGAACGATCAGAATGTTACTGTTCGCGACCCCGCTTGTATGCCACTGGCACAATGGTATTTAAATGCTGCGGCTTAGGAATATAATTAGGTATAGCATGTGGTGGTACCGGATTATTAATATGTTGTTGTTGTGGAGTAGGTAGGTTTTGAAAAATATTTCGCTGCCTGTAATTGTTATCAACTTTCATGGGTGTTAATCTATCATGCGTAACACGCATGAGTTCGGTTATTGCGCTCTATTTGGTTGTATTGAGATATGATTGGCCCATTAGGCCTAATAGTATTTCCAAACGCAAAGGCCTCTGCAAATTCATACCGTTTATGATTTGTTTGGAGTTCTTGGGCAACTGCAAGAGCAGTTGGAAGGTCCTTTTGCCTGGCAGAAAAAAGTATATCGCTCAATGAGCGATGGAGTCCTGATATAGAAACGCGTAAAGCATTCTCCCTAGCGCGTTCATTCAAAATGGCATTGATATCCCTATTTCCACTTTATGTCATGATTTGTTTATTCATTATAAGGCATAGCTTTCTGTCTACCCTATTGTAGTACTCAGTAATAGAATGATTATCCTGCCTAATGTAATATAGGCTTAGGCATTTCAATTCTTTACAATATTTTGACTAATCTTTTGAACATTTATCATGCCTGGATTTAAAAAAATTTTGATTACGCACTTGAATTTTAACGGTCATAATTTTTGTGGATGTTATTTTGCTCACACTGTTGCATTTACTATTGGTCATCTAGTAAGCAACATTGAAAACTGCAAATATACTGCATAAGAGTGCAATTACTTAAGCATTGCTACCGAACACTCTCTAAAATAAGAAAACGCGTGGTTTCTCTGAACCAAAAATCAATTCTTTCTTTTTGAATTTGCACCTGCAGCCATAAACATCGTAAATAAAATAATAACATAAAAAAAAAAAAAAATTATTTATATTAAATTATTTACCGAGAGTGTGTAACATCCTTACAGGATTTTTTTTAATAAAATTATAATTTCGGCCTAAAATATATGGTAAATTCTTAACACTTAAGGTAATTTTGTTTAAAATTAATTACAACACCTTGCAGCGCACGCTAATTTTACCTTTTTTTATTAAACTCATAGAGATTTCAAGACAGATCAGCAATTACAAAAGTTTTTAATAAATTTGAACCTAAGATTAATATATTCTAACTTCTAAAGTTAAGATCTCCAATAGGCCCTTTTGTAAGCTCCATTTACAGTGGTGGTCATGTTCCTCTAGCCACCACTGTACCGTGGTATTGCTCCCCAAAAATATTAGCATGCAAAATTTGTCTATATAAAACCAGTTTGTGGTTCAACTGTTTTGAGAAATAGAGGAACGAAAAAAAATCCCATTTCAGCAGAAAAACAATTTAATTTGTGATAATTCATAATATGATGCAGAAGTGTATGAAGAACGCAATATTTTAATATTTAACGACCACATACATATATGAAGGATGACACTGTAGTTTAACGGACGGGCCTAGCTTCCCAGCACTGTCATACCTAAAACTGCAACCAAGACGGACAATGAAAAAAGGAGACTAAGAAGACGAAAAAAGATTTAGAAGTCAGTCATTGTAAAGCCGTTGATAATAAACGTTGTTAAAGTTGAAAAGTTGTTATCTTTAAAGTTACTCGGACGGGCATTATTATATTAACTATTAAAAACTAATAGTTGTGAATTTAAAACTAAACCTTAATTAAAACTGAACCATTATTAAAACTAATAATTATAAATTCTTACTAAGCTAAGTAAAATTAATAATCATAACTTGAAATTGAATAAATTTAAACACATTGAATTATAAACTATTAAAACTCAAAAGTGTCCTTAATTATTCATACTTTCTCTACATTTGGGGGCTCAACCAAAGCCAAAAAGTTGTTCGGAATTAAAATTGCTTTAAAATTTAAATTTAAAAACGTGTTTAAATTGATATATAACTGTAAACTATTACGGTAAAAAATGAGTGCTCTGCCGGTAAAAATTTCTAGTTAAAAAAAAAAAAAAAAAGAAGATGTTAGCCTTAAAGCAGAAAAATTAAAACGTATGCGAGGAAATTTAAGAGCAAAGTGTGGTGAAAAAAGTTAGTCTGCGAGTTATTTTTTTTAAAGAAACAAGAATTAAGTCAAATTATAAAGAAATATTTAAAGCTTTTGAGAAATCTCAAATATTCTCACTTGATTAAAGTATGGGAGACAAAGAAAACGACAAAGAGCAAACATCTTTATCAAAAGCAAAACCCGAAGTTGATGATGATGAAAAGTTGGAAATAACAGATATAAAAGAAAAGTTAAGATCGAGTAAGAACAAAAAAGTTGAAACAATTGATACAAAAGAAATAACAAATCTTAGTGATCAAAACAAAAAACCAGTAAATAGTAAACTACAAGAAAAAGAGGAATCATTACAAATTAACCAGAATAAAAACGTGGAAAAAATACATGTATTAGAAAACAAAACAATAAACACTAAAGAAAAAACAAATCTAAATAATCAAAACATAAAAACAATAAACACGGAACTACTAGAAAAAAATAAAGCATTGGAAACTAGCCAAAGTGAAAAGGTAAACATGTCGGAAGATAATGAAGTGTTTTCAAATGTAATTTCGGTAGCAAATGTCGAAAGAACTATCCCTGTATTCGAAGGTGATACCGGTATAACAATAGATATGTGGATAAAAAATGAAGAATACGCTCTAGCATACGGTTTAGAAAACAAAAAAAAATTTGAAGAATACGCTCTAGCATACAGTTGGACAGAAGTGCAAAAATTTGTATTTGCTAGAAATAAAATGAAAAAGTGTGCAGACTTGTTTTTGCAATCGGTTTTAGTCTGTGATTATGCTACGTTGAAACAGGTGTTGATGGATGAATTTCATAGAGATTATACTAGTGCGGAAATTCATTCACAGCTACGTGAACCCAAGAAAAAAGACACTGAAAATATACACGAGTACGTGCTGCACATGCGTCGAATTGGTTCTCTCGGTTCGGTCGACGAGCGGTCAATAATTCGCTATATTGTGGACGGTATTACAGGAAGTCCTGCGTCGAAAATCGGTTTGAACAGTGCGCGCAACTACAAGGACTTAATAGATCAATATGAAGTTTTTGAAAGAATTTATAAAATCAAAAGTGAAAATGCAAACAATACATTTACCAGCAACAACAAACCAACAAACCACAAAAATAAGTCTAGTAGCAAAACATTTCACTGCTACAATTGCGGCTCTGTAGACCATAAACGGAGTGAGTGTTCATTAGAAGGACCCAAGTGTTTTAAATGTAACAAAAGTGGCCATATATCCAAAGACTGTAAAACAAGTGCAATCAATTGTACGATGCATAATACACAACTGAAAATATTAAAAATAAATGAAAAACCGTTTGAATGTTTTATTGACAGTGGCGCCGAAATTTCTATAATAAAAGAAAGCGTTTTTAAAAACATTTTAAAACATATGTAAAAGACTATAATAAAGAAATCACGGGTTTCGGTTTCGCAGTGACGGTTCCTAAGGGAACTTTCGAAGTTATATCAAACTTTGATGGACTTTGTATTAAACACAATTTAGTAATTGTTCCAAATAACTCAGTTAACTACAATATAATAATTGGGTATGATGTTCTACGTAATATGCGATATACGTCGGATGAAAACGGGTATACTTTTCACTCAGTTATAGCAAACACACCTACGCAAGAAGAAATTGGAGAAATCTTGAACATATACGTATCTCAGGAAACAGAAGTCGTTGCGCCAATCGAATATAGAGAGGAAATAGAGAAAATTATAAACAATTATACCCCTCTTCCTAATGCGGTAAGTTCTGTTAAAATGAAAATTTTGTTGGAAAAAGAGTGCCTAATATACACGTCACCAAGTCGATTATCACAACCGGAAGAAAAGATTGTTGAAAACCAAGTCGAAGAATGGTTGCAAAATGGCATTGTTAGGAAATCAACTTCTCAGTTCTGCAGCCGAGTCGTGTTGGCCAGTAAAAAAGACGGCTCAAAAAGAATTTGCATCGATTATAGACGATTAAACAAGATATGCCTTTAAGACCGGTTCCCTGTACCAAATATGGAAGATTTAATTGATAGTTTGTCAGGTTCATCTGTTTTTAGTGTGTTGGACATTAAGAATGCATTTTTGCATGTACCAATCGAAGAGGAAAGTAAAAAATATACGGCTTTCGTAACCAAACAAGGTATTTTTGAATTTAATTTTGCACCTTTTGGATTTTGCAACTCTCCGGCTGTTTTTATACGTTTTATTAACTCAATATTTCGCGATCTTGTCAGCGAAGGTATAATGCAACTTTACATGGACGACGTTATAGTTTATTCACCAAACCATAAAGCAGGTATGAAATATTTACAAAAAGTTATAAAAGTGGCAGCCCAGAACAATTTGATTATCAATTGGAAGAAATGTAAATTTCTGCAAAAACGAGTTGATTTTTTGGGCTTAATTATTGAGAATGATTCAGTTTAGCCTAGTGAAGGAAAGATTAAAGCTGTTAAATATAAAGGGTATTCAATCGTTTCTTGGGTTAACAGGATTTTTTAGAAAGTTTATTGAAAACTATGCGATAATTGCTAGACCTTTAACAAACCTTTTAAGAAAAGATGTGGAGTTCGTTATTGATCACAAGGCTAAAGAAGCAATTCAGGCTCTTAAAAATGCGCTAACAAGTCATCCAATTTTAAAAATTTACTCCAGAGTAGCAAAAACAGAATTACACACGGATGCGTCAAAATTTGGATTTGGTGCTATCTTAATGCAACAATGGTACCCAGTCTATTTTTATAGCAAAAAAACATCCGAGGCGGAATCTAAACTGCACAGCTACAATTTAGAAATTAAAGCTGCATTTCTTGCAATGAAAAAGTTGCGCCATTACCTTTTGGGGATACAGTTTGACCTTATAACAGATTGTTTGGCATTCCAACAAACGAATAGAAAAGATGATTTACTACCGTCTATATCAAGATACGTGATGTATATGCAAGACTTCAATTATAACTTAAAACACCGTAAATCAGAACGTATGAAACATGTTGATGCACTAAGTAGGCATTCGATTAACATAGTTAGTGTTGAGTCAGAATTTAAGTGCCGTCTTAAAAAAGCACAGGGCGATAATCGATATCTTAAAAACACGTTCCTACGAGAATTACAAATTAATGGGGGGTGTCTTGTGTAAGGAAATCGATGGACACGAGGTCTTTGTTGTTCCGCGTTGTATGGAAAAGGAGATTATTACTATGGCACACGAGAATGGTCATTTTGGCACCGTAAAAACACTTCATCAAATAAGGCAGCATTACTTCATCCCTCACGTTGAAAATAAAGTCAACAAAGTAATTCAAAACTGTATTAAATGTATTCTCTTCAACAAGAAGCAGGGAAAGCTCGAAGGATTCCTTCAATGTATCGATAAAGGTGACCAGCCATTGTGTACTATTCACATTGATCACTTAGGACCAATGGATGCTACTTCAAAGATGTATAAGTATATCTTGGCTATTGTGGATGGGTTTAGCAAATTTGTATGGCTCTACCCCACAAAATCAACAGGTGTAGAAGAAGTTATTGTTAAGGTAGAGATTTGGCGATCAGTTTTTGGGGATCCAGTACGTATCATTAGCGATAGAGGTCCGGCATTTACTTCAAAAGTTTTCGAAGAATTCTGTAAAACAAGAAACATCCAGCACATTAAAATTACTACGGGTGTACCAAGGGGCAACGGGCAAGTGGAAAGGGCCAATAGAACGATATTGGCGGTAATTTCTAAACTATCATCTGAAAAACCGGAGCAATGGTACAAACATGTTAACAATGTGCAAAAAGCTATAAACAGCAGTTATCACAGGTCTATTGGACGCTCACCTTTTGAAGTATTATTTGCTGTAAAAATTAAAGGTACTCATTGTTATGACGTTGCCCGAACCCTTGAAGAGGAGCTGATCAACGAATTTGATATAGAACGAAATGAGTTAAGACATGATGCAAAACTACAAATACAAAAGACTCAAACAGAGTATAAGAAGAGTTTCGATCGTAAGAGGAAGAAGAACGTGGGTTATAAAGTCGGAGATTTAGTAGCTATCAAGAGAACACAGTTTATTTCCGGCAAAAAACTTGCGAACGAGTACCTCGGCCCATATGAAATAGCAAAAGTGAAGAGAAACGGTCGTTACGAGGTACGAAAGGCAGCATCATTTAAAGGGCCCAATTTAACTTACACCAGCAATGATCTCATGAAGTTATGGCGATACTCTGAAGTGGATGATGATTATGATAGTTCATCCGAGGCGGATGATTTGTCGGGAGGCCGAGTGAAGAATGACACTGTAGTTTAACGGACGGGCCTAGCTTCCCAGCACTGTCATACCTAAAACTGCAACCCAGACGGACAATGAAAAAAGGAGACTAAGAAGACGAAAAAAGATTTAGAAGTCAGTTATTGTAAAGCCGTTGATAATAAACGTTGTTAAAGTTGAAAAGTTGTTATCTTTAAAGTGACTCGGACGGACATTATTATATTAACTATTAAAAACTAATAGTTGTGAATTTAAAACTAAACCTTAATTTAAACTGAACCATTATTAAAACTAATAATTATAAATTCTTACTATGCTAAGTAAAATTAATTATCATAACTTGAAATTGAATAAATTTAAACACATTGAATTATAAACTATTAAAACTCAAAAGTGTTCTTAATTATTCATACTTTCTCTACATATGTATATATGTACAAACATATATGGAATTAAAATAAAAAACCTCTTTTTATACAAAATTGTTGGCTACATCAAGAGGGATAGAGAAATTTTTCTTTAAATTCATATTGGAATTCTCCCACCTTATATGAGGACTACATGCGGGATGTGATACATTAAAATTGATTTCTACAAACCAATTAATCAATTACTGTAAAAGTTGCTTAAAAATTAAAACTACCTCACGTAAGTGTTAAGTATTTTCAAATCATAGTGCAAAAAGTTCCGACTTTTGCTTAAATTTTCATACAAATCAAAAAAAAATCAAAATAAAGTTACTATAAATGATAATAAAATAAAAAGATTTGAAGAAATGCAAACTTTGTCTAAAGTATGTTTTAAAACAAATACGCCAAAAAAACATTATTTTACCATAAAAAAAAAAATTTAAAACAAAAATGAAAAATATTTACAAATTTTAACAAAATATGATTTGAAGAAACTTAACAAATATTGCCTATTATATCACAGCCGAAAACTTTATTATAATTTGTTTCTATTTAAGTTAAGGTACATATAATTAATTTAAGCTCTCTAAGGCATCAACTCCTATGCAAAACAAAATGTTAACTTCCAACCTTCAGCGTCTGCAGCAGATTGTCGAGGCCTCCACATTCTCCAGCTCCAGATTACTATTTTAATTGGTGAGTGAGTTTATATTTGTTATCTATATATATATATTCTGTTTTGCATAAGATTTTGAGACTTTAATCTGGAAGAAAAAACTTTTTTTTTATTTAAAACCAAAAGTAACAACAACAAGGAACCTATTAGGCAATGTTAAGTTAACGCCGTCAGCCGCGTTTTAGATGTCAATTTAAATTGCCTTCATAAGAAGCAAAGTTAAATTTTTTTTAATTTCTTTTTGCGGCGACCTTCTTAATTGCAACGATTTTTTCTGTTTTGGTAATGATCATTAATCGATGTACTCGTAATCTGGACATTACTTAAATTGGCGCCCAACGTGGGGCACGAAAGTGTTGCAAAAATTGTAAAGATAAAATTTTTCGAGTCATCTATTATCTTACACTTTCAGCTCTAGAGTTTGTTTTTTTTTTAAATATCATTTTATAGAAAATGTTAAAACTTGGAATGAGTGCAGCATACTTTTGACCAATACTTTTTATACTTTCTTTGGATTTTCAACGTTTTGACGAATAACGATCGAATTGTTGACCAAGAACATCCCTGAAAATATTTTGTGCATCAGTGGATCACGAGTTCTTAAGTTTTAGCAATTTCTTAACAAATTTCATAGCCTTATTTAGTTGAAGATGTATTTGATGGAGTATCATTATCCTGATATTGTATGGAAAATATTGATTTGGCAGCAGGCATTTTAATATACAGTAATATTGGTTCATCATAGGTAATAATAGAATCGTATAATGATTTTTGAATATTTTTTCGACAAAAATATAAAGATGAAATTTCCATAGCCCAATCTTTTTTTTATATATAAATTAAACTAGTTTTTTTCACACTTACGAAACTCTCACACAGAAACGAAAACAGATTTGATTTTTTTTAAAAAGGAAAAAAAACATTTTGGTTACCTATTTTTTGAACATAGAAAGCAATATTTTTGCAAAACTTGTTTTTTTCATCAATCATCATAGTCTTATTAGTTCAGGGGTTTATTTTGAAATACGCGTTACCCTCAGTAAAATTTTTTTGTTCTGAATTTTGGCATTGTCTTTCTCAACCATTAGGCATCTATCAAATGCAAAATGTCTTTAAGACATTCGCCGCAGAGGACACAGGACCAATCACAAGGTGCAACAGTTGATCTTCCAACGATAGAAAGCCTATGCATTGTGTGTAATGAAAACATTACTGAAACACAGGAAGTCTTAATTATCAACACATGTAGTCATGAGTTTCATAGAAACTGCATTGAGAATACGTTATCCCAGTCCTCTGAGTGTCGTTTTTGTAAATGTAGTTGCGAATTAGCCGATCTTGTCGTCAAAAGATTCGATACTCAGCTTCTTAGAAATAGTCCAAAGTCTAAACCGGGTAAAACAGGCAAACCACGCGGCGCAATGGCGAAAAAGTATAGCACTAGGCATTATACTAGGAGCTTAGCTCAAGAATTTGCACAACAACATTCTCAAGATCTCAATAATTTGAGCACTCAAGGCGAACAGGTCGAACAGGATGGGCGAATTTACAGCCCTCAGGCTGCCCAGCAGACAGTTGTCAGACCACCTATGCACCGGACTGACAATAATCAAATTGTGTCCAGTGGTATAGATTACGGTCAAATCAATCAATTGATTGAGAATACCATAACTCGTTTATTAGGAAATCTCAACATTACTCCCGAGGATACAAACCGGCCTCAAAATATTCCGACGCCGATACGACCAACTCAGCCATCACACATTTCTGCTAACAACCAATACTTACAACCCCCTCAATATAATATTTCGTCCGATCCTCTTCGACGATCAGGAAATCAATTTCTCGATTCCGGTTATGGTTTGTAAGTTGATAAGATAACTGCGATTATCCAAAATTGTAACATCAAGTTTGACGGCTCCACTAATGGACTAACAGTAGAGGAATTCCTGTATAGAGTTAGGTCTCTTACTTCTGAAAACTTCAATGGAGACTTTAGTATTATTTGTAAAAATCTTCCAATGCTTTTGACAGGCAAAGCTCGAGATTGGTACTGGAGGTACCACAAACAGGTGGAAAGAATTGAGTGGTCCGAGTTTTGCGCTGCGCTACGATACCAATATAAGGATTTTAGAACTAATTTTGATGTACGAGAGGAAGTTCGAAATAGGAAAATGAAACAGGGGGAAACGTTTGAAACTTTCTATGAAAATATTTGTTCTATGATCGATAGACTGGACAACCCTATTCCCGAAACTGAACTGGTGGAAATTCTCTATATTCTATCTCACACCTAAGAAAGCTTGAGCTGGAGAATGTGGAGGCCTCGACAATCTGCTGCGGATGCTGAAGGTTGGAAGTTAACATTTTGTTTTGCATAGGAGTTGATGCCTTAGAGAGCTTAAATTAATTATATGTACCTTAACTTAAATAGAAACAAATTATAATAAAGTTTTCGGCTGTGATATAATAGGCAATATTTGTTAAGTTTCTTCAAATCATATTTTGTTAAAATTTGTAAATATTTTTCATTTTTGTTTTAAATTTTTATTTTTGATGGTAAAATAATATGTTTTTTTTGGCGTATTTGTTTTAAAACATACTTTAGACAAAGTTTGCATTTCTTCAAATCTTTTTATTTTATTATCATTTATAGTAACTTTTTTTTGATTTGTATGAAAATTTAAGCAAAAGTCGGAACTTTTTGCACTATGATTTGAAAATACTTAACACTTACGTGAGGTAGTTTTAATTTTTAAGCAACTTTTACAGTAATTGATTAATTGGTTTGTAGAAATCAATTTTAATGTATCACATCCCGCATGTAGTCCTCATATAAGGTGGGAGAATTCCAATATGAATTTAAAGAAAAATTTCTCTATCCCTCTTGATGTAGCCAACAATTTTGTATAAAAAGAGGTTTTTTATTTTAATTCCATATATGTTTGTACATATATACATATGTAGAGAAAGTATGGATAATTAAGAACACTTTTGAGTTTTAATAGTTTATAATTCAATGTGTTTAAATTTATTCAATTTCAAGTTATGATAATTAATTTTACTTAGCTTAGTAAGAATTTATAATTATTAGTTTTAATAATGGTTCAGTTTTAATTAAGGTTTAGTTTTAAATTCACAACTATTAGTTTTTAATAGTTAATATAATAATGTCCGTCCGAGTCACTTTAAAGATAACAACTTTTCAACTTTAACAACGTTTATTATCAACGGCTTTACAATAACTGACTTCTAAATCTTTTTTCGTCTTCTTAGCAGTGTTACCGTTCAAAATTTTCAAAAAGGGGCACAAAAAGGGGATTTTCAAAAAAAAGTGTCACAAAAAGGGGAATTCTGAGAAAAAAAGGGGCAACTTTAAAAACAGGAAAATTTAAAAAAAACGTATGTATGTATTTATTAAATTATTATCATCGAAAACTAAACATGGGAAAAAAACACACATATATATATATACATATATCGTGAAAATACATGTCTTGTTTGCAAGTAAACGATAATGAACTGTTGCATAAAATTTTTATTTCAATTATTTATACAAAAACAGTTACTAATTACTTGTAAATAAAACGAGCTTAAAATAGTGTAATAACAATACTTACAAAAACAAAAAATAGTTCATAATATGATTTGATACAAAAATCTTTACATTTAAATAGATAGAGATATGTATATATGTAAGTATATGTACATAAATATTTGGCACTTGGATTATTTTACTTTTTTACCAAAAAAATTATGTTACGAAAAAACCTCGAGGAAAAAGTATATAAAAGTATTGATAGGAAGATAGTTAATATCAGGTACAGATCCATTTTTTTATAAATTGCAGCGTTATGTTGTTTCTTCAACTATTAAATATCTATTTTTTTGAAAACGTAAATCTATATTTATTAATCAATTCATCACTTGGAATCCAATCTTCCAAGTCATTTTGATACAAATTTAAAGCGGATAACATAGACTGACAGGTATCTACTTTCAGTCTATTTGGCACTTTATTTTTTAAATATGCTAACTTAGAAAAAATCCGCTCAGCGGATGCACTACTATGTGGTAAAGTAAAAACATACGAAGCAAATTAATACAAGTTTGGATATAAATTGTCACCCAAACAGTTTTTTAAATTGCCAATTTCGTACCAAAATGTTTCAGGCTTAGATATTTTAAAAATTGCTTCATAGCTTTTATCGTTTGATCTGGTTTCTAAAAGTTTGAACTCTTTTACAAAATCATCTGGGTTAGTAATTATATCAATGAAAACGGTAACAATTTCAAAGTAATTTATGTCTTCAGCTGACTTAATAAATACTAGATCTAAAACCTTTAGGCTGGGTTTTTGAGAGCTCAGTTAAACTAGGTTTAGTTAATCTGAAAACAGATTTATGCCGCCATTACCAAGTTTGTATGCAAAGTTTTGAAAGAACAGCTTGGTTTTGCTTAATATGTTGGTCTTTAATAAAATATATAAAAAAAATCAAATTTCTACGAAAAAATTCGAGTTTCAGACCAAGTTAAACTATGTTTAAACTTAATGCACAACTCAAAAACCCGGCCTTAATGAACTCAGCCTCTTATCGTTAATATTAATTCTTGATAAAATTTCTTTGCACAGCTTTTGGCAAAAAAGTAAAATGTTGTTTTTTATTTCTACAATATCACTCGGCTTCGTGGCCGATATATATATTAAGAGTTTCTTTTATATGCAGAACATCAACAAAATCAATTTGTTCTATATTTGTTTGCATAACATACTCCTTTTTTTAAAAATTTTTAAAAATTATTAGTATTGTGGTTATTTTATTGAACTATTTATGGGTTTTAATCCAAATTTTTAATATTTTTAATTAGGCTTAAGTTCATTAAATTTAATTTTCATTAAATTATTTTTATGAAGAAAGGAATTTTACAACATGAAAATTAATTAAAATTTTTTTTATTGATAATTTTTCATTCTTGACTCAAGCTGGGCTCGAACCCAGGTGTATACGGACAGGTTACCCTGACATGTTTCGATTGCAACCACTCAATCTCTTCAGAGGGCTTGCCGTTTAACACTCGCAGCCATCGACGACTGCTGACGTCACTAGTCAAACATCAATCCTTAAACCAAAATTGTATTCAACCTTTTGGTAGATCGAAATTTGCTTTCGAATGATTATCTATTTTAATTTATTTTAACATGTTATTCCTTTACTTCTCTTTTTTCGTACTTTTGTCAAGAATTCTTCTTGAAGTTCAAAGTACATATATTTTTTTGTTTTTTCATTTTTTTGTCTTTCTTTTTCTTGTTGACCTTTTTCAGCACAACTTGAAGGACAAATGCAAACATAGAGCTCGTGCCTTAGCTTTAACAATTATTAGTATTGTGGTTATTTTATTGAACTATTTATGGTTTTTAATCCAAATTTTTAATATTTTTAATTAGGCTTAAGTTCATTAAATTTAATTTTCATTAAATTATTTTTATGAAGAAAGGAATTTTACAACATGAAAATTAAAAAAAATTTTTAAAAATGTCTAACACAATATCTTTCGTGGATGAAACTAAATATATAATTTGTGATGATTCGTTTTGAAAATTAAGGTTTAATTTATTCATGATATTTAATACATATACTCGAAATTTGAGGTAAATTTTATTGTTACTAGATAGCCCTTCCTGAATTATTTTAATTTTTCCAAATTAGATGCTATTTTCTCTTCAAATTGAGCTCAGATTCATTGATTGACAGTATAAAAAAAATTTGGTTCAAAAAGGGGCAAAAGGGGCACAAAAATCTACAAAATGATACAAAAGGGTATTTAAAACGAAGGGGTCAAAAAAGTGGCACGGCAGTCAAAAAGGGGCAAAAATGCGACTTTAGTCGCATAACGGTAACACTGCTTCTTAGTCTCCTTTTTTCATTGTCCGTCTGGGTTGCAGTTTTAGGTATGACAGTGCTGGGAAGCTAGGCCCGTCCGTTAAACTACAGTGTCATCCTTCACTCGGCCTTCCGACAAATCATCCGCCTCGGATGAACTATCATAATCATCATCCACTTCAGAGTATCGCCACAACTTCATGAGATCATTGCTGGTGTAAGTTAAATTGGGCCCTTCAAATGATGCTGCCTTTCGTACATCGTAACGACCGTTTCTCTTCACTTTTGCTATTTCATATGGGCCGAGGTACTCGTTCGCAAGTTTTTTGCCGGAAATAAACTGTGTTCTCTTGATAGCTACTAAATCTCCGACTTTATAACCCACGTTCTTCTTCCTCTTACGATCGAAACTCTTCTTATACTCTGTTTGAGTCTTTTGTATTTGTAGTTTTGCATCATGTCTTAACTCATTTCGTTCTATATCAAATTCGTTGATCAGCTCCTCTTCAAGGGTTCGGGCAACGTCATAACAATGAGTACCTTTAATTTTTACACCAAATAATACTTCAAAAGGTGAGCGTCCAATAGACCTGTGATAACTGCTTTTTATAGCTTTTTGCACATTGTTAACATGTTTGTACCATTGCTCCGGTTTTTCAGATGATAGTTTAGAAATTACCGCCAATATCGTTCTATTGGCCCTTTCCACTTGCCCGTTGCCCCTTGGTACACCCGTAGTAATTTTAATGTGCTGGATGTTTCTTGTTTTACAGAATTCTTCGAAAACTTTTGAAGTAAATGCCGGACCTCTATCGCTAATGATACGTACTGGATCCCCAAAAACTGATCGCCAAATCTCTACCTTAACAATAACTTCTTCTACACCTGTTGATTTTGTGGGGTAGAGCCATACAAATTTGCTAAACCCATCCACAATAGCCAAGATATACTTATACATCTTTGAAGTAGCATCCATTGGTCCTAAGTGATCAATGTGAATAGTACACAATGGCTGGTCACCTTTATCGATACATTGAAGGAATCCTTCGAGCTTTCCCTGCTTCTTGTTGAAGAGAATACATTTAATACAGTTTTGAATTACTTTGTTGACTTTATTTTCAACGTGAGGGATGAAGTAATGCTGCCTTATTTGATGAAGTGTTTTTACGGTGCCAAAATGACCATTCTCGTGTGCCATAGTAATAATCTCCTTTTCCATACAACGCGGAACAACAAAGACCTCGTGTCCATCGATTTCCTTACACAAGACACCCCCCATTAATTTGTAATTCTCGTAGGAACGTGTTTTTAAGATATCGATTATCGCCCTGTGCTTTTTTAAGACGGCACTTAAATTCTGACTCAACACTAACTATGTTAATCGAATGCCTACTTAGTGCATCAACATGTTTCATACGTTCTGATTTACGGTGTTTTAAGTTATAATTGAAGTCTTGCATATACATCACGTATCTTGATATAGACGGTAGTAAATCATCTTTTCTATTCGTTTGTTGGAATGCCAAACAATCTGTTATAAGGTCAAACTGTATCCCCAAAAGGTAATGGCGCAACTTTTTCATTGCAAGAAATGCAGCTTTAATTTCTAAATTGTAGCTGTGCAGTTTAGATTCCGCCTCGGATGTTTTTTTGCTATAAAAATAGACTGGGTACCATTGTTGCATTAAGATAGCACCAAATCCAAATTTTGACGCATCCGTGTGTAATTCTGTTTTTGCTACTCTGGAGTAAATTTTTAAAATTGGATGACTTGTTAGCGCATTTTTAAGAGCCTGAATTGCTTCTTTAGCCTTGTGATCAATAACGAACTCCACATCTTTTCTTAAAAGGTTTGTTAAAGGTCTAGCAATTATCGCATAGTTTTCAATAAACTTTCTAAAAAATCCTGTTAACCCAAGAAACGATTGAATACCCTTTATATTTAACAGCTTTAATCTTTCCTTCACTAGGCTAAACTGAATCATTCTCAATAATTAAGCCCAAAAAATCAACTCGTTTTTGCAGAAATTTACATTTCTTCCAATTGATAATCAAATTGTTCTGGGCTGCCACTTTTATAACTTTTTGTAAATATTTCATACCTGCTTTATGGTTTGGTGAATAAACTATAACGTCGTCCATGTAAAGTTGCATTATACCTTCGCTGACAAGATCGCGAAATATTGAGTTAATAAAACGTATAAAAACAGCCGGAGAGTTGCAAAATCCAAAAGGTGCAAAATTAAATTCAAAAATACCTTGTTTGGTTACGAAAGCCGTATATTTTTTACTTTCCTCTTCGATTGGTACATGCAAAAATGCATTCTTAATGTCCAACACACTAAAAACAGATGAACCTGACAAACTATCAATTAAATCTTCCATATTTGGTACAGGGAACCGGTCTTTAAGGCATATTTTGTTTAATCGTCTATAATCGATGCAAATTCTTTTTGAGCCGTCTTTTTTACTGGCCAACACGACTCGGCTGCAGAACTGAGAAGTTGATTTCCTAACAATGCCATTTTGCAACCATTCTTCGACTTGGTTTTCAACAATCTTTTCTTCCGGTTGTGATAATCGACTTGGTGACGTGTATATTAGGCACTCTTTTTCCAACAAAATTTTCATTTTAACAGAACTTACCGCATTAGGAAGAGGGGTATAATTGTTTATAATTTTCTCTATTTCCTCTCTATATTCGATTGGCGCAACGACTTCTGTTTCCTGAGATACGTATATGTTCAAGATTTCTCCAATTTCTTCTTGCGTAGGTGTGTTTGCTATAACTGAGTGAAAAGTATACCCGTTTTCATCCGACGTATATCGCATATTACGTAGAACATCATACCCAATTATTATATTGTAGTTAACTGAGTTATTTGGAACAATTACTAAATTGTGTTTAATACAAAGTCCATCAAAGTTTGATATAACTTCGAAAGTTCCCTTAGGAACCGTCACTGCGAAACCGAAACCCGTGATTTCTTTATTATAGTCTTTTACATATGTTTTAAAATGTTTTTTAAAAACGCTTTCTTTTATTATAGAAATTTCGGCGCCACTGTCAATAAAACATTCAAACGGTTTTTCATTTATTTTTAATATTTTCAGTTGTGTATTATGCATCGTACAATTGATTGCACTTGTTTTACAGTCTTTGGATATATGGCCACTTTTGTTACATTTAAAACACTTGGGTCCTTCTAATGAACACTCACTCCGTTTATGGTCTACAGAGCCGCAATTGTAGCAGTGAAATGTTTTGCTACTAGACTTATTTTTGTGGTTTGTTGGTTTGTTGTTGCTGGTAAATGTATTGTTTGCATTTTCACTTTTGATTTTATAAATTCTTTCAAAAACTTCATATTGATCTATTAAGTCCTTGTAGTTGCGCGCACTGTTCAAACCGATTTTCGACGCAGGACTTCCTGTAATACCGTCCACAATATAGCGAATTATTGACCGCTCGTCGACCGAACCGAGAGAACCAATTCGACGCATGTGCAGCACGTACTCGTGTATATTTTCAGTGTCTTTTTTCTTGCGTTCACGTAGCTGTGAATGAATTTCCGCACTAGTATAATCTCTATGAAATTCATCCATCAACACCTGTTTCAACGTAGCATAATCACAGACTAAAACCGATTGCAAAAACAAGTCTGCACACTTTTTCATTTTATTTCTAGCAAATACAAATTTTTGCACTTCTGTCCAACCGTATGCTAGAGCGTATTCTTCAAATTTTTTTTTTGTTTTCTAAACCGTATGCTAGAGCGTATTCTTCATTTTTTATCCACATATCTATTGTTATACTGGTATCACCTTCGAATACAGGGATAGTTGTCCGAGTTTTGCGCTGCGCTACGATACCAATATAAGGATTTTAGAACTAATTTTGATGTACGAGAGGAAGTTCGAAATAGGAAAATGAAACAGGGGGAAACGTTTGAAACTTTCTATGAAAATATTTGTTCTATGATCGATAGACTGGACAACCCTATTCCCGAAACTGAACTGATGGAAATTCTCACTAGAAATTTGAGGCCAGATATTAGGCACGAACTCTTGTACGTTCCAATTTATTCTATCTCACACCTAAGAAAGCTTGTGCAGATGAGAGAAAATCTCTTGTCAGATGATTATTTTAGGCGTAATTTAGTTGCAAAACCTGTTGCGAATTCTCTCCCAAGACGTTCAGTTGCCGAGGTTGATTTTAACGAGAATAATATCGAAAATTTTCCGAATTCTAATGATATTGCCATCGACGTAATTCACCAACGTCCAATTGTTTCCAACTGCTGGAATTGTGGAGAACTGGGCCACCACTAGGAAGACTGTCTTAGGGATAGAATAGTTTTCTGCTATGGCTTTAGGACAAAAAACGTATACAAACCACAATGTCCCCGTTGCTCACTTTAAAAACCATCGAATTCAAAAAACTAGAAAATGGAAAAGCTTTTACCCAATCTACGCATAATTCCCAGACTAGACTAACTGCAGGTGAAAATATAAGAATATTGTCTCGCTCTAACAATGAAAATCCACCTTTAAATCGCATTATTTATCCACTTAAGCCATATCATGAAAGACTAAAAGATTATCTAAATATTAGAGAAAAAATCTTTAATTCTGCCTTCTTATTGTCCGTCGGTCCCATAAAGAAACCAAAAAGGTCTACGCTTCGTCTAAGACGAAATTTTAAATCACGAAAACTAGTGTCTAACTGCGTTATTTCCGCTATTATTAATAACGAGACCGACCAATGTTTTTACGCAAAAATAAAATTTCTAAAGTTTATAGAATATGGTCTCCTCGACACCGGGGCTAATGTCTCATGTATTGGCTCAACTTTAGCTAGTAATAACTTTGCTGACTGTCAACATTTTCATCCTTTTAAAAGCTACGTCAAAACTGCTGATGGTAGAGTACAAAGAACAACAGGAGTACTTGATGTACAGGTTACATTTAAGGACCAAGTCCAGAAAATTAAATTTTTAATTGTTCCGTCCCTTTTACAAAGAGTCATCTTAGGATTAGACTTTTGGAAGTCATTTAAACTTGCCGCAGACATTTTTGATTCTGCAATTGTTTCCATTCCGTCCGCCTATAACACTTAAGACAAAGATTTATCCAAGTTGTCCGTTTTAGACAGACCGTCCGAAGTTTTGTCCGACTGTTTAGAGAAGTCTAATCGACCAGACGATTATAGATATCCATTGACGGTAAGCCAAACTCAACAGTTAAACACAATTATAGATATGTTTCCAAATTTCGCAAAAGACGGCTTAGGGAGAACAACTTTAATAACTCATGAAATTGATGTCGGTGGGGCGAAACCCATCAAACAGAGATTTTACCCCGTGTCCCCGGCTGTTGAAAAATTAATGTATAAGGAAATAGACCGAATGTTAGAACTTGGGGTCATAGAAGAATCTACATCTGCATGGAGTTCTCCTATGCGTCTAGTGGTTAAACCCAATAAAATCAGACTTTGTCTGGACGCCAGGAAACTTAACAACGTGACAAAGAAAGACGCATACCCTCTACCTAATATTGAAGGAATTTTTTCCAGGCTTCCAAAAGCAAATCTAATTTCTAAGCTCGACTTGAAAGACGCATATTGGCAGATCGGCCTAGCCGATCAGTCCAAGGCAATGACAGCGTTTACGGTACCGGGTAGACCGCTGTACCATTTTGTTGTTATGCCTTTTGGTCTTTGTACAGCACCCCAAACAATGTGTCGTCTTATGGACCAGCTCATACCCCACGACCTCCGCCACTGTGTCTTCGGTTACCTCGACGACCTAGTAGTTGTGTCTGAAGATTTTCAATCGCATTTGACGGCTCTCGTGAAAATAGCAGATCAATTTCGTAAAGCAAATTTAACTTTAAATATCGAAAAAAGCGAGTTTTGTGTCACGCAGGTGAAATACTTGGGATTTGTAATTGGCCATGGTGGGATTCAAACTGACCCTGAAAAAATTGATGCTATTTTAAAATGGCCTACACCCAAAAACATTAAGCAAGTCCGTGGTTTTCTAGGGATTGCAGGGTGGTACCGTAGGTTCATTGAAAATTTCTCCACTGAGGTCTATCCAATAACCGAGGTACTATCAACCAAGCGCAAGTTCAATTGGACTGCCGAGGCCCAAAGGGCATTCGAAAAAGTAAAATTTTTGCTGACAACAACACCAGTTCTTTCGAATCCGGACTTTTCCCAGAAATTTTATTTACATTGCGACGCATCAGATTACGGTATAGGAGCAGTATTAGTACAGTTGGACGAAAACAGGACAGGAGAGACCCATAGCTTATATGTCTAGAAAATTAAATACTGCACAGCGCAATTACAGTGTAACTGAGAGGGAGTGCCTTGCAGTCCTATAAGCGATAAAAAAATTCCGTTGCTATTTAGACTTAAACTCTCCGCATTTTAGCGATTCAGACTATCAAGACCTTAAGGAAACAGTGTTAGCGAATGCTGGAAAATATCCAGACATTAAGGTTATCGAAAATTTTGTTTACATACGAACTAGCCATTACTCGGGCAATTTGGACGAGGACCAATATTCTTGGAAATTATGGGTTCCTATGCAACTGAGGTTAGACGTTATAAAAAATATACATAACTCTATTACTATACATGGTGGAATGGCAAAAACTCTAGAGTTAATTAGAAGAAACTTTTATTGGCCAGGTATGGTAACAAGCGTGCGAAATTTCGTCAGAGATTGTGAAACTTGTAAAGAAACAAAAGCACCCAACATGATTTTAAAGCCGGAAATGAGCCAGCCATTCATTTCATCTAGGCCGTTTCAGCGTATATACGTTGATCTGTTAGGGCCATACCCTAGAAGTAAAAATGGTCACATTGGACTTCTTATAGTACTAGACCATTTGTCCAAGTTTCATTGGCTTTGTCCCCTTCGAAAATTTACAGCTAAAGCTATCAAAAGTTTTCTTTTAGACAATATATTTCACATATATGGAATGCCTGAATATATTGTTAGCGACAACGGATCACAATTTCGAGCGAATGAATTTGAAACCTTTTTGACAAAATTAGGTATTAAGCATACTCTTACTGCATTATATGCGCCACAGGCAAATGCGTCCGAACGCGTTAATCGTTCATTAATTTCAGGAATTCGTACGTTTTTGAAAAATGACAACAAAGACTGGGATGAGAACATTAGTTCTATTAGCTGCTCATTAAGAAATTCATTTCATCAGACAATCCAATGCTACCCTTATCAAGCCTTATTTGGCTTGGAAATGATAACACACGGATCGTCTTATGAATTACTAAGAAAACTTAATATGTTAGAAGAACCGTTTAATCCTCTCCCCAGGGAGGATTATCTAAGTTTGTTGCGCAAAAATATTAAAAAGAATATAAGATCATCGTTTGAAACAAATAAACATAATTATAACCTAAGAGCTAGGCCTATACAATACCATGTAGGACAGGAAGTATTTCGCAGAAATTTCTCCCAAAGTAATTTTTCTAAGAACTATAATGCGAAGTTAGCCCCGCTATTTCTCAAAGCGAAAATTCGTGAGCGTACAGGAAACAATTGTTATATTTTGGAAGATGTGGACGGAAAGGTTATTGGAACTTTCCACGCCAAAGACATTCGCTCGTAAATAAGGGTTATTGCCTACGCCGAAATTAATTGTTTTCCGTCTAATTCTGCTGTTTGAAAAACCAGAATTATCTGATTTGTAATATAGGCTTAGGCATTTCAATTCTTTACAATATTTTGACTAATCTTTTGAACATTTATCATGCCTGGATTTAAAAAAATTTTGATTACGCACTTGAATTTTAATGGTCATAATTTTTGTGGATGTTATTTTGCTCACACTGTTGCATTTACTATTGGTCATCTAGTTAGCAACATTGAAAACTGCAAATATACTGCATAAGAGTGCAATTACTTAAGCATTGCTACCGAACACTCTCTAAAATAAGAAAACGCGTGGTTTCTCTGAACCAAAAATCAATTCTTTCTTTTTGAATTTGCACCTGCAGCCATAAACATCGAAAATAAAATAATAACATAAAAAAAAAAAAATTATTTATATTAAATTATTTACCGAGAGTGTGTAACATCCTTACAGGATTTTTTTTAAAAAAATTATAATTTCGGCCTAAAATATATGGTAAATTCTTAACACTTAAGGTAATTTTGTTTAAAATTAATTACAACACCTTGCAGCGCAGGCTAATTTTACCTTTGTTTATTAAACTCATAGAGATTTCAAGACAGATCAGCAATTACAAAAGTTTTTAATAAATTTGAACATAAGATTAATATATTCTAACTTCTAAAGTTAAGATCTCCAATAGGCCCTTTTGTAAGCTCCATTTACAGTGGTGGTCATGTTCCTCTAGCCACCACTGTACCGTGGTATTGCTCCCCAAAAATATTAGCATGCAAAATTTGTCTATATAAAACCAGTTTGTGGTTCAACTGTTTTGAGAAATAGAGGAACGAAAAAAAAATCCCATTTCAGCAGAAAAACAATTTAATTTGTGATAATTCATAATATGATGCAGAAGTGTATGAAGAACGCAATATTTTAATATTTTACGACAACATACATATTTATATACATATGTACAAACATATATGGAATTAAAATTAAAAACCTCTTTTTATACAAAATTGTTGGCTACATCAAGAGGGATAGAGAAATTTTTCTTTAAATTCATATTGGAATTCTCCCACCTAAAATTTAAAATTGATTTCTACAAACCAATTAATCAATTACTGTAAAAGTTGCTTAAAAATTAAAACTACCTCACGTAAGTGTTAAGTATTTTCAAATCATAGTGCAAAAAGTTCCGACTTTTGCTTAAATTTTCATACAAATCAAAAAAAAATCAAAAAAAAGTAAATGATAATAAAATAAAAAGATTTGAAGAAATGCAAACTTTGTCTTAAGTATGTTTTAAAACAAATACGCCAAAAAAACATTATTTTACCATCAAAAAAAATTTAAAACAAAAATGAAAAATATTTACAAATTTTAACAAAATATGATTTGAAGAAACTTAACAAATATTGCCTATTATATCACAGCCGAAAACTTTATTATAATATGTTTCTATTTAAGTTAAGGTACATATAATTAATTTAAGCTCTCTAAGGCATCAACTCCTATGCAAAACAAAATGTTAACTTCCAACCTTCAGCATCTGCAGCAGATTGTCGAGGCCTCCACATTCTCCAGCTCCAGATTACTATTTTAATTGGTGAGTGAGTTTATATTTGTTATCTATATAAGATTTTGAGACTTTATTCTGGAAGAAAAAACATTTTTTTTTATTTAAAACCAAAAGTAACAACAACAAGGAACCTATTAGGCAATGTTAAGTTAACGCCGTCAGCCGCGTTTTAGATGTCAATTTAAATTGCCTTCATAAGAAGCAAAGTTAAATTTTTTTTAATTTCTTTTTGCGGCGACCTTCTTAATTGCAACGATTTTTTCTGTTTTGGTAATGATCATTAATCGATGTACTCGTAATCTTGTTTTTGTTACTTATTTACACTCTAGATTAATATTATTGGTACACTTCGCCTGAATTAAAATTTTAAATAATTCGTGTTATTACCTATTTCTGAATTTTTATTTTAGATTTATTATTTTCTCAACTGGTTTAAAATGAATTCATCATAGTTATATTCTTTTTTTTCGGTTTGTGCTTTGTTGTGATACAGACGCGTATTCTTAATCCCGCATACAATTGAATTATAAATTACATTTGATATTTTAATATAACAAATTAGCGAATGGACGCATTTTTTTTAAATAAATCATTAACATAAAAGTGAACAATTATCAAAAACGAAAAATTTAATAAAAAAAAAAATTTATGTATAAATGTACATATGTATGTACACATATACTGTACAAAAACATTTTGTTTAAAATTCTTATCTTTGGTGTAATACAATAAATAATAAAAATAAAAAAAAGCACAGCAAAACAGTGAAAAACAAAAACAACTTTTTGCATGAGTAGTCACAATGAAACAACAATAAAACTAGATGAAAGAAATGCATACGTTACAGTTAATGCTAAAGAATGCAATACTGACATAAATAAAACAAAACAAAATAATATTAACTACCTAACGGCTAAACCAATTGTCCGTACACGTTCCCTTTCGCCCTCTGTTTTTACAAAGACGGTTGATGCTGAGACATTAAAAAATATTAATCCCTCGCTAGTGCCTGCAAGTGTTGCCGCTTCGGCAAAAACAATTTTAGTAACAAATGTTACCATGAATTAAAACACAGACGCAATGGAAAACCCTCAAGCAAAAAGTTGTCAAAAGCCTCAAGTACAAGTTGGTATGGACAGGTACATAACAGTGCTTAAACGGGGTCGCAGCCCTACCTCAGCAGCAGTTGCTTCGGCCTTAAAAGTACCAACTTTTGATAAAATAAACTCTCAAAATCGTTTTGCAATTCTGGAGGATGAATCCTCTGAAGCACCAAACGTCATTAAATCGTCTAAGCCATCCCCGATATATCTTAGGGAGCAAAACTCAAGTGAGTTAATAAAGAGCGTGATCTCGGTAATAGGTGAAAATTCGTTTTACGTAGCGGCAATCAAGCGTGGTAATATAAACGAGACAAAAATACAGGTTAATCATGAGAATGATTTTCGTAAACTAACAAACAAATTCGAAGCCCTTAAAAAAAGCTTTTACACATACCAACTGAAGAGCAGCAAAGGTCTCAAGGAATAGACTCTTGTGTGGACCCAGAGGAAATTAAAACCTTTTTGGAAGAAAAGGGCTTTAAGATAAAAAACGTTACGAATATTAAAAATAGGGAAAAAAATCCCCAACCATTATTTCGAGTGGAGCTAGAATCTGGCGACGTTAAGCTTAAAAAAAATGAAACGCATCCTATTTATTTTTTTTTTTTTTTTTTTTTTTTTTTCATTATTTTTTTATTAAATCTTCATATAGTAAATATGAACTCACAATAATTAATCAAATCTTAACCTAATACTTTATTTTATGTCCTGCCAGTGCCAGACAAACAATTTTTTTCATCACGGGTTCTGTTCACTTATATATGTAGGTGTTTATCGCTCATCTAATTGGACAAGTGCTGCAGTGTCTCTTCTTCTTAAGCAAGTGTGGCCGCTATCATTTAAAATATTTCGAGCTAGTGGGTTCGGATGCAATTCGAGCCTTTTTAAGTATTTTACTGCATATTTCGTAATCACAGTTTTAACTAATGGAACATTGAGATCCTTGTGAATATTTGAATTTTTAACATACCAAGGGGCAGCTGTGATTATTCGAAGAAGTTTATTTTGGCGCCTTTGAATTTTATCGATATTAGAAGCCGAGGCAGTGCCCCATAACTGAATACCGTAGCACCAGATAGGCTTTAAGATAGAGTTGTAAAGTAGGAGTTTGCAGTCAAGACTAAGAACAGAGTTTCTTCCAATAAGCCAATGAATTTGTATGGCTTTTAGTTTAATTTGAGTTAATTTTGCCTCTATATGGCTTTTCCACGTCAAACGGCGATCTAAATGTATACCGAGATATTTTACATGCGAATTTTGAGGTATTATTTGATTATTGATTTTAATAGGGGGACATGATTCCCGCCGCAAGGTGAATGTTATATGTACGCATTTTTGCTCATTTACCATTATCCTCCACTGTTTTAGCCATATTTCTAGTTGAGTTATATGATCCTGTAAATAACGAGATGCTTCATAACTGTTTTCGTGGACGCTTAGAAAAGCTGTATCGTCTGCAAATGTTGAAGTTTGTGTGTAGTTGCTCGTTGGCATTTCCGAAGTATAAATTAAGTATAATAGAGGCCACAGAATGCTGCCCTGTGGGACTCCAGCGCCAATTGGCTGAGGTGAACTAAAGAATTTTCCTTCTTTAATAATAAATTGACGACCGACTAAGTAGCTTTCTAGCAGCTTGTGTGTGTTTGCTGGAAAATTTTGCTTCAATTTATGTAATAAGCCTTCATGCCAGACTTTATCAAAAGCTTGAGAAACATCGATGAAGAGAGCGGAACAATATTTTCTTTCTTCAAAGGCTTTTCTTATGGCGTTTACTATACGATGGGTTTGTTCAATTGTGCTGTGTTCTCTTCTAAAGCCGAATTGGTGGTTAGGTATACATCTATTTTCACTTAAAATTGGAGTTAATTTTGACACTAACAGCCTCTCAACCAGCTTTGATATATTAGAAAGTAAGCTTATAGGCCTATATGACTCAACTTTTGTGTGATCCTTTCCTGGTTTAGGTATCATGGTGACTAAGGAAACCTTCCATTTTTGAGGATAGTATTGAAGACGTAAGATAGTATTGAAGATTAAAAGAATTATTTTCTTTGCTGTGCTGGGTAACTCCAAAAGCATTTTGTTGCTGATCTTATCAAAACCAGGGGCTTTTTGGGGGTTTAATTCACAAACAGCCTTTTCGATTTCTCTTATCTCAAATCTAGCAGGAACAGGTGGTAACTCGACCGCAGTATCGTGAGATATATTTGGGGTAAATACGTTTTTTAAGTGATTAACAAACAGATTTCCCTTTTCGCTATCATTTCTTGCCCAACTTCCGTTCAAGTTTCTTAATGGTGGCTTAGAGACGACTGGCCTTTTTAGATTTTTAGCTGCACGCCATAATGAGTAGTCTGATTGCGGAGTTGCATCAAGTTCCTTAAGATATTTTTGCAGAGAAGCTGTTTTTTGAGTCTGTAGTAACTTTCTTAGCCTTTTTGTACAATCTTTTAATAAACTCTTTAGTTGAGGGGATCTGTGCAATTGCCACTCTCTTCGAACTCTTCTTTTTTCAGCCAGGAGACGCTCAACATCTGTGGAATAAATTTTAATATTTGTAGTTTTTTTTGGGATAATACTGGAATGTTGCACAGCTAGCTTCAGAAAACTGTCAAAATTAAGAATAGCGCGATCTACGTAGTCCGGTGTACTAAGCAGAATATTTTCTGTGCAATGGGTGCTGAGATATTTTTTATATTTTAGCCAATTCATTTGTGTAGCTGGCGTCGCTAAGTAACCAGTTGGAGATACAATTCTATTGGGGTTCATTAAAGTAACAATTGTTGGTGTGTGGTCGGAAGATAATTCTAAGGAAGCTTCAACATAAATCGTTTCTAAGGGAATGTTTTTAACCACGCCAAAATCGATGACATCTGGTATTTTTTGCTGATCAGTAGGCCAATATGTTGGTTGTCCACTCGCTATCACATTCAAATCCATTTTAGAAATAGTATTAAATAATACACGACCCTTTGGTGTTATAAGTCGGGACCCCCAGAAGGTATGTTTAGCGTTATAATCGCCAGCGGCCAGGAAACAAGGTCCTAATGATTTAAAATAATTATTATATGGGCCTTCTGATATTGAATATCTTGGTGGGGAGTATAACGATGAGATTACTACGTTTCTATTTAATTCTTCAACGCAAATGTTTGTTGCTTGAAGATAATCTTCACGATGATCACCCATGAGGTAGTGTTTGACTCTGGTTTTTATTAAAATGGCAGAACCTCCACAAGCTCTATCTCGAGGGTCCTTGGTATCATATATTATATAACCATTAATTTTAAACGAATTTCTTGAGGTCAAATGAGTTTCAGAAACCATCATGACATCAATTTGTTTACTTTTAAGAAAATATTCTAATTCATTTTTATGTTGGCGGATGCCGTTTGCGTTCCAAAAACAAATTTTTAAACAGTTCATGGTTTATTAAGTACAGCTTGCAATAACATCGATTGCATTCTAAGAATCTCCTGCATCATATTACCCATTGTGTTTGTAAAATTATTTACTGTTTGCACTAATGTTTCCATGGTTTTTTCTATGCGACTTAAATTAGAAACTGGAGTTTCGTCATTACTTGGCGAGGCCCCTTGCATTGGCACATGGTTTGATTTTAGGACGTTAGCGTAAGAGGTCCTGTTGTTACCAGGCTGGGGGGCTTGAATTGCATTTGTGTTTACTTGGTTTGCAACCTGCAATTGAGGGGTATTTGTTTTCGGTGCAACCGTTTGCTTAACGATATTATATACAGGGCATCCTCTTTAATTGGCAGTGTGATTGCCGCCACAGTTGCTACATTTTTTTACGTTGGGGTCGGTTTTAGACTTATCGCAAGAAACTGTACCGTGTAGTTCTCCACATACTACGCAAACAGGGGGTAAGTAGCAGTATGCCTTGGTATGGCCAAATTCTTGGCAGTTTAAGCACTGAACAGGTTCATTTTTTTTGTGCGGCTCCTCAATTGTGATTTTTCTGTATAGAATATATTTTAAACTATAAATGGGATGCGTTTCGTTTTTTTTTAACTTAATGTCGCCGGACTCTAATTCTACACGAAAAAGTGGTTGAGGATTTTTTTCCCTATTTCTAATATTTACCACATGTTTTATCTTGAAACCTTTTTCTTCCAAGAATGTTTTAATTTCCTCTGGGTCTACGCATGAATCAATTATTTTAATCACCACCTGCAGACCTTTACTGCTCTTGAGTTGGTATGTATAAAAACTTTTTTTAAGTGCCTCAAATTTGTTAACTATTTTGCGAAAATCATTTTCATTATTTACTTGAATTTTCGTTTCATTAATACTACCTCGCTTTATTGCGGCTACATAAAAAGAGTTTTCACCAATCAACGAAATTAAACTCTTTATTAGATCATTTGAGTTATGCTCCCTAAGATATATCGGGGGAGGCTTGGACGATTTTATTACGTTTGGTGCTTCAGAGGATTCATCCTCCAGAATTGCAAAGCGATTTTGGGAATTTATTTTATCAAAAAATGGCACTTTTGAGGCCGAAGCAACAGCTGAAGATGTAGGGCTGCGACCCCGTTTAAGGACTGTTATATACCTGTCCATACCAACTTGGACTTGAGGATTTTGACAACTTTTTACAGGGGGGTTTTCCATTGCATTTGTGTTTAAGTTCATGGTATCATTTCCCACTAAATTTGTTTTTGACGTCGCGGCAATACTTTCTGGCCTGGCAACACTTGTCACCAGGTCTAGTTTTAGTTTTTTTAATGAGTCACTATCCACCGTTTGTGTAAATACCGAGGGTGAGAGGGAACGTGTACGAATAATTGGCTTAGCCGTTAGGTAATTAATATTGTTTTGTTTTATTTATTTCATTATTTTCATTTGCATGAACTGTTACATAGCAATTTCTCTCGTTGAGTTTTATTGTTGTCTCATTGTTTTTGTTCATACAAAATATTGTTTTTGTTTTTCACCGTAACTTTGTGCTTTTAATATTTTTGTTATTTTTTTTTTATTTTGTTGTTTACAAAATTAAAATGTTTTTGCAAGATTATGTATACCTACATACATACATAAGTATGTATGTACATATATTCACTTATATTTTTTATTTATCTTTATTAATTTTTCGTTTTTATTAATTGATCACTTTTATGCTAAATAATTTATTTAAAAATTATTTATGTATTTGCGTTCATTCGCGGAATGTTTATTTTAAATAAAAAAAAAATCAAATTTAATTAATTCAAATAGTATGCGGGTTTAATAATACACGTCTGTATCACAACAAAGCACAAACTGAACTGATCCTATTTATGATTTAAATATATTCTATACAGAAAAATAATTATAGAGGAGCCGCACAAAAGAAATGGTCCCGTTCAATGTCTCAACTGCCAAGAATTTGGCCATACTAAGGCATACTGCTATTTACCACCGGTTTGCGTAGTATGTGGTGAATTACATGGTACAGTCCAGTGCGATAAGTCTAAAAATGACCCCAATGTAAAAAAATGTAGTAACTGTGGCCAGGGCTGCCAGCTTAGGGGTTTTGACCCCAAATTAGGGGTTTTCTTGTTGCTAAAAGGGACAGAAAATTTAATTTGGGGTTTGGGGTTCGCATTGGGGATATTAAAAAAATAACTTGGGATTTTTTGGGGAAATAAAAAATATGAGCTTAATTTTTCTATTAAAGACAACTAAGTTTTATGCACACATAGTATGTGTCACATACACATTACAGTGGATTTTTTGCAACATCACTTGATATCAATGACCACCGGGCAAAAAATTATTAAAAAAAATATCTGATAAGTTTGAAGTAAATCTGTCAATAAGTCCAAAATTTGCATTTTCCTGGACAACTTCATGTGTATGAGAGGTGTTCAAAAAAATTAAAATGAACTCGAAAGCCAATGAATGGGCTTATTGGTTCCTTTGTATATAAAAACATTTAATATGAAGTTTGGTGACGATTGGGTAAAGAAAAGTCGATTGAAATGTCAAAAAGTGTGTACAAGGAAAAACAATCACTTATTTAAGTTTTTGGAAAATTTTTTAAATGTCGTTAAAGTTTTTAATCTAGATTATTAACAATTCGAAATGTTTTTAAAAAAGAAATAAAAAAATCGGCTTAGAACTAGTAATAAATGATGCCCCAGACCACTAATGTGCCAATTATTACTTGACCTAGAAATGTGAGCACACACCTTAAATAGTTTTGATTTGATTTGTGCAAAATACTAAAAATTGTCAAATAATAATAACGCATTACAGAAAATACGTTACGGTACGTTACATGGCATTGCACAACATTTAGTGCCGGTTCACACACGTAAAGTTTGACTCGTCAGTCTTGAACTTTTAGGAGAGAAGGGAAAAGAGAAGGCCATTTCTTTTCCCGTCTCTTCTAAAAACTCAAGACTTGACAAGTCAAACTTGACGAGTGTGAACCGGCACTTACGGTCGACTAAAGCAACCTTAATTCTTAAAATGTTGAATGCAAACAATTAAGCATGAAATGCAAAAGCCTTCAAACATGTGTTTGTAGCAGTGTTGCCAATTTAACCATTTAGTGGCTAGATTTAGCCATTTTTCACCCTGTTTAGCCATTACAAAATGAGTTTAGCCATTTTTTAGCCATTTATCAACTTGTTTAGCCATACATTTTTTGCCGTTTTTCTTTTAAAAGAATAATTTTTATTTTATTATAAAAATTTATAAAAGTAAATTAAACATTTTTAACAATTAAAACGCCTTTAAATTAAATCAGAACTTTTATTAATGTTGAAAATAAATATATAATGTTAATATATGATGTTGTTTTCTCTATAAACAATGTTGACGAAACATCTTTCAAAATAAAGGAACAGTATTCCAATATTAAATTTATAAAATGGTACAACACAAACATCGGTGTTTCTTTTTTTAGAAATTTCAGAATTGACTAAAGTTGATCTTACTTCCATGGACTAATGCTGAAGTAGAAAGTGTATTTTATTTATTTATTATTAATTTGTCTATGGAATATAATCCTTACAGACTTCATAATTAAATACAAATTAATTTTACAAAATATATACAAATGTGTAATAAAAATTACAAAAATTATGTGTTTAAATGGATTAATAATTTAGTTTTAATATCATTGGGACTAGAAGAATAGTCAATAAATTTATAAAACTTGTTGAACTCAATACACATCCTTCTTAACGGATCACTATTAGCATAATTAGCTCTTAAAAATTGAACTGATAAAGGAACTAAATGACGTGATGGGCGTTGAGGAACATTAAATGTTATATTGTTGATTAGATATCCAGAGCATACGTCGCCAACAATTATGTTAAAAATAAACGAGATGTTCATCACAGTTCTACGGCTCTTTAGAGTTGGCAGCTTGATGAGGGCTAGTCTTGCAGAATAAGACTGCATATTCCATTGGTTAAAGTTCAACCCACGCAGACAAAAATTCAGAAACTGTTTTTGAACTGATTCAATTTGGTCGGAATATTTATTATAAATAGGGTCCCACATTACAGATCCATACTCCAATACAGGTCGTACAAGGAAAGTATACAGACTTTTCGTAACATATGGATCCTTGAACTCTTTAGCCCAACGTTTTACAAAACCGATCATGCCTCTGCCTTTATTAGCTGTCATTGTTATATGTGCGATGAAATTGCTTTCGAATCGAGGAAGTACTCGATCACGACTGCCAGAATTAGGCCCCAGGTCGCAGTTTTGGAGATTATTTGATAAAATTTGGTACGTAGGTGCTAATGTGGTCAGGTTTGACCGACTATACTTTCTTACTTGTTTTTTATTGTAGATCTGGATTCAAAACGTTGGGTAAATATTGTCGTGATTATGATTTACCTCAAATTTTTTTGAACTAATAGGCACGAGTGATTCCTATGAGATGATCAATAACGACATCGAATTTATTGATGATTTAATTTTTTAAATATCTATCAAAATATTAATTAACGTTTATTCTTATTTAACAAACTTAACTTACAATTTCATCCCAAACAAATTTAAATGAATTATTTCTGTTTGTTATTAAATTTTAATATGTTTTTATTTGAAAAAGCTTTTAGCCATTTTTAGCCCATTTTTTCCCCGTAAATTTAGCCATTTTTGGTCACAAAGTTTTGGCAACACTGGTTTGTAGAGAAACAAATAAAGCAATTCTCAAATGGATAACTGGTGCGCGTGGGAATGTAATCTAAACTAGAACAGCCTCATTATTTTTTAATAAAAGTGGAAATAAAATTAATTTTGTATAATAAACTTCTTAAAAATTTAGTGATTTTGTGGTCCCATGCAAATTCATTATAGGAAAGTTCGACTGTATATATGTATATGGGGGATTTCGTGTCAGGTGACCCAACTTTGAAATCGATGTCTTCCGATTTGGAAGAAAGTTAGTCCTATTGGATAGTACTTTAGACGCAAATTTTCAACCAGATCGGTCAAAAATTTCCTGAGTTAGACGAGGTCAAAGTTTGACATTTTGGCCATACAGGTGTTCTTTCTCATCCATGTAACTTATTACCTATTGGTGTTAGCAAAATTTGTCCCAAGTAGCTTCGATAGCTAAAAGTTCGATTTAAAAGTTGGGTCACTTGACACGAAATCCCCCATATATATATTTAAAAAACAACTACATATTTCCTTTCGATAAAAATTATCTCTTGTAGAACATGGTACAAGTAAAACTCAAATAAATATTTAAATTATCCGTTAAAAATTATGTATTTTTTTACAGGGGTTCTTTTTGGGGATTCTTGATTTCATCGGGGGATATTTGGGGAAATTTATTTTTAAATTTGGGGAGAACGAAAAAAAGTACGTGGCAGCCCTGACTGTGGCGGCAATCACACTGCAAATTATAGAGGTTGCCCTGTATACACTATCGTCAAGCAGTCGGCTGGACCAAAAACTAATCCCCCTCAAACGCAGGTACCAAATCAAGTAAACACTAATGACATTCAGGCTCCGCAGCCTAGTAATAACAGAACCTCTTATGCTAATGTCCTAAAATCAAACCATGTGCCAATGCAAGGTGCTGATGAAACTTCTAATTTAAGTCGTCTAGAAAAAACTATGGAAACATCAGTGCAAACAGTGAATAATTTTACAAACACAATGGGTAATATGATGCAGGAAATTCTTAGAATTCAATCGATGTTATTGCAAGCTGTACTTAACAAACCATGAACTGTTTAAAAATTTGTTTTTGGAACGCAAACGGCATCAGCCAACATAAAAATGAATTAGAATACTTTCTTACAAATAAACAAATTGATGTCATGATGGTTTCCGAAACTCATTTGACCTAAAGAAATTCGTTTAAAATCAATGGTTATACACTATATGATACCAAGGACCCTCGAGATAGAGCTTGTGGAGTTCTGCCATTTTGATAAAAACCCGAATCAAACACTACCTAATGTGTGATCATCGTCAAGATTATCTTCAAGCAACAAACATTTGTGTTGAAGAGCTGAATCGGAACATATTAATCTCATCCTTATACTCACCACCTAGATTTGCAATATCAGAAAGCCAATATTATAAATATTATAAGTCATTGGGGCCCTGTTTTCGGCTGCTGGCGATTATAACGCTAAACATACCTTCTGGGGGTCACGACTTATAACACCAAAGGGTCGTGTTATGTTCAATACAATCTCTAAAATGAATTTAAATGTTGTCGCGAGCGGACAACCAACATATTGGCCTGCTGATCCGCAAAAAATTCCCGATGTCATCGATTTTGGCGTGGTTAAAAACATCCCCATAGAAACGATTCACGTTGAAGCTTCGTTAGAATTATCCTCTGATCACACACCTACAATAGTTACTATAACAAACACCAATAGAATTGTATCTCCCTCTGGTTACATAGCGACGTCAGCTACATAAATAAATTGGTTAAAATATAAAAAATATCTCAGTACCCATTGCACAAAAAATATACCGCTTAGCACTCCGGAAAATGTGGATCTCTCTATTGTCAATTTTGACAGTTATCTTAAACTAGCTGTTCAACATTCGAGCAAAACCCTCAAAAAAAACAATTAAAATAAAATATATTTTACAGATGTCGAGCGCCTCTTGAATGAAAAAAGAAGAGTGCGAAGAGAATGGCAATTGCACAGATCCCCTCAACTTAAAAATGAATTAAAAGAGTGTACAAAAAGGCTAAGAAAATTTCTGCAGACCCAGAAAACGGCTTCCGTGGAAAAATATCTTAAGGACCTGGATGCAACTCCACAATCAGACTACTCATTATGGCGTGCAGCTAGAAAACTCAAAAGACCAGTTAACTCGAAACCACCATTAAGAAACCAGAATGGAAGTTGGGCAAGAAATGATAATGAAAAAGGAAACCTGTTTGTAAATCATTTGAAAAACGTATTTACCCCAAATATACCTGACGATATAGCGGACGAGTTGCCGCCTGTTTATGTTAGAGCAGCTATCCCCCTAAGATTTGAGATAAAGGAAATAGAAAAGGCTATTTGTGAATTAAACACCAAGAAGGCACCTGGTATTGATAAGATCAGTAACAAAATGCTTTTGGAACTACCTCGCATAGCAAAGAAAATTATTCTTTATATTTTTAATGCTATTTTACGCCTTGAATACTACCCTCAAGATTGGAAGGTCTCTTTTATAACGATGATACCAAAGCCAGGAAAAGATCACACAAAAGTTGAGTCATATAGGCCTATTAGCTTATTACCTAATATATCAAAGCTGTTTGAGAAGCTCTTAACGTCAAAATTAACCCCAATTTTAAATGACAATGGGTTTATACCTAATCATCAATTCGGTTTCAGAAGACAGCATAGCACAATTGAACAAACCCATCGGATAGTAAACGCCATAAGAAAAGCCTTTGAAGAAAGAAAATATTGCTCCGCTCTCTTCATAGATGTTTCTCAAGCTTTTGACAAAGTCTGGCATGTAGGCTTGTTACATAAATTGAAGCTAAACCTACCGGTTAATATACACAAGCTGTTAGAAAGCTACCTGGTCGGTCGAAAATTCATTATTTAAGAAGGTGATTTTTTAAGTTCTCCTTAGCCAATTGAAGCTGGAGTCCTTCAGGGAAGCATCCTGGGCCCACTTTTTTACTTAATATATACCTCGGACATGCCAACAAACAATTACACCCTAACCTCAACTTTTGCTGATGATACAGCTTTTCTAAGCGTACACGAGAACAGTCGTGAAGCATCTCGATACCTGCAGGATCATATATTTCAGCTCGAACTATGGTTAAAGCAATGGAGGATAAAGGTCAATGAGCAAAAATGCGTACATATAACTTTCACCAACTATTAAAATCAATAATCTACTAGTGCCTCAACAATTGCATGTCAAATATCTCGGAATTCATCTAGATCGGCGTTTAACATGGAAATTCCATATAGAAGCAAAATTAACCCAAATGAAACTAAAAGCAATTCAAATTAACTGGCTTATTGGAAGAAATTCTGTTCTTAGTCTCGATTGCAAACTACTACTTTACAACGCTATTTTAAAGCCAATATGGTGCTACGGTATTCAACTATGGGGCACTGCCTCGGCCTCTAATATCGAAAAAATTCAAAGGCGCCAAAATAAACTTCTTCGAATAATTACAGCTGCCCCATGGTATGTTAAAAACTCAAATATCCACAAGGATCTCAATGTGCCACTGGTAAAGACTATTATTACGAAGTATGCGGTAAAATACTTAAAAAGGCTAGAGTTGCACCCAAATCCACTAGATCGAAATATTTTAAATGATATCGGCCACTCTCGCTTAAGGAGAAGAGACACTGCAGCACTTACCCATTACGATGAGCGATAAACACCTATATATGTGAACAGAACCCGCGATGAAGAAAATTTTTGTCTGGCACTGGCAGGACATAAAATAAAGTATTAGGATAAGATTTGATTAATTATTGTTAGTTCATATTTAATATATGAAGATTCAATAAATAAATAATGAAAAAAAAAATCATAGTTATATTAAATAGTTAGTGAATAGGGTTAGTATTTAAGAAAATGTTAAATAATCTAAATAAATTGTGAATTTTAGCATGGAACTCTAAAGATTTTCTTAATGTTTTCGTAGTGTGAGAGAGTAAGTGCTTGGAACGCTTTAGGGATCTTTTAACCTTGCCCAATAAGATCAAAGGAAGGGCGGGTCGTGAGGCATTATATTTCCATAACATCTAGGAGATATGAAAAATACTAAATTTTGGTCAAATTTATTTTCCTCTAGGTTGACGCAGGTATCGGGTCACGTTTTTATCTTCTTGTAATGTTGTAAGTCAACCTTTATTTTTATTATTTGTTGTAGTTACGGGAGTCTACAAAAATTATTTATGAATGTCGAATAAGTAGGAGGGACAGAGAGCAACCAGAACAAGAACCCCGCCACCCGACTGACCGCTAGTGGTAAATCAATGGCTCCCAATGTTCTGTTGTTTTGTATAGTTTTCTCTTAGCCGTTCGTTTATGATGACCGAGAAAGATTTAGTTTTAGAAATTGTTTTATTTTTCTGATTCGATCGAAGTATTCATGCGGTCTCTTCATGTACGCGTAAGTTACTCATGATTTGGACATTACACTAAGAATACAAAGCTCATTCTCCAGTACATATAAAGATGTCCTATCGGCATATTCCTGATCTAATCTAGCTATGATTGCCCTAAAATAAACATTGTATTAAACGATGAAGTTTCCTGACGATCTGGCCTAGGCAACCAGTGAAATGCGCATAGGAATAGCTTATCCCTTCAACAATAAATTTCAGTTTCTCAATAGTATGAAATGGGAATTTAGCACATTTGAAAGAAACCTTGTTAATTAATTTTTGAATCCCAAGAAAACCTTTGATAAAAAAATATACTAAATAACCTAAAAATAATGTAAACAGTTCGATATTAAATATTACGAGAGACTGAAGTCTTGACTTATTTGAATTAGTTTTGGAAAATATTTTCAAATTTTACCCGAATCGAAAAACAATTTAACATTTGCACACCGGTTTTTAATTTATAAATTTTATTTAATATTTGAAAATATGATACGTATTTCTACAATTAAATTTTGAAATAATATCCACTTTCATAATTTTTTAAATTATCACTTACACTTTTTAATTTAATAAAATTAAAGATTAAGGAAGTCAGCGTTCCTTTGTTGTTTCAGGATTCGCTTGGCCTTTTAGCATTTGTAGGTACTCGAGCCTGCTAGTTGGGCGCCAGTTAAATATTTTTTATTACAGTATTTTATTTACAAATAAAATATTAAAAAAATTTGGATTAAAAACCATAAATAGTTCAACAAAATAACCACAATAATAATTATTAAATGCATTAATTTTATGAAAACAAATGATATTATAAACAGCGATCTTTCTCGCTCAACATCTACTTAACAATTGATTAATTAAACCAAAACCCAAGTATAATGCGAGCTTCATACGCATACGTTGTTGTAAGTGAGAGCTCTGTTGCTTTTTGCGCATGTACCATTCGATTCAGCTTAACAATTTGTTGGTAGCTATCAGTGTACCACCAGGAAAATAGAAAATTACACTTGAGATGAAGCAATATTACACGATTTAAATGATATTACACCGGATATAAAATTTAAGTTTTATTTAATAAAAAGACATTTACAAGAAGCAATAACACAATTTTATTTAAAATAAATTAACAATAATAACATTAAAAACAATTAATAAAACTCTTAAAATAATAAGTTTAACTTCCACATTTGGTTGCATAAATCTAGGGAAGGGTTAAAACGCGCATTGCCACTCCTTTATAATGGGTGCTTTTTAAGCCCGATAGAGCTTACGAAAGGTTATCTGTCAAGCGAACTGTCATACTGCTCTCACTTTTGCTTAGGTACATAATCATGAATAGATTCATGTTTGAATAACGCCACCAAATTATCCAAATTTACTTTAAAAATCAGCCACTGATTTTTGCAACTTTTATAGGCAACTTCATGATTCAAAGACGAAAAAAATCATGTCAATAAGACATGAGCCGTATGAACTCAGACTAAGGGCGTTAAATATTCTTCAATCTTAAGCATTAAAAAGTTGTCAGATAAAAATAAAACTAATTATAAGTTGAAATACTGGAAACATATCTTTCCCTAGGATAGTTTTTAGTTTGAATGACATATTAAATGGTTAAAGACACTTCTTAAAAAGAAACCGAGACTTTGGTGCAGAAGACTGTGCATTTTTCACAACAATATTTAAAAAGAAATAAATGTCATCACTGAAATCGAATTTTGATTTTACAGTATAACCCGGTTAATTACCCCACGCTTAAATGCCTTTCACGCTTATTTACCTTGAGTTTTAAATCCCCGTTTTTTTTCTTCCTTTTTTCAAACAAAAATCCACGTTTAATTGCCTTACGCTTAATTACCCAATTCGGGTAATATCCTTACAAATTAAACTCCAAAAATAAAATTACACCTTAATTTCATTCGTTTATTTGCTTCAGTACTATTTGTCAATAACACAATAAGAAATGCAACCAAGTTTACATGATAATAATTTGAAAATATACAAATAATAAAAAAATAATAGCCAAAAAATATTCCACAAATTAATATTTGCATTAAAATAAACTTTCCAGGGCTCACCAGAACAAAGTTATGTTAAAACGTAATTTTCATATAAGAGTTATTTGTGCTGAATATTATCTAGATACACCAAATATATGAGATATTTTGTCTCAAAGGGATTAAAGGAAAGGTCGCTATATTTTAAATTATATTAACATTTGAAGAGATGAAACAGATTGAATATTTTACTCCGACTCCGACAGCTTGAATATTTACCGACTCAACCATATTTAATTTGCTGTAAGATATTTTGGGCCAAATTAAATTTTAATACGAACATAACAAAATGGTTTTTGGAAATAAAGAAAGAAGTTTGCATGGGGACTATGTGATATTATAGAGCGATTCTTACAATTACATAGGTTTCGTTATTATGACAATTAAATGTATTGACCAAATTTTATCAAATTATCTTTTTTTTTTTTAATTTCCTAATCTATTCCCGCGAACCTCTTCGCTTGTCTGCAGGAAATAAACCAGAGTCTCTGGCGGGAATCGAACCCGCAACCCCGGCGCTGATAGGCTAGCTCTCTACCAGCTAGCCTACCGGGGCACTAAAAACTTTTCATTCCCTACAAGGTTTACATGCACAGACAACCAGCCAGATGGACGGATGGACAGGAAAAAATCACTTTAAAAAGTGATTCTGATTCGATCGGTTTACTAAATGATGCGTCTATATTTCTATGTATCAGAACAAATTTATATAATTGGTTTTTCCCTAATTTTTACATACATATAGAGCAATTCCATATGAAAACGATCAAAATTGGCAAATTTTTGGACCACCCCTCTCCGATTTTAAAATAAATAGTCTCAATCGATTGCCCAGCAAAAAATAATGTACCTACATATTTTTTTTTTTTATAGTGACTGGTTTAGTGGTGGTGTACACCACTGTCATGTGACAAAATTGAAGAATTCTTCATAAGGGACCTCATTGAAAGTTGTTTAAAAAAAAAACTACTAAAGCGATCGCAACGAGTGATAGCTCGTTGGAAAGGTATTGAGTCAGGCTTTAATTGAAAAATAAAATTTTCCTAATTTTTCTTAGAAATTTACCTTTAAATTTTCCCATGAAAATTAAATTTTCCGATTTTCCACAGAAGCTCCTAAATTTTCCGGCTAATTTTTTTTTTTTGGATTCCTCATAATTTTTGCTTTAAGAATCAGCAATAAAAAAATGGGCCCCGACTCCTTGTTTGGACAGGAGAAGAGCATTTAAGAGACCACCTTGTTAAAAATACATTTTAAAAATTATTTTACAGTTAAAAATACATTTATAAAGAAAAAATCTTACTTATTTTGCTGCTTATACTTAATTACAATATTTATTAAAAATTTCAATTGTCTTGGCATCATTATAAAATTAAAGTAACTTTAAATTTAGGACGTCGGCAGACGAAGAGTACCGCTTTACATTAATTGACATATCAGATATATTTGGTATGAAGCAATGAAACTTTTGCGTTCCAGTTATAGTTTTGACATTATTATATCTATTATAAATTATGAGGAATCCAAAAAAAAAAAATTAGCCGGAAAATATAGGAGCTTCTGTGGAAAATCGGAAAATTTAATTTTCATGGGAAAATTTAAAGGTAAATTTCTAAGAAAAATTAGGAAAATTTTATTTTTCAATTAAAGCCTGACTCAATACCTTTCCAACGAGCTATCACTCGTTGCGATCGCTTTAGTAGTTTTTTTTTAAAACAACTTTCAATGAGGTCCCTTATGAAGAATTCTTAAATTTTGTCACATGACAGTGGTGCACACCACCACTAAACCAGTCACTATAAAAAAAAATGTAGGTACATTATTTTTTGCTGGGCAATCGATTGAGACTATTTATTTTAAAATCGGAGAGGGGATCGCTTTCATATGGAATTGCTCTATATATAAAAATTTATAGTTTGGAATAAAATTTATCTTCTTAGAGAAAACTTGCCTTGGCTTAAAATTGTGGAGAGAAAATTAAATTTTTGAAAATTCAAAAAATTTTATATGAAAATTTTCTTAGCGCAAGGTGAAGTGAACAACAAAATTACCCCCTTAATGTAGATGGCGAAATTAAAGCACAGAAAATTCATCTGTTAACCAGAATTTAAAGCAATTTATTTTATTTGCTGAACATGTAATAAAATATGCTTAAAAAACGTGAAATGTGTGCAAAAAAAAGCAGCAATAGCTAAAATATGCTATTTATCCACACACCGATAGCAATATTCATAAAAAGCTCTAAAATGGACAAACATATTGATTCCGCCTTTAGTTATCGCGCAAGAAAAACAATGCAATTGCATATTTACGGTTTCCATGATCATAAGTTTGAATATATGAGTACGCTTTTATTAGAAGGATCCCTGCGGGAAATTTGTGTCAATTGGTTCAAGCGACTGGTCCTAGGACTTGTGAAAATAGAACAAGTACAAAAAGAAAGGACTCATGACCAGTGAAAGAAGAACCAATCCCTTAACTGGTTTATAAAGAACAAAAAGGTATAAAAAGTAATGAATTACAGAACAGTCTTCAGCGGTGATGTGAGACCTTTTTTGGTAATTTCTAAAATTTGGCACTTAAATTAAATTATTGGACTAGTTTTAATGAAATAATACTACATTGTATTTAAATAATACTACATTTTAGTAACTGACACTAAGCAGGTTCATTGAGAATAGGTCTGTGATTGGTCAAATAGTGTCAATTGACCCCCTCCAATGACAACCCCATGTAAAAGTGATAGGTCTTATTCATATAAAGTGTTAGAACTGGAACCGGTCCCTACCACCAACGACCTATCACGGGACTACTTCAGTGTCAGTTCGCTTCCCTCTAGGGATATGACAGGACATCCCAAAAAGCATTACAGATAAAATTTAAAACAGCAAGTCCCATTGCTTTTAATTGTTATCTCTTTAGATTTAGCTAATACATGTAAAAATTCCTTTGTCTACACTTTTTTCATACATCAAAGTTAAGATATCTAGTAATAAAAATACCTAGTTAATAATTACTTCACTGATATGGTTAAACGTATTTGCTTAACTACCTCAATGAGGTAGTTAAACGTATTCTTATAATTAACTTAACGAGGTAGTTAAGCGTGTTCGTTTAAATGCTTACCCCGCATAATTACCCAAAAAGTTTCGCATTTTTGTCGAGGTAATTATCCGTGGAATACTGTATTTGGGTATCTTAAGTTATTTTTTTTTAATTGCACCTGAATAATACCTAAGAGAAATTACTCGCGCTCTATCCACGACAGTAAAAATTATACCAAATTCGGTTAAATACCCACAAAGTGGCAACACTGGTAGCTATGCGGGTGCATATGTTAACAATTCTGCGCTCTCGCAATAAGTAAAACGTTGTTACAAAATTTAAATGCTTCGCTGTTACTATGTACTTTTTCAGAAGATAACACAGTACAACATTTTTCAGGTGATTGATTCGGGACTTAATTCTGATAATTGCTTATGAAAGTAGACCCAAAAAGAAGAACTTCTGCATCATTAAGGTACAGTCACATATACCAAACATTTGTCAAATTTTGGTTGCCGTCATTTTTTTAAAACTTGATAAAAAAAAATAAAAATTTTATTTGCTGGTCACACTACGCACATTTATTTGCCCATTTTTGTTTATTCAAACAGATATTAAATACCTTCAAATAAAAATGTGAAAACATGTTTTCCCTGTGTTCACATATAAAACTATTTGCCTTAAAATTAATATTTGAGCAAATTGTCAAAAATAAAAATTAAATAAATAAAATTACTTTTTATTTAAACTAAAAATTAACATTTCGATGCAAAATTTTGAAACTTTTATGGTTTTATGGTACAGAAGAGCGAAAACAGCAGTTTTAAAAGTAAAAGAGGTTTAAGATAACAAATAAATGGATAAAGGCAATTTGGCGAAGTCATTTCCAGTCTTTTACAACTAAATTATGAAACTAAAGCATTATTCGTTACGCGTTTAGACATATGCAATAAAGTGTTTTTAGAAATTGGATCTATTTTAAATTATAGACCGATCTTCACGAATCTTCCGCCACCAATTTACGTTAGTTTTTGTTTCACATTTCGCTCCATAATTTTTTTCCTACTGAACCAAAAGTACTGAATTTCAATCCAAACTGCTTGGACGAACTTGCGACCAACATTTTTATTTTTCGTCAGCATCCTTTACTAAATCGATATAACAATGTCCATCCGTCCGGCTAGCTGTCGATGTTAACCTTATTCGCAAAGTACATGTCGCAATTTTTGATATAATCGGGTGTGTTCTAGAATCCGAATTCACTCGAAAGTGGATTACTTCAGCATTTTTTGTGTTCTGCAATTCACCTCCACATGTTTGTATTCGTTTTCAATAAGAGTGGTAAGGGGTTAGTGAAAGTAAAACGAATCGACTTTAATTCTTATATGTGAGAACATTTTTAGCAAAAAAACATAATTTTGGTTTTTAGTTTGAAATGTTCTTTATATAATGAAAACAATACGTATTTTCACACAAATATCGAAAATTTTTGCAAATTTCCACTGATTTAGCAATATTTACAGAATTTTTACCATTCCTTATAGTTTTAGGGACTTTTAATACATTTTATGGCTTGTTTGAAATATTAAAAATTTTGGAGAATTTTCGCGATTTTTGTAAATTTTTTTTTTTTCCGACATTTTGGTTTTTAACCGAATTGGCAATTTCAAATATATGTTTGGGTTTGCAATTTTTCGTGAATGTTCACGATTGATGCAATTGTTTCCTCTGATTCTTTACAGCTTTAACGATTTTTAATAAATACATATTAAACTTTGCTATCATGCCGCTATTAGCAAATTTTTGCGAATTTCCGCTAATTTAGCTACTTTTATCGAATTTTTGCCATTCCTTACAGTTTTAGGGACTCTTAATCAATTTTATGGCTTGTTTGAAAAATGAAAAATGATCGCTATTTTTGCAATTTTCGCGTATCTTTGTTGCTCATTAAAACTTATTTCTGGAGAAAAGGTTTATGCCCACAGACAATCTATTATCACCTTACCAAATGTTATTGTAATCGACTCATATTATACCATAGCTCTTATACAAATACCCCTTCTGTAAATAGCTTTTAATGTCATAATAATCTTATAAATGTTGGTTTTGGCAATAATTTCTATAATAGCTTGTATGTCGTGTCAAAATGTTGTCTTGGTAGGCCGAGAATTGGTTCTAGGTCACTTGCTACAATCACTCCCAGATGAAAAAATCTCATAAAGATGTCGAAGTCGGTAAATTATTTGGCACTAATAAGTTTTATATAAATCTTAAATTCATTATATAATTTTATTTTGGGGGGTCCATGATTTTCCACTGACCCCAAACTGGTACACTCTCGAAAATTTAACTATTAATATAGATACGCCATTCTTGCAATGCATTATTCGTAACATTAGCTTATATATTATACCCATATTAAATAAATTACCTATTTACTTAAGAAAAATGTATTTTGTAACATCTTGAAACCTACTTACCGCGCAACTCTTTGCTAAAAAGAGAACACAGGAAAATATTTGACATAAATAAGTTTTTTCGTCATTACAAAATTATTTAATTTTGTTAATTTTTTCAATTTTATTCAATAATTTTTATTTTAAAGCTTTTTTATTTGCCGCTGTTTGGTCTTACAACATTTTTGTAAGAACAAATATTTATTTGCCTAAAATCGAGGAAAATATTTGACGTTAAATGGTCACATTAGGAGCATTTTTGTTTGCTAGCAAATAATTTTGTTTGCCCAAAATCAGCTGTTTTTCTGTTTGCCCCTCAAAAATATTTTGTGGTCAGATTAGGGCAAACAAATATTTGATATTTTTTGACAAATGTTTGCCATATGTGACCGTACCTTTATACAAATATCCCTTCTGTAAATAGCTTTCATATTTTATAAGTACCTGCCAGTAAAATATTGAAATATTTGTAGTATTTATAGGTGCTCTTTGATCGATTTTTGTCATTTAACAACAGTCGGCGAACGCGAGAAACAATTAAAATTACGGAATAAACCTTTGATAAAGGATCTAGATGATATTTTGTTGCCATCGCTCCACATGAAATTAGGAATAGCTGGGAAATTCGTCGAAGTGGTAGTCAAAGATATTGATGACGCCTATGACTGTTTGAAATCCACCTTTCCAAAACTCAGTGAAGCTAAAATTAGAAAAGGTACGTATCGTTGTCAGTATTTTAATATTGTCATTTCTAAATTTGTTCACTTCAATATATTCGCATTACCAATAATTTTTTCGTAAATGTTTTTTTTTATATTTCAGACAGGTATTCTCAATGGACCGGATATACGAAAATTAATGAAAAGCGAATCTTTTACAAATATGCTTTCGAACCATTAAAACCAGCTTTGTGATTGGGACGCTTTGAAACAAGTCATCGAATGCGTTTAAGGAAAGAACCGTATACAGCGATATGACATACAAACACGAGTGGACAACTTGCTGTATTATTTTTTTTTAGTTTTATTTATTTATTTATTTGTATTCATAATTATATACAAATTATGTTACAAAATATGTATATACAAATGTGAAATAAAAATTCCAAAAATTATGTGTTTAAATGGATTTAGTTTTAATATCAGTGGGACTAGAAGAATAGTCAATAAATTTATAAAACTTGTTGAACTCAATACACATCCTTCGTAACGGATCACTATTAGCATAATTAGCTCTTAAAAATTGAACTGATAAAGGAACTAAATGACGTGATGGGCGTTGAGGAACATTAAATGTTATATTGTTGATTAGGTATCCAGAGCATACGTCGCCAACAATTATGTTAAAAATAAACGAGATGTTCATCACAGTTCTACGGGTCTTTAGAGTTGGCAGCTTGATGAGGGCTGAGGGCACGCAGACAAAAATTCAGAAACTGTTTTTGTACTGATTCAATTTGGTCGGAATATTTATTATATATAGGGTCCCATATTACAGATACATGCTCCAATACAGGTCGTACAAGGGAAGTATACAGACTTTTCGCAACATATGGATCCTTGAACTCTTGAGCCCAACGTTTTACAAAACCGATCATGCCTCTGCCTTTATTAGCTGTCATTGTTATATGTGCGATGAAATTTAGTTTAGAGTCAAGCAGAATTCCAAGATCTAAGAAATTATCCACCGACTCCAACTATAGACCTGCACGAGTGTATCAGTAAGTATTGTTGAAACAGATACACCAGATATTTATCTGGTACTACTGATATAAATAAGAGAATGAGTGTAAGTGATATTGTATAGTTTTGCTTTTGCCCACTCACCATATCTTAAAAACAAAAACAGATGCTTATGGTTTTGGATTGAGTATGTCATAACATTTTTTTTTTTTGCTTACAAATATCTGTTGTCACCATAAGTATTTCTACAATATCTGTGGTTATCTGTTGTATGTTAAAATATTGTTGGCGAGTTGATGAAAATAATGCTTTGTTCATACGACGATATAAACCACTGGTTTCGCTCTTTGAAACTAGATTGCCAAACATGCTGTTCATACCATTCGTTCTTGTTTCATTTTGACATTTTTTTTGTGCTGTTAGTGTGATTCTTTTTAAAATATATAAAAAAGTAAATAAAACTTAAAAATACAGTAGTTTCGACTTAAGGTGCTATCAGACGGTATGTATTTTACATATGTACTGTCACTTTTCTTACCCATATGTAATTCCGTATGTATGTCAAAATTTAAATTTTACATACAATTCATAATTTTTGCTATCACACCTGCTTATGTTTTTTCGTATGACATAACCTATAAATGTAAACAAAAGCTGACTTTTTAAAGTGTATAAATATTTTTAATTATAAAGCTGCTAAAATTATAAAGTTTTTAAAAGTAAAATGGATGTAATAACTGCTAATAAAATAATTGTAGCGTCCAGCATTATTGCAGTAATATCTAAAATAAAAACAAGCAAGAGTGCTATATTCGGCTGTGCCGAATCTTATATACCCTTCACCATTGTGCGAGCAGAATACATAGCAATTAGACAGAAACTAAATAAAACTGGTAAATATTTTTTTTTTTAAATAAGAGACAACCGGTTTTGAACTTCGCTTTTCGTAAGGGCCCAGAATATATATACTTTAAAGGGTGTAGGATCAATATTGTAGAAATTACAGTTATACATATATACCTTTTTTACCTTCGGTGAAGGGTATAAAAAGAGTAATTTTCGGGAAGTTAAGGGTCTAATCAACCCTGCATACGATAGACACTGGCGTATCGAATGAAAACTCGATAAATGTAATGTCGAGTTACTCGATGTCGAATGGTATTATTTCAAATTCAATACATTTCATTCGATATCGAGTTTCAAGATACCAAAATAAATAATTTCGATGAATTTTGCTCGATATCGTATGCGGTGATTAGACCCCAGTATTTCGGTTATAACTCATACAAATTTCCGACATTTTGGTATATAAGTCATATACATAGGACATATGGCAGCCCTAAAATTTAGGTTTTTATAAAAATTTTGATGTTTTTTAGCCCATTTTTGGAGTATTTTGCTCATAAATTACCCATTGTCTAACCGATTTGATATTTTTAAATACCGACGTGTTAAGGAAGAATTTAACCATTTACTTAAGTTATATTTATATATAAACATTTATATATACTTGAATACATATATTTTAACAAAGTTAATTATAAAAAGAGTAATTTTTGGGGATTCAGTATTTCGGTTGTAACTCCGCCATTTTGTAATCGATTTGGCAGATTTATATACCGACGTGTTGAAGAAGAAATTTACCATTTACTTTAGTTATAAATCTTGGACTCGGGGAGATCTATGGTTCCCGAAAGTGGGTATTTAAAAAAAAAAATTTTTATTTTGGCCATAACATTTTTGTATCTGAACCGATTTTCCCGAGTTTTTTATAAATATCCATAGGGCATATGGCAGCCCTAAAATTTAGGTTTTTATACAATTTTTATTTTTTTTGTATGGGAGGTACCACGCCCACTTCTCCAATCCCGCCCACATTTTGTAGGATGGTGTGTATTGCCAACCTAAATGTGTGTACCTAATTTGGAAACTTTGGCTCTTGCCGTTCTCAAGATATACAGAAATAAAAAAAATACAACAACAAGGGTTTTTTGGAAAAATTTAGAGATAGTCGTGGTTTTTTGCTCATATCTCCGTCATTCTTAGACCGATCTGGCTGAATTTCAATAGCAAACTTGAACGGAGTATATGTGACATAAATATACATCAACCTAGTCCAGATCATTTCTGGGGTTTTCGGAAAACCCATTTCAACATACACATGGACAGACGGACAACCGGATTTGAACTTCGCTTTTCATAAGGACCCAGAATATATATACTTTATAGGGTGTAGGATCAATATTGTGGAACATACAAACGGAATGACAAAGTTATATATACCCTCTTACCTTCGGTGAAGGGTATAATAAAAAAAAAGAAACAAAAACCAGTTGTTTTGTTTATGTTTGTCACAGGAAAATAGAGCGTGTTCTTAGCGAAAAAATTACATATGTATTTCCACATGTATTTTACACATGCAAAGTTTCATATGTATCACACGATGTGAACAACTTTTACAGATGGAAAATTTGACAGTACATATGTAAAATACATACCGTCTGATAGCACCTTTAGCTGCACAATCTCCTTTGCACGATTTTTTGTGCAGGTAAATCAAAAATGCAGTTATCTTAAATGCATTTACCTGCCTAAATGTGCAGGTACACAATTGTGGTTACCTGCACAAAAGTGCAGCTAAAGTAAAGTGTTTGATTTAAAAGAAGAATAAAAAAATTATTTCTTTAATACATAAATTTATATTTTATTAAAATTTTATTTCAACCAAGGAGCTTACTGGGAATCTCACAAAGAGTCTTTTTGATCGTCGACGAGCTCATTTTTTAATTGTAGACGATTCCTAGCACGGGAGAAACTGTTACACGTGCTGATTCGTATGAGAGATTCTTCCATAACACAGCGAAAAACGCTATTACTAATCGTAAATGGAATCGTTTATGATGTATGTTGAGATTATCTAACGAGTCTTTCAAAAAGCATACTAAGAGTCGTATGAGGCTCATGTAGGTATTATTTTACAACTCGTGAAATACTCAGCCGTATGACTAAGCTACCTAAATAAGGGCATCAGGCGTATTTTTCATGCCAAAACTTCTAATTTTCATACAATTTCTATAAAACAAAACTTAAGGTCGCGAAATCAACACCATCGTGTCGGAAAATTTTTTTTTGCAGATCCTTAGGCCGGTTTGTTTTATTAAAATTGTATTGGCAATAGCAGTTTCATACTTCAAAAACTGTCTTATTTGGGTAGCTCAGTAATTGTTATACGACTCTTACAGAGAGTCCCAAAAAAATAAATAAATTAAAAAAAGATTTAGATGTTTTTGTTACTCGTCAGATAATCACCAGAAGATTCTTTTAGGGGTTGTATATTAAACATAATCATCTAATTTACAGTGTCCATCCCTTAAGTGTATTAAAAAAACTTCCAAATTCTTCCGTTTTTTTCCCCAGTATTTTTTTTTTTTTTTTTGGCAATTTGAAGAACATTAGTGTGCTTACAATAAAATCTTAATAAAATAAGGCCCGTTTTCACAACTTACGGATAGCTAAAAGTAGACTTTGACCGTCCTTATAAAAAGTGTTCCATTATTAAAACGTTACTTTTACCTAAAGTGAGCGATTAAGTAGATAAAGTTCCATTCTACCTGGTAGGTTAAAGTAAAGTTGTAATAATAGATAACTTTTATACGGCCGATAAAATCCTACCTTTAGCTATCGGTAAGTTTGTGAAAATGGGCCTAAATGTTTCTTAAATAACATGTTTATTTTTGCCATTTTTGTGCAATTTTTTTATACTGTTTCGTGCCATTTCGCCAGCCATTTTTTACAATTTTTCGTGCCATTTTAAACTTGCTCTGTTGACGAGAATTGAAACGAAAATTTGAAATATTTTTCTTAGATTTCGGTAGATATCTTTATCACAGTTTATTAAAGCATCTACAACGTTATCTGATAGATTTTCAGATATTTTCCATGTTTGTTGCAAATGCAACAGTTCAGACTCAAGTTTAGATGTTAGTAGGTGTTTATCTATCTCTTTTATCTAACATAATCAGCTCATCAGCAAGTTGTGATTTTAAAAGTTTTGTATCTGTAATTGGCTTGATTACACTTTGAGGTAGAAGTTTAGGTATGTTCAAGTATCTCTACCTTTCCACTCAGATATTTTTTCCAAAGCTTCTACTATATGATGTACACTTGTTGCAAAGTGTAAAATTGAATCGTGACGGTTCAGCCATCTTGTCTCTCATAATGTAGAGAGTTTGGCTCCCAAATACTTTGCTAAAACTGCGTTTTGCTTGGGATGATTATATTTAAACAAATTTGTCGTTTCTTTAACAAATGATATAACTTATTGTATTAATGGCACTTTGTTGCTTTTTAAAATTGAGTTGTTTGATTTATGGGAATAGCAAGGCGTTTGTTTTCCATTTGTCCAGAATTTAATAACAGCTCCATTTTCTGCTGACATCTGAGGACATCCATCTGTTCCACTTCCTACACAATTTTTTAGGTCAAGACTACAATTTGTCAAAGCTTTTAGAACTATTGATGATAGTGCCTTCGCATCAATTGACACACTCAAACAACTGAGTGATTTGCATATAAATTTTACTAAACGTCCAATCAGTTGTGTTGTGAAAACAGCACATAAGGCTTATTAATAATTCAACCCCCCCCCCCCCCCCTGAATCCTCATACAATGTAAAATGTAATGTAAAACACTAAAATAACTTCTTTGAATGTTTTGTTATTAGTTCACCTCTTTTAATGTAAAATTTAGTTTCCAAATAAGTTTTTGTTTTAAGCACCTTACATTTAGGCAGTATACACTAACTTATATATAAGAAACATACACCCAGCGGGAAAGGGCACGGATGCCTTCTATAAGGCCTCTGTACTCCTTCCATTCCATATTCATATCTTTTTTACACACGTTGTCATTGCGGAGAAGGCCATCCGCTCTCGCTTCTTTAGCAGCTACATAAGAATGGCAACGGGATTAAAAAATAATTGTTTTGCTTGTGCAAAAAAATGTTACTCCTTCTCTACTCCCTTCTCATAGAAGCGAGTGTGGAAGGTGTATCTTATCTTTTACACCAAAGAGCAGAGGCCTTCTATGAGGCATTCTTTAGCAGTTAGATAGGAATAGGAATTTAATCAAAACAATTTTTAAGCAGGCCTTTTAAATGGCCTGAAGTAAGAAGGTCTTCTGTGTTTTACCGCTGGGCACTGTTAAACTTTTACATTCACACATCCCAGCTTCACACAACCAAAAATATTCCAGCAAACACAGAAATACACCTATGTATTGCCAAACGTATTGCATGGATGAAAAATATTATAGCGGCAATAATTGATTTCGTATTGCGGAAGATACTTCCACCGGGAAGTATCTCGATGGCAAGACTCCTAAGCAATACGAAAGCGATACTTCTAGATGATAAGCTAGCAATATCGCCAGATAAGAAAAAAGGAGGATATCGCCAAAATAACATCGGGATGATAAAAAAAGATTTTACAAATTGAAAAATTTTCATTTATGTACAAATAAGCTTTTTATTTAAAATTAAATTGGTAATTATTACATATAAATTGTATTTATAAATAATTAAATTTATAATTAATATAAAGTCAAATAATATAAATACATATTTCGTTTCCTCCATATATTAAAAAAAATCCCACTCCTTTAAAAGGGTTGAGAAATATCTTGACTAAATTGAAAAGGAAACAGATAAATATATGTATAACAGATTTATTTAATTTCAATATTTACCTTTTGCAGAATATTTTGAGAACTAATTTCTTAGATTTAATAATTTGATTAATTTTTACTTTTTTTTAATGACGTACATACACATAATACATATACATATGTATTATGATTTATTTTTTTCTTTTGACATTTCGTAAATTTCTCAAAATTTATAAAAGGAAGAAAATAAAAAATTACTTTGGTTATTTCCTTTTAGATGACAATTTGCAGAGTGTGAACGACCACTTAGTGCCGGTTCAAACACGTCAAGCTTGACTCTTCAAGTCTTGATCTTTTAGTGCTGGTTCACACACGTCAAGCCTGGTTCGTCAAGTCTTGAGTTTTTAGAAGAGAGGGGAAAAGAAATGTCATCCTCCTTGACGAGTTAAACTTGACGTGTGTGAACCGGAACTTAGGAAAGAAAGGAAACGAGAATGCCATTTCCAATGTATTTGGTGAACAGGCCTACCATATTTGCCGATTTTTTGCCTCTATTATCAAAGTGCCGATCGTTTGATAAACATCTAAACACGGCAACTTTTTGTCCAATTTAGTACAACTTATTAATTTGGGCAACATTTAATTACTTGTTTCATGAAAAAGAGAGAACTGTTATTAATTCAGAGAAGGGTTATAGTACATTTACACTTGTAATTTTTAAACTAGTTTATGATCGTAAGTTACTTTCATAAACTTACATCAGCATTTTAGACAGTTAAGTTGTTTATCTTTGACAAGTCAAAACATTTTTATCTCCAATTTAAAAAAAAAAACATTAATGCACATATGGACATATAAAAATACCTTGTTATCCGTTGTACTTATTACAAAAAATTATTTAAAAAAACTAAAATTTCTTATGAATTTGGAATTTTCTTTATTTTTTTCTTATCTTTTTTTCACAGATAAAAGAAATTTTTTCACTTAAATTTTTTATTCTTGTTGAAATGTCAAATATCACTAGCGTTGCCAGAACAAAGTTTGAAATAACAGAGTTGCATTGTATGGATAAACAAGTTTCTCATCATTAACAACTTATAACCTGTATATGGCGTAGGTGTAAATGCACTATTAGATTTGTTTACTATTATATACAGTGGCTTTAATGTATGTCTAAACTAACACACAAATTTTATTTGAAAATGTTTCAATTATCAAAGTGCTATTTCACACTCTTCAAGTATCAGCCGTCAAGTCCTGAGCTTTTAGGAAAGAAGGGAAGAGAGTATGCCATTTCTTTTCCTCTCTCTCCTACAAACTCAAGACTTGACGGCTAAAACGTGAAGAGTGTGAAGCAGCACTAAAGAATAAACGAACTTGATCAAAAGAAAAAATCAAAAATTTGTTTGACAAAAGCTAAAAAAAGAAAAACTTAAATTTAAAAATATAAAGTACTCTCTTTATATTTGAGTCTGGAAATAGATTGATAGTTACAAAAAAGTCGAGGCAAGCTAAATTAATATTCACTTTCAATGAAAAAATTTAAATAAAAAAATTAATTTTATGAGGGAAATTGGGGATTATGCAGGTATATCAGATAGCTAATCTTTTGTAAGAAAGTCAAGTAAAGAAAAACTCTCTCTGTGATAGCAAGATTTAAGGCCTAACCATAATATGCATAGCCTTGGTTAACCTACTGTCAAAAATTAACAAAAAGTCTCTCAAATGTATTTTAAAAGCAAAAATAAAAAAAAAAACATTTGATTCCGTACGGAATGTGCGATTAGATTCGCACCTTGCTTAACCAAATGACAGTTTCATTAAATTAAGCAAAAAGTTTCCTTAAGTTCAATATGGTTTGCCTTATTTAAATTACATGTATTCGCAGATATGATTAACAAATGACAGTTTCATAAAATTTTACAAAAAGTTTCCTTATTCTGCAAATTATAGGACTAGTCCAAACACGCGTGTAAAATGTAGCCCACAAGGGACTAGGGCAAGTCCAAAAGTAACCCAAACGTATAAAAAAACATGGTCTATTTAACATTACGATGTTCTAGGGTAGGATCATATAACCCAGCTTTGGATTACAAAGAAGTATTCTTAAAACAACTCCGTTGTATACACAAGAGGATTAGTTCTAACTTCGTTTGAAAACGAAAACATGTTGTTAAAAAACGAAGACATGTCGTCTCACTACAAATACTTTTTAATAATGACATGGTATATGCTTGCATTACATCGGACCAGTCCATGGAATAGTCCATTTAATCAAAATGGATTAGGTGGTCCAATATTATTTGCAGGGTAAGTTCATTTGCTTGAGCCAACTTAAGCACATTATGGTTTGGCCGTTAGTCATACATACTTTACCTCTTAACACCAGTAAGGTATATTGAATATTCCAAGTCTACGGCGCCTGCTGGCATCGTTGGAGCATGTTTAAGTTAGTTGAGTTAATCGTTTATTTTCCTAATAAAAAATCCTCTCAATACTAAATTTTATTATTTGTGCTGATGTGTGTAACACCTAAAAATATTGGTCCCAGACCCACCTTAAAGTATACCGATCGACTCTGAATCGCACTAACGACCCTAGTCCGTGACAGGTTCTTATTGGCACAACGACCAATCCTATTGAAAATGGGCCGAATCGTAGGACCAGGAGGGAAATTTCTTCCTCTCAGAAACTATCAAAGCGATTTTAATGATTTCTGCCTCTAAAACCGATTGAATTGAAATTAAAACCATAGATAGATCCATATCTATATGAAAATATAAGCTATACAGTTTTTCAAAAATAGGACCACAAGGGGAGGTAGGGAGCAATTTCTGCCTCACAAACTTTCAAACCAATTTTAATGAAGTTTATAATCATAGATAAATCCATATATATATGGATACATAAGCATGATGTGTTTTAAAATACTGTGGTGTAGGGTATCATATGGTCGGGCTTGACCAACTCTACTTTCTGACTTGCTTTTTAATGTAATATGAATATTTTTATCAAAACGGTTCTTATCGCACAATCAACGTATCGTTGCCATTTTCAATTGTTAATGTTAATTTTGTTTAATTCCATTGTGAAAATTTTCATATAACATATTATTTGACACCCTACACACCTTCACATTACACCTTTCTAATGATTTAACACATCAAATTTATTTATTAATATTTTCAATAATTCCCTTTTACTTATATTTACATAAATATCTCTCGATATTGCGGTCGAGCTACCACCTGTTGTTGTTAAAGCAGCTGTTTCCCTAAGATTTGAGGTAAGAGAAACTTTTAATAAGCTCAGTACAAAATGCTTTTGGTGCTAGCCAGCATAGCAAAAAAAATATTCTTTTAATTTTTAATGCTACCCTTAAGAATGGAAGGTTCCCTTAGTTCTCGTGATACCTAAACCAGAAAAGGATCACACAAAAGTTGAGTCATACTGGCCTATATCTAATATGTATATGAAAGCTGTTTGAGAAGCTATTAGTGTCAAAATTAACCCCAATTTTAAATACAAATGGATGAATTCCTAGCCAACAACTCGGCTATCGAATAGTAAATGCCATAAGAAAAGCATTTAAAGAAAGAAAATGTTGTTCCACCCTCTTCATCGATATAGCTTTCTATAATGTCTGGCATGAAGGCTTATTTCATAAATTGGAGCTAAGCTTACTAGTAAACACATACAAGCTGTTAGAAAGTTACTTAGTCGGTCGAAAGTTTAAACCTAAACAAGGTGATTATTTAAGTTGTCATCATCAAATTGTCGCTGGAGTCCTCACGGAAGCATCCTGAGCCCACTTTTATACTTAATAATATACCTCGGTTATGTAAACAAGCACCTACACCCAAACTTCAACATTTGCTGATGATACAGCTTTGCTAAGCGTGCACGAAAGCAGTAAAAAAGCAACTTGATACTTACAAGATCATATTTTTCAACTAGAACTGTCGTTAAAAATGGAGGATGACCGAAAATTCGTACATATAACATTAGGCCTGCGCTTAAAATTCGCATGTAAACTATCTCGGTATACATCTAGATCGCTGTTCAACGTGGAAAAGCCATGTAGAGGCAAAGTTAATTCAAATGAAAGTAAAAGCTATCCAAATTCATTGGCTTGTTGGAAGAAACTTTGTCCTTAGTCTCAACTGCATACTTCTACTTTACAACTACATTTTAAGGCTAATCTGGCGCTATGGTATTCATGTTTGGGGCACTGCCTCGTCCTCTTATATCAAAAAAATTCAAAGGCGCCAAAAAAACTTCTTCGCATAATCACAGCTGCCCCTTTGTATGCTAACAACTCATATATTCAACAAGGTTCGAATTATATCCGAGCCCACTAGCTTGAAATATTTAAAATGATAGCGGCCACACTCTCTTTAGGAGAAGAGACACTGCAGCAATTACCCATTTAGATGAGCGATAAACACCTACATACATATGTGAACAGAACCCGTTATAAAGAAAATTTTTGCCTGGCACTGGCAGGACATAAAATAAAGTATTAGGATAAGATTTGATTAATTATTGTTAGTTCATATTTAATATATGTATGTATGAAGATTCAATAAAAAATTCAAATACTCTTAATAAAAATTTAAATTTAGTTTATAAAACCTAAAAAAGTTAAAAGGTTTGACCATTAAATAGTGAACGTTGTGCAAAACTACAAAAAAACTACTCGTTAATAAAAAACTATTTCAAAAAAAACTTTGGCATTTATTTGACTCGCAAAAATAAATTTTACAAAAACTAATTTTTACAAAAAAAAAATAAATCAATCCTTGTTAAAAACAAAATTTTTTTTGTGTAATAATTACTAAAGGTTAAAAAAAAGTTTATTTGAAAAAACAAATCTTAAACAAAAAGAAAAAGATTTTAGAAAATAAAATTATTAAAAAGTGAACAATATAAAAATCATAGAGTGAACAATAATAAACGGTACACAAATTTTTGAAGCCAACAAAAATGAGAAGGCGCAGTAGCAGTAGCAGCAGACACACAACAACAACAACAAAGAAGACCAAATCGACAAGCAGTGACACAAAAAACAAAAGACCCAGCAACAACAAGTAAGTCAAAGTGTACAATACAACAACAAATAAATATTCTTGCTTGTTGTGCTACTCTTTAAATGTTTGCCGCTGCATTTTTAAGAAAAACCAACAGGGTTACCACCCCCAGCTCATTTTAATAAAATACCGGGGAAACAAATCGCTTTGTGGGACTCTTAAATTTTTTTAAATCATTATAATTTGTTCGATAATTGTTGTTGTTAAATCGCTAGCAGGTACTTTTTTGACCCAATTTAATAGTTTTTTTCACGATGCTTGTTTATCCAATAAATAATGGCACTCGATAAATTTGTTAATTGTACAAATGGAGCATTCCATAAAAAAGTGAAATCTGAACAATTTTACACAAATAAACTTTTCTCATATTTTTGCATTTACATAGAGAGATTAAGTTCTCATCTCAAATAATTTGCATACAGTGTGACGAGTAGATCAATTTTTCCTTAAATACCGTTATTTTCTTGAGAATATCAATTTATAGCATTTTTATTGAATTTTACACCATTATTTGCGAGATCGCTGCCACTACTGTTTTTCACATACATAGGAACTAAATTTCTTTTTTGCGTCCAAGTCACAGAATACCACAGAACTGTGAAAAGTGACGTGTGAAAAGGGCCCAAATCAGTTGCGAAGGCAGCTTCCGAAGAAAAAGACAGAAAGCTTTTTTTGCTACTGAATTAGCAATGTGTAAAAAGAGGCCGCAACCATCAACACAAATGGCGTGATCAAAACAAAACACAAACCACGTTAAACCAATTAGTTCAACAAACGTTGTGTTTAGTGAAAAAAAATTCATTTAGTTATATTGTTTTGTTTTATAATGTAAATTAATCATTTAAATATTATTTACTAGTGTTGTGGTAAATTTAAAAGTTAATTTTTACAACAGTTTTTCATGTTAATTTAAACTTAATAAATTTGTGTTCATTGTATTGTGGCAAAAAAGATGGTGCAAAGCGAAATGCAAAAAGGGCAGCTTTCTTAAAAGGAGACAAAAGAAAACGCAAAATCTTCCGTCTCGTGACAGTTCTGTGTATTTTGTGGTCCAAGTGAGTGGCGAGCGGTATTAAACTGCATACTATTTTTTGTTGTAAAGTGCGACTCATCCAAATATGACCGATCAACATGCTTCCACCAGTGCTGACCGTATGCGGAAACTTCGCGAAAAACGTAAAAAAGATGATCCAAACTTTAGCTTTAATGAATCGAAGGGAACATGTGAGCTTCGTAAGCAAAAAAGAGAAAGTCTTTCAGAAAAAGAGTTAAAAATTTTGCGAGTTAAGGAAAGGGATAACAAAAGACTGCAAAGGGCAAAAAAAAAGAAAGCAAGGTCAAAGTATTGACGAACCTTCTGTAAGTACCAAATCCCTTTACAAGTCCAAACTAAATTTATCGAAAGCTGTTCAAAAGGCTCTAAAAGCCCTTCCTCAATCGCCAAGTAAAAAACGAGCGGTAGTAACCGAATGAGCGCTTAAAATGAATATTGCTCTAGCCGAAAGTTCAAGCTTGGACATATCAAATGTCAACCTGCATTACGAGGATGTGAAAGCCTTTTATTACCGTCCAGATATAGTATACACCTGTCCAGGTGCAAATGATTTTGTTGTTGTTTGGGAAAATGGAATTAAGGAAAGACGTCAGAAGCATTATATAACTACGGGAAGCCTTCCGCATTTTTAAGGAATTTAATCCTAATATAGAGATAGGATTTTCAGAATTTTGTAGTCTGAGACCTAAAAACGTGCTGCTTATAAAAGACACTCCTTCAGATCAGTGCAAATGTATCACCCATGAAAACATATTGTCATCCAGTCAGGTAGAGAATTTGCTGATTTGGCTTCTCAATTAGTTTCAAAAACCCGGGTAATTTACGTGCCATCCTCTGAACTCTTAGAAAAATTGAATCTGAATCACCATGGAATAACACCAAAGCCATAACAGGAATTTCAAACTTTCATTTCATCAAAGCCAACCAAAAGCTTATCTGCAGACAAAACTATAATTAAGTATTGATTTTTGTATATTTTATAAAAATAATTTCAACTGTGTCGCTTACGTGACGCCATTTGTCTGTACGTGACAAAATAAAAAAATTAATTTTTTCTTATAAATATTTGTTTTATTAAAAATTTATTACCATCATAAGTAAGCATGGTTGTTAGATGTAATTTCTTTCTTAGACATCTTTTTTCTATGTGTTATCAATTCGCTGAAATTTGAATTTGACTATTACAATTTTAAATGTTGGTTGACTCAAGCTGTCGCACACGTGACGAATGTAGGATTGAAGACTAGCATGCAGTTTAATTAATAGAAGAAAAAAAAAAGAAATCCAATTTACCAATTAGAAGTTGTATGTGAAATTAGTGCTAAATAATAGTTGAATTTGTCTGCACGTGACGGTGGAATGCCCAAAATGACCTTTTGGATTTTGAAAGCGAGTATTCAGAATCAAAGGCAGGTGAGGCTATTCATATTTTAGAAGTTCTTCGTGTAGAACTAGACTCACTTTGGCAGCAAATCAAAAGGAGTTATGAATAGTGAGGGACAAGAAACCGGAATCGGGCGTACAACCGATTGACAGGCAGAAACTAAACGATCGGTACAAAAAGGCCCTAGTTGCATACAAAACTTGTTTGGCCTCACTTAACGGCGTTTTTCGTCTGCCGAAACCCCAATATTAGAAAACAGCGACGTTTCGTCTATTCGGCTGCCACCTTGCGACATATATAAGTATTTAGGTGATTTTGTGACATGGCCAACCTTCCGCGACCTTTTTGCTGCCCTATATTTAAATAATTCACGACTTAGTAATATTGATTTGCTTTAAAAAACTGGAGGAGACGCTAGGAACATTGTTTCAAATGCCCCATTAACCAACGAAGGCTTCAATATAGCCTGGAAAAATTTTGTTCTTCAATACGAAAACAATCGGATTCAGGTCAACGAGCATTTGACAATTTTTTTTGACCTTTCAAAAGTTACCGAAGATTCAGGCCAATCTATTCAGACAGTACAACGAACCGTTAATGGCTGCATTCAAGCTTTAAGGGTAGAAACTGGCATTTGGGACCCTTTTCTGTATATCTTTGCTCGACCAAGCTTCCCCGAACACTTTTGAAGAAATTTGAAAAGAAATAACAAAGGTTCCATCGTGGGAACAATTAAACACTTTTTTGACTCACCACTCTAAGACTTTAGAGTCAATAGCGGCCATCACCAAACTCAAACCCTGTCAACAAAAAAAGGAAAGTTCCAAACCGTTCACTAAACAAAAACAGGTTCACAGTTTTCAACCAACGCGACTCAAAACAATAACGAGACGAAAATTCAGAAACGTTTTCCATCAAAGTGAGGACAAAAAGACAATTTCCAACATTGTAAAGAGCCTCACCCATTACGATCCTGCCCTAACTTTTTAGAAAAAAATGTGAATGACCGAATTCACATAGTAAAAGTCACAAATTCATGTTTTCATTGTTTGTCAATAAATCATGGTGTTAAGGACTGCTCAAGCAAATATAGTTGTAGGCTGTGCAAACAAAAACATAACACTTTGTTTCAAAAGGCAACGGTGACCCAGCCTATAAGTCTACCACCAAATAACGCTGACGAGCAAGCTAGTACATGTGCTGCAGCGCAAGCCCAATACATACAGTCCACTTCCAGATCAGGTATTCCTAACCTGACTTCCTTGACCCTGCGGGAAATAATCAGTCCTCGACACAACTAGTAGGCAAAGAAACTTTGTTATTCACTGCAATAGTACAAATCGAAACAAGAAGCGCAACTGGTATCTTGCGCAAGAGCAATCATCGACCCTGGATCCCAATCCACGTTTATATCGGACAAGTTGAAAACCCGATAAACTTACCTACAAAACGTAATATAGTACACGTTTTCGGCTTGAGTCAGACAGTTTCTGAAACTTCGACCAAAGCCTGTTTTTTTAACCTTTGCTCCAGGGCTACAGGGCGTTTAAGTTAGAGGTATGGGCACCAGTTTTGAAGACCCTTCCATCCAAGTTACGGCCCAAACGTTAAACGCAGAACAATTCGCAGAGGCTGCAAAACTAGAACTTGCAGACCCACACTTTCATCAAAGTCGACCCATCGACCTACTAATAGGCCTCGACTTAGGCCCCTCAATATATAATATGGAAACACCGATGCGGTCTGTTGGATCGCTTTTGGCACAAAAAACTGTATTTGGCTGGATTGTGGGGGGACCAATTTGTACAACAACTTCACCTAGAAAAACGATTTCGCTACTAAACACATCGTCCCGGGACCGAATCCTCACACGCTTTTGGGAGGTGGAGGAGACCCCAAAAAGGTTTTTAAGTCAGAAGAGGACACGCACTGTGAAAATCACTACAAGTCTACAACCCGTAGAAGTGATTCGGGTAGATATGTTGTTACCCTACCCTTTAAAAATGGCGAAGAAATAGGCGTATCTTGAAATATTGCCATGACCCAACTTTTGAGAATGGAGCGCATGCTTAGCCAAAAGCCATAACTTAAGACACAACACGACCAAGTTATTGTAGAATACCTCGAGCTAGGACATATGAGGAACATTTCTACCCTGGAAATTAATAACTACCCAAATTATTACCTGCCGCATCACGCAGTAATAAAACCTGAAAAGTTCACTTTGAAGATTAGAGTAGTTTTCAACGCATCGAGCCCGTCTTCAAACAAGAGAAGTTTGAATGACATTTTGTATCCAGGACCCATACTTCAACAAGACTTAGTGCTCCTAATATTGAAGTGAAGATTCTTCCGTTTTGTGTACAATGCAGATGTCACGAAAATGTATCGCCAGATACTCATTGACCCTACGCAAACAAAATATCAAAGGATATTGTTTAGAAAATCCGAGACTGATCCTATTGAGGATTACGAACTCCTCACAGTGACGTTTGGAGTTAATTGCACGCCCTTTCTTGTCATAAGAACCCTTCTTCAACTTGCCGAAGATATCGGGACAACTCACCCCCTGGCGTCAAACATCTTACAACACAACATGTACGTAGATGACGTCTTAGCTGGTGGGCACACATTAAACGATGCCATCAAATCACGAAAAGAGCTTACAACTGTTCTAAAATCTGCCGGTTTCGATCTGATGAAATTGAACTCAAATGATCCACGAGTTATTCAAGATTTGCCAAATGAGACCCTACTACCGCTCGTCTGGTTAAACTTATCCGAGAACGCCGGCACCAATACACTCGGGATAAAATGGAACATTTCGTCAGACTCTTTTACATTCACTGCCCCAGGTGTTGCATTGAAAGAAAATTACATAAAAAGGGAAATTCTATCTACAATTGCCAAATTCTTTGAACCTTGCGGATGGATGCTCTAGTAATTGTTGTTGCCAAGTTAATCATTGTAACGAACAATTATTATCAATATTATTTTTTTGAAATTTAACGTAATAATTGGGATGTTTTTTTGTGCATAGGTAGTAGTTCATAATAGTACTTTTAATTTGACGACTCTGTTTCTATGATGAGATGATAATGTACCTACAGCTGAAATTAGTAGTTTTCTTTTTTTTTGACAGTAGTGTTCGAAAAATTCCTACTCGTGCTTCTCATGAAATCAAGTACCTAAAATAAAAGGAAGTACCTCGTTCTTTCCGTTTTGTTAATCTCCAGACTTCAGGCAGAATAATTGGGATGCATCAAGTTTATAGGATGAAATAGAGGGGTAAGAAATGTGCTTTTAATAATATCGGCTAGATAATAAATTTTCTGATAAAATATATAAAAAAAATAATTTCTTTTATCCCAGTCATCCCAATTTTAATTAGTTTTATTCATTTAGGTATTTTTTTTCATCAATCAAAAGAAGAATAAAGTCTTTTATATTTTCTGCAAACTACTTTTCTATACGGAAAGACTCCAATACATTTCCTTCATCCAAAATTATCTAAGTCTGGAAACAAAAAAGAAAAAAACTTAAAAATTGTTGAATTCTAAAATCTGCAATAACCTCGAGGGCTGGAAAAAAAATATATAAAACAAATCTCAAAAGTCTTAGGAAAGTTTGGTGGGAGCAGAACTGCTTGGTAAAAAAAAGGGAACTGTATCATCTTGTCACATTTTCTCCCTATGATATTTCCTAGAAGAGGTAAGGCTGGAATTAAAAAAATTTTTTGTCTCATTTGTTTAAAGAAGAAAATCGAAAAACGTTCTCTTTGTTAGGAGTTATTGCATTGGAATCAATGGAAACTTGGAAGTAACAAGGCGTTTTAAGTAAATTAGCGATCTCAATTTAATAACTCCTCAGTAATATGGTAAATGTGTTCGACAACGCAAGAAGGTTTTATTAGCAAAATTGAAGTTAAGTTTAAAGTAAAAACAAAAAAAAAAACAAAAAATTAATTTTTGTGAAAAAAAAGAAGTTAGAAGAAATCAAAATTAAAAAGAATTTAAAAGCTCGGTATGTGGATGTGTTTAATATAAGAGACTAAAGAAAAAAAAATCGTAAAAATAAGATTAAAAGAAAAGAAGTACATAAAAAAAATTTTTTTGTTCAACATTGCACAGTGGCTTGGCGTAAATTTTGAAAAGTAGATATACATACATATACAGTGCGAACTCGATTACTGCAACTCTCGTTATGCGCAACAACTCGATTAACGCAACACCTGAATCAAATGCATTGTAGACTCAGTCAACGCAACTTTTTTAAAAAATGTACCTCTATAAACGCAACTATTTTTTTAACTCTGTTTTTTTGTTCCTGGATAGTTTTTGATTTATTTTACCGTAATTTCTTGGAATAGTTTTCATAAAAAAACAGACAAACAGCACGCGTCTGTTGTTTTTTTATCAGTTTGGTGAAAAGATTTTCGCGATCAGAACCATTATTAAAAACAACGCATAAAAATGGTGAAGGTGACAAAGTGCAGTAAATTAACAATTAAACAAAAGAGTGAAATTTTGAATAAACTTGATAAAAACTTATCGGTCAAAGCATTATGCCAGGAATACAATGTGCATAAATCAACAATAACTAGAATTAAGCAAAATAAATCAAAATTAATTAAATTTGTTACAAATGCTGAATCCGGCCCAGGAAAGCGTAAAGTAATTAGAGCCTGTGAGTATCCAGTAATGGAAAAAGCTCTGTATAAATGGTTTTTAAAACAAAGAGAATTAAATTTGCCTGTTTCGGCTGAAATCTTAAAGTCAAAGGCTATTCAGCTACATAACAAAATTAATGAAAGTCGTGGTGATTTTCATGCAAGCAATGGATGGTGTTCAAATTTTAAAAAACGTCATGGTATTCGGATGCTTAAAATTTGTGGCGAAAAACTTTCAAATAAACCAACACTTATTGATCCATTTTTGGAAAAATTTCACGACAAAGTATTAGAGCTTAAATTAACACCGGAACAAATCTATAACGCCGATGAGTCTGGATTATTTCATAAAATTATGCCGAACAGAACACTGGTTAACTTTAATGAAACATCTGCTCCTGGTCGAAAAGTAAGCAAGGAGCGCATTACATTTTTAGCCTGCACCAACGCATCTGGTTTGCACAAGGTTAAAATATTTGTCATTGGTAAAGCATTAAATCCTAGAGCTTTCAAAGGTTTTGAAAACAATCCCGTAGTTTACAGGGCTAACAAAAATGCATGGATGACGTTGGCATTCTTTGAGCAATGGTTCCATGATACGTTTGTTCCTGAGGTAAGTAAACATTAAAAAATATGTAAGTGGCAAAATAGAAAGAGTGTTTTTTTAGGTAAGGTCATATCTTCAATCTAAAGGACTTCCAAAGATGGCGTTATTGCTGCTGGACAATGCACCCTGCCATCCTAAGGATGGCGAGTTAAAAAGTGATGACGGGTTAATAACAGTCATGTGTTTTCCACCAAATTGTACAGCTCTTATTCAGCCAATGGATCAAAATGTCATTAACATAACAAAGTTGTACTATAAGAAAAGCCTCTTAGCGCATTTAATTGGAAGTAAAGGCTCAAATATTGAAGAAAAAATTAAGGCTTTTACTTTACGTAATGCAGTTTGTCTCCTTTCAAATGCATGGGATCAATTGCCTTCCGATATGATTAAGAAGTGCTGGAAGAAGATTATGTATCCTAAAAACCACTGGACAGATGAAGATAATTTACCACTGAGTGTAATAAGAGCAGAAGTCGAAAGAGAAAATTCATTATTTTTATCTGTATCCGACTATTTTCAAGAAATTATGCCAGAGGAAACAATTTCTAATGACGAAATCAATGAATGGATATTTGAAAACGTTGATAACGGTTCGAACTATTGTTGTGAAAATCTAGATGAAGTGGAAGAAATCGATAATTCTGATGAAAATGTCGTTGAAATTCCAAAACTTTCCAGAATTACACATCAGACTGCTATTGATTCATATAACAATTGCATTCAATGGGCTGAAGAAAATGAAATGGATCTTAAAGATATTCTTGTGCTTCAAAATCATCGCGAATCTGCTGTGCAGAAAAATATATCAGCCAAAAAAACACAGTCAAAAATTTCTGATTTTTTTAAAAAGTAAATACATATGTTTTAGATGTTTTAAAAAACCATATGTATCTATATGTTTTGGTTTTAAGTTAGTATAGATTACATTGGATCTCTCAATATGTATAATAAGTATCAATATTAACAAATATGAATTTTTTAAGTTTTTTTTTACTACTAAATAAAAAGTATAAGCGAATAAATATACTAAATAAATAGTTTTTTTTAATAAATATTTGAACACATATTGGAAATACGTGAAAAATAAGAGGAAAAAGCATTAAAATTTTGTGACTCGGTTAACGCAACTACCGCGGTTATCGCAACTACCCGAATTTCTATTAGTTGCAGTAATCGAGTTTGTACTGTATATAGTATATATGTAAACAAAGAAAAAAAACAACAAAATCAAAAAAAAAAAAAATTATAAAAATAGATCAAATTTCTGTCTTATGAGTTTAAATATAAATTCTAGCAATACTTAATTAATACGAAAAGCAAAAAATAGCAAGTTTGGTTTGCAATAAAATTCTATATGTTAAAATGATTAACGAAAATAAAAGTAAAGGAAGGTGAAAACAAAAACAAATTAATTTATGCTATAAAGAAAACAAAATAAAAAAAAAAAAAAAAATTAACGTCTCGAAATACGGTTTTGAAAAATAAGAGACTAAAAAGTTTGTAAAATAGAATATAAAGGTATAAATAAATAAGAGAGATCAACGTTCAAAATTAACAGTTCAAAGAAATTAAAAATACTGTGTAAGCTCTACAGGAGTTCGTCTACACCCGCATCGTTGGAAGGCCTTTCATCACGCAGTGTACACGTAAGTTTGATCTTCTTTGTTTTTTTTTCATGTTTTATTAGTATTTTCTTTGCTAGCAGTGGTTAATAATTCGAAACAAACGTAGTAAAAGCAAAATTAAATTGAATAAAAATCTAAACACAAACATCCTTTATTGAATTATCAGCCACTGTAAGACGAGATAAAATCAGTAAATAGGCAATATTATTTTGTTTCACACCCTAAAAAAAAAAAAGACATAAAATTCAAAACCCAAATTTAAAAAAAATAAATTAACACCTTTGACAAATCATAGTTTTTTTTTTGTTGATATAGTTTTAATAGTTAAAAAGTTTTGAAAAAAAACATAGTAATAAAAATAAACAATATTACAAATTTTGAACAGAAAAAACAACACCATATATAAAAAACCATAGGTAACGCTACAGTCGCTATGTGCCATTTTGCAATGTTTTAATACTTTCTCTCTTATAAATATAATAAGGATAATATGGATTAATTTGAAAAAAGAAAGAAAATGTTTAATTTTGTTATAGATTATTATTATTTAATAATTAAATATAGGGTGAATTAATTGGAAAGCACAAAATACTAAATTAACTTTAATCTTAAAAATGTATAGAAATCAGTGAAAAGTGAAAGTAATAAATTTTATTATGGCAATCTAAAAAGTTTACAGTTTTTCTTAGGGTAATGTCAGGATAACCTTGCAGAAAGGGTTCCACGAAAATCTTGTTATGCTAGGTGGAACATGGTTGGGTGGGTCAAGGGCTCGCGGGCGTACACCAGCCCGTTGGAAACATATTTCTATTTCAGCATACTTGTTTTTTTTAATTTTTGTTATTTCCATAGGCTAGTTAACGTGGTTTTCGGGGGTTTGAATTAAATTTGTATGGAAATTTATAAAGGGACTCTAAAATAAATTTCGTAGTGTGAGTTAGATTGGCGTGGTCAAGAACCAACCCCGGCCGAGGAGAGCTAGTACAGTAAATGGGTCCCGCCGACCACCACCTTTCTAAAACTCTCAGTATCAATGTTATTATACTGGGAAATAAAATTTCAAAAAATTTTAATAATCACATTTCACATTACATAAATGGCGCCCAACGTGGGGCCTGAGTTCGTCGATGGGTTATGTTTAAAACTATGCATAATTTTGTCGATGTGTCAGGTCCAAAAAAATTTTTTTGTTTTTCTTTTCGTGGAAAGTTATTGATATATTTTACTTCATAAGAAGTGTTTTGGATATTCAAATAATTTAAAATGTTTTCATAAAATAAATATTAACACTTTTGTGGAATTCGACTAACCGTCAATACTTCGAACGGTTAGCTTTCGACCCGAAAGCTCTTGGTATTGTTTTTATCTAAATCTTTTGTAAATTATATAGTCAATGTTTTTCAAAATTCCTTGTGTGTATTTGATTTTATTGATGCTAGGTAGATTGATTTGGAGTGGAGATATTAAATCTGTGTTTCCTAAAACGTTGTTTAATCCCTCATAAATTATGGACTTAGTGTTAGTAGAGAATTGACTAACAATAACCCGGTTCTTTTTCGTTTTCATGGTATGCTAAATAGAGGGAAAAGTATGTTGGTTAAATGAATAAGCCTTGTTCATATTTATGAACGAAATTCCTAGATTTGACGAAAATTTTCTTTTCTGATAACATGGAAGGTTTTAAGGTTATTCGTCATTATCCTAATAAAAGAAAAACCAAAATATGTTATTATAAATTTTATTAGTTTTTTATTTTCCTTCTTAACTTAAAGTTTGAAATTTAATTTAAGTTTAAAAAAAAAAAAAAAAAAAAAAAAAAAACATTTCCAGTTTGGATTGTGGTTTTGGTTAATAATTTTTTTGTCGTTGCTGAAATAAGTGGCACGAATAATAGTTTTTTTTGGCAACAGGTAGAGAATTAGAAGGAATAATTATCTTCCAATTTTACCTTTGTTATTAATTCATAAATTTCGAGTTTAAAATAAATAGATGAGTTTTTTTTATTCATAATATTTCGAGTTTAAAATAAATAGATGAGTTTTTTTTTAATTCCTAATATTTCATATTTCAAATAAATAGATTGAGTCTTTTTATTATAATATTTCGAGTTTTAAATAAAAAGATTGAGTTTTCTTCTGAGATGGCAGTAGTACGAAGTGATGAAAATTTGGCAGCTTTGTCAGATACCCAATTAGGCTTAGCTTGTTCACTCTGTGAAAAGGAAATGGTAAATTTGCAGAATTGCTTGTCTACCAAGTGTAATCACACCTTTCACAAATCTTGTATTACAACCTGGCTGGGTGGTTCGTCTGAATGTCCCAATTGTCAAAAACTTTGCCATATCCGTGATCTGATGGTGGCAGATAATAAATCTGGTAATATGGCCAAAACACTTTTAGGTAGGGGTCGTGGGTCTACCACCAAACGTTATAATACCCGAAGCCAAATGTTGGAGGAAGGGGAAAATGTTTCATTAGGGGGTAACCACACTGATAACCTTATTGAAAAATCTCTGGCAAACAACCCTAATGAGAATGCTAATGAGTCTCTTTTAAATTTAAATGACACTCACGAGTCGGTTAGAATGCACAATCCCCCTTTTGATGCCAATTTGCGATTTAATCGCCGGCGTAATAATCGAAGACAGTTGGTTGATTATGATCAAATATCGCAAATGATTAACTCCTCTATCCAACTTGCATTCGCAAATATGAATATTCGACCTTCCAATCAACAGCCAGTCATGACTGTGCCAGAGCAATTTGAACATTCGGGGTTCGCAAGAACTGCATCCCCCAATATTTCCCATACGGGACAGAGCGGTCTTAATCAGAATTCTCTAACAAATGGCGTTCGTATGAATCCTGATAAGATCACTTCCACTATTCAAAGTTGGAACGTCCGTTTCGATGGCTCCCTGAAGGGGTTACGTTGTGAAGAATTTATTTATCGTATAACATGTTTAACCAGGGAAAACTTTAATGGACATTTTGATGGAATATGTCGCAACCTTCATATTTTGTTGACTGGAAAAGCGAAAGAATGGTATTGGCGATACCATAAGTCTGTGGAAAACATAGAGTGGGAAAGTTTTTGTGCCGCATTTAGAAGGCAATATAAAGATTATAGGACTTCTTTTGATATTCGGGAGGAATTATCTAATCGGAAACAAAAGACTAACGAATCCTTTGAGGCATTTTACGATAGCATTATTGAGATTTTAGACCAACTGCCAAGGCCACTTAATGATCAGGAAATCATTGAAATTATCACCAGAAACTTACGACCGGAAATAAGACTTGAACTGCTGTATGTCGATATTTGTTCATTAGCTGAACTTAAAAAACTTTGCTTAAAACGGGAAAAACTTCTTAATGAAGAAGTATTCAGGAGAAATAATTTAGTTCGTGGCTTTCCTTCTCGTAGAATTGCTGCAGTTCAATCTAATGATTTTGATGAAGGCAAATTGATTAAGCCCAGTGTGGATGCACAAAGTGATGAGTTGGTAGTAAATGCAATTCAGCAGGGGGAAAGGATTCCACGATGTTGGAATTGTGAAGAAGATGGGCATGTGTGGGATATGTGTCTAAAGGAACGGAAAATATTTTGCAATGGGTGTGGCATGAAAAATATATACAAACCTCAATGTCCTAATTGTGCAAAAAACTTCAAAACATCGAGAGGACAAATGAATCCTCTTCAACACAAATAATTTCAAAAAACTCTAAAATTTCACCTTATAACTTAGATAACGAAACTAACCATATTAAAAAGTCGGAAATACCATTAAATCACGTTAAAGTTTTAAATAAAATTGCTAAGGTAGATACAAATTCAAAAAATCCAATAGATATCAAACCATTTCATGAACGCTTACGAGAATACATTAAACTTAGAACAAAATTATTTGCTGATCCTAAACTGGATAAAAATTTAGTAAGAAAATACAGGCGATCCACCGTGCGTATGCGCAATTTTTATAAAAAAATTAAGAATTCTCAAAAATTAATAGTTTCCTCAATTATTAACTCGGAAATAGACGGAAGATTATATGCTGAAGTTAGAATTTTGGATCAACTAGAATTAGGATTGCTGGACACTGGAGCTAATATAAGCTGCATAGGGAAAGATTTAGCAGAAAGAGAGTTCTCTTCTACTGAGGGTTTTAAGAAAATTAATTCCTCTGTACGTACGGCGGATGGAAAAGCACAAAGAGTCACAGGTCTATTAGAAGTGGAAGTTTCTTACAGAAATAAGACTGAAAGAATAGGTTTTTATCTCGTCCCTAGCCTAAATCAAAGACTTATTCTGGGGCTGGATTTTTGGAAAAAGTTTGGCCTAATTAACGGTTGTATTTCAGCTAATATTTTCCAAGATAAAGGCGCTATTGTTGAGTCGGTAGATTTGGAACATTATCCTCTTACCGTAGGGCAACAACAACAACTTGAGATTGTTAAATCTTTATATCCCAGTTTCGATCTACAAGGCCTAGGTAAAACTACGCTAATTAAACACACTATTGATGTGGGCAATGCGCGTCCCGTTAAGCAACGATTTTATCCCGTCTCACCTGCGGTCGAAAGGTTAATGTTTTCAGAAGTAGAACGGATGCTTAATTTAGGGCTTATTGAACCTAGTTCTAGTCCATGGAGTTCACCCATGCGTTTGGTGGTTAAACCAGGAAAAATAAGACTCTGCTTAGATGCCAGAAAAATTAATGAGGTAACGCGGAAGGACGCATACCCGCTTCCAATTATTGAGGGAATATTTTCGCGTCTGCCGAAGGCTAACATCATATCAAAAATTGACCTTAAAGATGCATATTGGCAAGTTCCATTAGACGATAATTCGAAAGCTATTACGGCATTCACTATTCCTGGCCGCCCGCTATATCAGTTTACGGTTATGCCATTCGGGTTGTGCAATGCCCCACAAACCATGTGTCGTCTTATTGACGAAATAATTCCAGCAGATTTAAAACAGTGTGTATTTGGCTACTAAGATGACGTGTGTGTCGTATCCGATACATTTGATTCTCATATAACAGTTTTAGTAAGATTGGCGGAGGCATTTAAAAAAGCCAACTTAACCCTTAATATTAATAAAAGTAAATTCTGTGTGAAGCAGGTCAAATACCTTGGATATATAATAGGAGATGGAGGAATATCTACAGATCCGGAGAAAATCGAGAGTATTCTTAACTGGCCTACCCCGAAAACTCTAAAACAAGTACGAGGGTTTCTTGGACTTGCCGGATGGTATAGGCGCTTCATTTGTAATTTTGCAAATGTTACTCATCCCATTAGTGACACCTTAACGAAAAAGAAGAAGTTCGAGTGGACGGAAGAAGCAGACGCCGCATTTAAGAAAATAAAAGTTTTGTTAACCACAGCACCAGTTTTGAAAAATCCAGATTTTTCAAAAAAATTCTATGTGCATTGCGACGCCAGTGACTTTGGGGTTGGCGCGGTGTTAGTGCAACTAGACGAGGATAATAAGGAATATCCCATAGCTTTTATGTCAAGAAAACTCAATTCGGCGCAGAGGAATTACTCAGTAACAGAAAAAGAGTGCTTAGCGGCCATAGAAGCAATTGAACGGTTTCGTTGTTATATTGAACTTCAAGAGTTTGAAGTAATAACGAATCATAGTAGTTTAACTTGGTTAATGAAGCAGGCAAATTTGAAGGGTAGATTGGCAAGGTGGGCTTTAAAATTGCAAAGTTACAAATTTTCAATAAGTCATCGAAAGGGCAAGGAACATATTGTACCTGACGCCTTAAGCAGAATGCACGAGGCGGAAATCTCCGCCCTTGAAATGATCGCACCAGAAGTCGACTTAGATTCTTCTCATTTTTGTGGTAAATCGTATACGGAATTGAGAAAAAAATTTCAAGAAAATTTGGAAAAATTTCCAGATATAAGAATTTTTGAAAACTATATTTATATTCGATTACAGTTTGCAACAGGGGTTAACGAGATAGATCAAAATTCGTGGAAGCTTTGGATTCCCGAGGAACTTAGGCAGGATATTTTAAAACGCTTTCATGATTCTGTCTTAGCTGCTCATGGAGGCATTTCTAAAACCTTAGAACTGGTGAGGAGACACTTTTATTGGCCTAGATTAGTCTCAGATGTTCGTGAATATATAGCAAAATGTGAGATTTGTAAGGCGACAAAGTCCACTAACCAAATTTTGAGGCCACCAATGGGACAAATGGCTGTCTCTGTTAGACCCTTTCAAAAATTATATATGGATATATTAGGTCCTTACCCCAGGAGCAAGAAAGGATATATAGGTCTCCTTATTGAGTTAGATCACTTCTCCAGTTTAAGGCAAATGATTTTAATGCCTTTTTGACTTAATACGGGGTAAATCATACGTACACAGCATTATATTCTCCTCAGAGCAATGCATCTGAGAGAGTTAATCGATCCATAATTGCGGCCATAAGGGCATATTTGAAGAAAGATCACAGGGAGTGGGATAGTAATCTATCATCCATTAGTTGTGCCCTTCGCAATTCATTTCACCAATCCATTGGCTTAACGCCTTACCATGCTTTTTATGGATTTGACATGATTACCCATGCCACTTCATATAAGCTACTCAGATCCCTAAGATGCTTGGAAGAAACCGCAATATCAATAAATAATGATGATAAGCTCAGTTTGTTAAGAAAGCAAATTTCTGAAAACTTGCGTAAAGCTTATGAAACCAATGTTAAAACTTATAATTTACGAGCTAGACCAGTCGTTTTTACCGAAGGTCAAATAGTTTTTCGTAGAAATTTTGTCCAAAGTGATGCCACTAAGCAACTGAACGCGAAATTGTGCCCTAATTTTATTAAAAGTAGAGTAAGAAAAAAATTAGGTAACAGTTACTACCTGTTGCAAGATCTTGAAACCGGAACTACCGGTACCTATCACGCAAAGGATATAAAACCATGATTGTTCTCTTTTCCGCCTAATCTTCTTCCGTAAAACGTAGCAGATTATAGGGTTTTGTAACGAACAATTATTATCAATATAGTTTTTTTAAATTTAACGTAATAATTGGGATGTTTTTTTGTGCATAGGTAGTAGTTCATAATAGTACTTTTAATTTGACGACTCTGTTTCTATGATGAGATGATAATGTACCTACAGCTGAAATTAGTAGTTTTCTTTTTTTTTGACAGTAGTGTTCGAAAAATTCCTACTCGTGCTTCTCATGAAATCAAGTACCTAAAATAAAAGGAAGTACCTCGTTCTTTCCGTTTTGTTAATCTCCAGACTTCAGGCAGAATAATTGGGATGCATCAAGTTTATAGGATGAAATAGAGGGGTAAGAAATGTGCTTTTAATAATATCGGCTAGATAATAAATTTTCTGATAAAATATATAAAAAAAATAATTTCTTTTATCCCAGTCATCCCAATTTTAATTAGTTTTATTCATTTAGGTATTTTTTTTCATCAATCAAAAGAAGAATAAAGTCTTTTATATTTTCTGCAAACTACTTTTCTATACGGAAAGACTCCAATACATTTCCTTCATCCAAAATTATCTAAGTCTGGAAACAAAAAAGAAAAAAACTTAAAAATTGTTGAATTCTAAAATCTGCAATAACCTCGAGGGCTGGAAGAAAAAAATATATAAAACAAATCTCAAAAGTCTTAGGAAAGTTTGGTGGGAGCAGAACTGCTTGGTAAAAAAAAGGTAACTGTATCATCTTGTCACATTTTCTCCCTATGATATTTCCTAGAAGAGGTAAGGCTGGAATTAAAAAAATTTTTTGTCTCATTTGTTTAAAGAAGAAAATCGAAAAACGTTCTCTTTGTTAGGAGTTATTGCATTGGAATCAATGGAAACTTGGAAGTAACAAGGCGTTTTAAGTAAATTAGCGATCTCAATTTAATAACTCCTCAGTAATATGGTAAATGTGTTCGACAACGCAAGAAGGTTTTATTAGCAAAATTGAAGTTAAGTTTAAAGTAAAAACAAAAAAAAAAAAACAAAAAATTAATTTTTGTGAAAAAAAAGAAGTTAGAAGAAATCAAAATTAAAAAGAATTTAAAAGCTCGGTATGTGGATGTGTTTAATATAAGAGACTAAAGAAAAAAAAATCGTAAAAATAAGATTAAAAGAAAAAAAGTACATAAAAAAAAAATTTTTTGTTCAACATTGCACAGTGGCTTGGCGTAAATTTTGAAAAGTAGATATAGTATATATGTAAACAAAGAAAAAAAAAAAAAATTATAAAAATAGATCAAATTTCTGTCTTATGAGTTTAAATATAAATTCTAGCAATACTTAATTAATACGAAAAGCAAAAAATAGCAAGTTTGGTTTGCAATAAAATTCTATATGTTAAAATGATTAACGAAAATAAAAGTAAAGGAAGGTGAAAACAAAAACAAATTAATTTATGCTATAAAAAAAACAAAATAAAAAAAAAAAAAAAAATTAACGTCTCGAAATACGGTTTTGAAAAAAAAGAGACTAAAAAGTTTGTAAAATAGAATATAAAGGTATAAATAAATAAGAGAGATCAACGTTCAAAATTAACAGTTCAAAGAAATTAAAAATACAGTGTAAGCTCTACTGGAGTTCGTCTACACCCGCATCGTTGGAAGGCCTTTCATCACGCAGTGTACACGTAAGTTTGATCTTCTTTGTTTTTTTTTCATGTTTTATTAGTATTTTCTTTGCTAGCAGTGGTTAATAATTCGAAACAAACGTAGTAAAAGCAAAATTAAATTGAATAAAAATCTTAACACAAACATCCTTTATTGAATTATCAGCCACTGTAAGACGAGATAAAATCAGTAAATAGGCAATATTATTTTGTTTCACACCCTAAAAAAAAAAAAGACATAAAATTCAAAACCCAAATTTAAAAAAAATAAATTAACACCTTTGACAAATCATAGTTTTTTTTTTGTTGATATAGTTTTAATAGTTAAAAAGTTTTGAAAAAAAACATAGTAATAAAAATAAACAATATTACAAATTTTGAACAGAAAAAACAACACCATATATAAAAAACCATAGGTAACGCTACAGTCGCTATGTGCCATTTTGCAATGTTTTAATACTTTCTCTCTTATAAATATAATAAGGATAATATGGATTAATTTGAAAAAAGAAAGAAAATGTTTAATTTTGTTTTAGATTATTATTATTTAATAATTAAATATAGGGTGAATTAATTGGAAAGCACAAAATACTAAATTAACTTTAATCTTAAAAATGTATAGAAATCAGTGAAAAGTGAAAGTAATAAATATTATTATGGCAATCTAAAAAGTTTACAGTTTTTCTTAGGGTAATGTCAGGATAACCTTGCAGAAAGGGTTCCACGAAAATCTTGTTATGCTAGGTGGAACATGGTTGGGTGGGTCAAGGGCTCGCGGGCGTACACCAGCCCGTTGGAAACATATTTCTATTTCAGCATACTTGTTTTTTTTAATTTTTGTTATTTCCATAGGCTAGTTAACGTGGTTTTCGGGGGTTATAATTAAATTTGTATGGAAATTTATAAAGGGACTCTAAAATAAATTTCGTAGTGTGAGTTAGATTGGCGTGGTCAAGAACCAACCCCGGCCGAGGAGAGCTAGTACAGTAAATGGGTCCCGCCGACCACCACCTTTCTAAAACTCTCAGTATCAATGTTATTGTACTGGGAAATAAAATTTCAAAAAATTTTAATTATCACATTTTACCTACATTACATCATGCAACAGATTTGGTTAGATAAAGTCGACTGGGATAAAAACCTATAACCCTTGACTTGCCTCAAATGGCAGAAAATCGTTAAAAACTGCCCTGGTATAAATAAAAAAATTCCTCGTTGGATTTAGTACAGCCCTAATTTAAATGTTGAAATACATGGCTTTAGCGACGCCTCAGAAAAGGCTTATTCTGGGCCTCTTTACGTCCGAATAAAGTCTGAAAATTCTATATTTACAGGCCTCTAAGACTCGTGTTGCTCCCATTAAACAAATATCGCTACCACGTTTGGAGCTTTGTGGATCCGTTTTACTGGCATATTAAGCCTTAGGAATTCTGCCTAATCTTCAGGCTACGCAAAGCGACAGATATTTTTGGACCGACTCAACAATAGTACTGGCCTGGTTAAAGAAGCCCCCTGCACGTGAAACACTTTCGTTGGAAATCGTGTCTCTGAAATTGTAGATAAAGTCGGCAATAGTCATTGGTAACATGTCGAATCAAAAGCAAACCTTGCAGATATAGCCAGCCGGGGATGTACGCCCCAAGAATTAGAAACCCACAGCTTGTGGTGGCTTGGACCTTCATGGCTACAATTACCCAAAGATAAATGGCCAAAATCCAGAAGTCCAGATGACACCAACTTAGAAGCAAAAACTTTAAGGACGTTAACTACTACTACATAGGAGAATCCATTAAACCGTTTCTCCAATTTGTCGCGCGCTTATAGAATATTAGCTTATGTCGTTACACCAGAAGAAATAATAGATGTCAAAACACGACTCATTATTTTGACGCAAAAACAACATTTCCCAGAAGAATATAAGCAGTTGAAGCTCCAACAAAGGATTTCGTCATCGAGCAGTATTTTGACTCTCAACCCGTTCATGGACCAACTAGGCGTCATCCGATCCAACGGACGTCTGGTTCAATCACCAGCGCTCACATATAACGAACGACATCCAATATTGTTGCCGTACAACTCTAAGTTCACTACATTTCTGACCAAATTCACTCATAAAATAACGATTCGTGGTGGGAAACAACTTTTGATCCGAGTACTTCCCCTTAGTAAAAATGGTGATTAATAATTGTAAAACTTGTGTTTTGTACAAAAAACACACACTGAGTCAAATCATGGCTTCCTTACCACCAGAGCGCACAACACTTTATCGCCCTTTCACCACAACTGGAGTCGATTCCGCTGGACCCTTCAACATTCGAAACTTTACTGGTTGAGCCTGCCTTATCACAAAAGGGTTTGTCTGCATATTTTTATGCTTTGCCACTAAAGCTGTGCACTTAGAACCGGTAAGTGATTAATCGACCCAAGCATTTCTAGCTGCCTTTTCCCGTGTTATTGGAAGACGTGGATGTCCAGCAATCACATATGGGCGGACTCTGGGAAGCCGGTGTAAAATCGTCCAAAACCCACCTAAGGAAAATGATACCAGATATGAAATTCACCTTTGAAGAGTTGTCAACAATTCTCACCCGCATAGAATCGTGTTGAAACTCTAGACCCTTAAGTCCTGCTAGCGATGGCCCAAATGACCTTAACCCATTGACCCCTGGACACTTCCTTATTGGAACTCCATTATTGACCACAGCCAAATCTGATGCAAGCAGCGAAAACCTGACCCTCATCAACCGCTGGAAACGCCTAATATGGAAATACGAGTATCTGGCCGAACATCATCGCAGATATAAATGGAAGACTCAAAGGGACAATGTTAAAGTCAACGACTTGGTGGTCATCAAAAACAACAATTTTCCGCCCAATGAATGCCAAATGGGCCGAATCACGAAGACTCATATAGAACCGACATCCAGACAAAAAATGGGATCGTTACCAGACCCATTACAAAAATTGTGGTTTTGTTTTAAAATATACTTAACTTATTTTAAAATTTTCCCAACTTAATTTACATTGAATTCCTACTTACAGGTATGGCATCCCACAAAACATTTCTAAGTTTCTCATCAACTTGATTGCCGTCAACATACACAACTTCACACGACCTGCAACCTTAAATCCAATTGAGATCCTAGATGCCATATCTGTCAAATTCATCACAACACCTTGCTACAATGTAACATGTTTTGTGGACCGATGGTAAACTGAATCAAGTCATGGGATTGGAATGTTTAATGATGACTCGTTTCAAACACAGCACCCTGTAAAATACTAACGGTCCTTAAATTGTTATTTATTTATTTCACATTTTGTCATTACATTATTTTTCTTGTACTTAATTTAACTTGCAAGATCATTTTTACAATCATTAAAACTCACTCTAGTTACGATCGTTAAAGTGCAAACATTAAAAAGTAAAATAAGTAAAAATCAACAAAAATATTAAAACAAATTGTATTGTGACCCTAAACAAAATTGTGAACAAACCCCAACAAACGCTTGCAAATTAAAATAAACTTGTTAACTTTAAATTAAATAAAAACTTAATATTAAAATTAAAAACCCAAAAATTTCGAAGCCTTTTTATTTACAAAGTTCGACCCTGAACAATAACAAAAGAAAAACTGAAAAAAAGTTGTTTACATTATTAATAGTTTGCTCCTATTAACTTTTACTGTGTTGTGGCCATTTTCTCAATGTATCGATAAACCGTCTGTTACTTAATGTCAACAAAAATTTATTAGAGCAATAAACTGTCCGTTAACGATTTTGGATTTCTCAATAAATTGACAAAAAAACATTGTTTTCAGCTGGCAGCACCTCTCAAAATGCATGCAAAAGTTGGGAGTCAGTTGATTGAATTTATCTGAACGGCAAATAAAAGGAAAATACAAAAATTGCCAGATGAGTGCTGGTTAGCTTTGCAACAGAACAGAAGCAAATTAGGCATTGAGAAAACGAAATTTCTTTAATGTGCAGTTTTTCGTTGGGGAAAAAGATAATCGTGTAATGAGAAAGCGGCCATTAGTCTATGAATTCTATGGATAACAATTCAATGAATAAAAAATGTAGTTAACTACCGTAAAGCAACGACTAATGAGGATGTTTCTGAATACAGTGGTTGATATAAATTGAACAAAACATACTTAAATATATTAAATCGAATAACATACCCTACACTACATATGCAAATTTTTTTTTTGGCACAACTTGAATATCTTTTTAAAGTTTAATTTCATTCTGATATACATACATACATACATACATTTTTAGCACCAAACAAACAGGCTCGTATACAAAATTTGTTAGATAGATGATGACAAGGAGTTTAAGTTTTTGTGTGAATAGCTATAAATTTTTACATTATTGTATTAGATTCTCTTTACGTAATTACTTTAATTATTATTTATAAAATTATTTAGATAAATATTTATTAATCATACAAACATACACAGAAAAAATTAGAAGCAGTTTTTTATCGATTAAAAAAATTGTTTAAAAAGTAAATTATTTTTTTGTTGAAAGAAAATTAACAATACAATTTTGATTTAATTAAAATTTAAGTTGTTTTGAAATAAATTTTGAATTAAAATATTAATAAAATAACACTAAATTATTTCGTTTAAAACAAAATAATTCTAACTTGTGAAATTGTTGTTGGAAATTGTCAAAATTGAAAATTGAAACGGCAAAGTTTTTATTGAAAAAAAAAAAAAATTTTAAATTTTTACAGTTTTAAGTAATCAATATAATCATTTTTATAATAGCTGCAAAATCAACAAATGGGTTGCTTGATTCTATGAATTTGGTGATTAGAGACAATTTTTAATTTTCTCTGTGTATATTGAAATACATATTTTGAGCTGAACTTATGCTAAATCTTTGTTCTAGTTTAATATTTAATGTTAATATAATTAACATAATAGACTGTGTGGAGCATAGACTTTTTAAAATTTAAATACCTGAAGAAATACAAGATGCCAAATTTTTATTTAATGATTATAATTATTTACTTGACGCTTCGTTTTCTTAATATTAAAAAAATATTTTTTTATAAATTCAGACTAAATAAATTGGAGTTTAACCCGTAAAATGGTAGCGACAATTAAATTCATCTATATTTCTTATACGGTGTAGTACTGGTTCCAGTAGCCACAATGAGTAGAAAGTATTTGAGAATGTCTTTGAGGACAACTATTGATGGCATAAAATCAATTGTGGTTATCGATATGGGGATGATCATGTACATGCTAGGTGCCATAGATGAAGCAGAGGAACCAAGATTACCTTTAGTGAGTTGGTCTTGACATCGACCAATAGAGTCAATGTCAAGTTCAATCATTGCCCGTCCATTCACCTCCAACGGTGAAATGCAGTAATTCTTTTGAAGAAATTCGGTAAGATTATGAGCACCTTCTACTAGAGGACCGTCAAGTAGAGTGTGAATGTGACATCCACAAGGAAAGTGATTGTTAATAAGTTGCAGATGTGCAACGCCATCTACGATTATGACATTAGGATCTGGTGTTTCTAAGATGTGATTGCCGTGTATATTAAGATGTTTTATACTGCCTGTATAGGTAAAGTTCAGCTCCTCAATGGAGTCTATTTTGTTATTAAATATTTGAAGAGTTTCGACCTGGGAAAGGCCGGAAAAGGCATCAGTGCATACAACGCCCAAATCTGATTCTTGTAGTGTAAGCAGCAAAACATTCGATAGTCCTCTAAAGGTAAACGGCTGTATTTCCTTCAGATCCATGTAAGCTAACTTAAGTAATCCCACTGTATCCATGCCGAGAAATGCATCCGGCTCTATTGTACGTATGCCTGATGGTAATATTAAATGACCTACATTTGTGAGGCTTGAAAAAGCCGATGTATCTATTTTAATTAATGGGTTATTAGACAAGAGTATCAGCTTAACATTAGAAGTACCGGCAAACGCATTCGTTTCTATGCGAGTTATTTGATTGTGACTCAAAAGGATAGTTGACAGATTCTGCAGGCCGGCAAAAGCAAATGAAGTAACGGACTGCAATGGAGTATATTGTATGGAGAGTTCCTTGAGTCTGGGTAGACCACGAAATGCAAACTGTTTGACTTTTGTTATATTGTTGCCGTCCAAAGAGAGTTTTTTTAAAGCTCGTAAACCGGCAAATGAATCTGGTTTTATTATCGGAAAATTGTTTTTGGTAAGTGCAAGATTCTCCACCGTCGTGGGTAGCTGACTTAAGGGAATTTGCTCTAGTCCACCAGTATTACAAAGCACCTACAATGAAAACAAAAAAAGTCACATGAAAAAGTAAATGAAAAAAATATTTTTTTTGTAATTTGTGACAAAGAAAAAGGCAAATACACTCAATTCACATGAGGGCTTTTACGACGTCGTTTTATCTTGATTCCCTTTTAAAGCAACTTCCAAAATATCTTTGCGTTCATACGATGATTTTTGGTTGCATGTCTTTTTTTATTTACAGTATGGCCTTGATTATCCGTCATTCGATTAACCGGCAGCATCAATTAACTGGAAAATATAATTTGTTTTTGCTTTGATTTAAATCACCTCTGTTATCCGAAATTATAAACAAATTATATTTTTCCTTTAAATTAGAACAATCAAAACAAATTTAAATAAACGAAGAAAGAGAATTTCCATACGTACTGAATGCATATTCTGCCAATTACGTTTTTCCCTATGTTTACATAATAATACATTACATATTTATATAAAATATGAATCACACCAAAAAAAAAATTAATAACCAAGAATGCTGCCGGTCCCGTCTGTTATCGATAATCGAGGACTCATTGCATTTTCAACCACACACTTTGTTCACATCCGTGAACAAAATGCTATAACCCCAACCCTGGCGATATGATATCATCAACGCCCCCACTAACAGCTGCTTGTTCAACTGCAGCTGCAAAGTTAAAAACAACACTCTCGATTCAATTACCGATGAGAAAACTGTGTGTTCGTGTGAGCTTTTTTAAAGTGAAAAGATAAAAAGTAACGTTTAAAAGAATAAATCTAAATTTTAATTGGTATCCTATTATAAATATATATCATTAACTTACCCGAAAAACCAAAAGTGTTTCTTACTTATTATCAACATAGTAACTATATAAATATTATATATTGCACATAGTTCCCCTGTAAAGGTTTGTTGACCCTTAACTATATATTTTAAAACTTACACTCTGTCTTACCCTGTCTAACTCGTCAAAACATGGTCCTATCGAACCGTCAGTAAGAAAGCGCAAAATATACCTAAATAAATAAATACAGTCCACAAAAAATAAAAGAAAAAGTGTTCATATAATAAAGAAGAAGTTAATTTACCCTTAAATTTAAAATCAAAAAATAAATAAATCCCTACAAACTAAAATATTTTTTACAAAATAAGTCAAAATATAAATAAAAATTTCAAAACAAAACAAGTGTGAAAACAAAAACAAACTACATTGTACATACATATGAGGAGGTCCATAACAAAACGCAATAATTACACCATAACATTTTTTTGGATAAACGACAAAATGTAATTTAAGTTAGTAGCACATAATTTTTTTAAAAAACAATTATTGAGGTATTATTGTCTAGAAAAAATAATATTAATCACAAATTAATTATTTTATCTGACAGTTTGTTTTAAAGTTATTTAGATAACAACTTTGGAATTATTGCGTTTTGGTCCGAATCATAGTATTTATTTCATTTTGCTTTGAACTGTATGAAAATATGTATGAAAATTAACTTAACAAAAGCAAAATGTATTAACTAAACAAAAATTCCTTACGTCTTACAGTTATCTAAGAGTTACCACCAGAGCATAATTTATTTATAAAGTTGACTTTTTTAAAATTTCTTGTAGCGATTTGTTGCAAAGATGTGTAATTATTGCATTTTGCTCTGAACCATTATATTTGATATTGAATTGCAGTGTAGTTATTGAGTTTTGGAATGCTTTATAATAAAGGTAATATAGATTTCAATGTGTAAAATAGGATTCAATCAAAAAATCAAAAAACTTGAAAAATGTAATTATTGCGTTTTGTTATGGACCTCCTCATATGTATTTACACAAATAAATAAAAAGTGCATAAAACATAAAACTTACAAACAATAAAAGAAACAGTGCTTTTACACAAAAAGATTAACACGCAATTTTTTTTAATATTAAGAACAAAACACAAAAATATAAGCAACAAAGTAAAAACACGGTTCTTATAATAAAACACAAAATATTTAATATTTTACAAAAACAAAACCTTAACGATTAATAATTTCAATACAAATTGAATACTCGCATAAACATACATACGTTACAACACATCCCAGCAAACACAGAAATACATCCTATGTATTGCCAAACGTATTGCCTGGATGAAAAATATTATTGCGGCAATAATCGATTTCGTATTGCGGAAGATACTTCCTTCGGGAAGAAACGTAAGAAGATATCGCCAAAATATCATTGGGATGATAAAAAGAAGATTTTGCATTTTAAAAAACATTCATTTTATTTAACATAAATTTTTTTTTATCACAAAAATACATACATACATATAAGTAAATTATACTTACAAATAAAATAAAGTAAAATAAAATAATTTTGTAATTTCCAACAAAATCCTTTAAAATTGCATCCATTATGAGGGTTGAGTAATATCTGGATTAAGTTGAAAAGGAAACAGATTAATATATTACAGATTTATTTAATTTTTATACTTACCTTCTGCAGAATATTTTAGATTTAATATTTCTTATTTTTTTATTTATGACGTACAAATATTTTATAAATTTTTTTTCTCTAGAAAATAAAAAATTGCTTTGATTATTTCCTTCTAGATGACAATTTGGGGATATTGCTAAACTATTGCTTTAGGGGATATCTTCCATTTTTTTGCAGGGATTATACGGACAACAACAACAACCCACTTCAACAAATAATAAATAAAACACAAGAAAAAAAGCTTTTTGTTTCTTGTTAAGGTTTGTACCCTACTCCCAGCAAGCAAGGTAAGTTTGTCGATTACAACTTACATTAAATAAAAATTCATATAAATTTGAATTGGGTAAATCTTTAAGCAATATAAAATTAATATTTCGGATTATAAAAAGGAAAAATTGCCCGATTGCTTGTAAAGTAAAAATATTTTATATTCAGCCCAATTATGAATAAAATTTCCCCGGGAGTTTTCTCCCTTCTCCCATTTTTCCTATGTAAATTTAGTTGTAAAAATGGGAAAAGGGAATAAACTCCCGGGGAATTTGTATTCATGATTGGGCTGATTGCTTTTTAAGAACTAATTTTACACTTTTTATTGTGAAGTGCACATATTAGTAAAAATACCCAATACGAAATTTTAGCTGCTGGTGAAAAAATGAAATTGGTTTACTTCTCTCGCTTATTACAAACGATTTAATTTTTTCCATATTGCGTAATAAATAATAAAGTTTTAAATACTTAGAAATACATACCCTACTCATATATTGAAATCAATTTTTTATATTGCTATTGAAGAACTCATATTGCCGTCTGAGCTGTGTAGCGTGCACAAACATAAGTAAAATACCCAGTTGGAAATTTAGTTTGCTGTGAAATTTAATTTTATTTTTTATATACATAATTTAAAAAAAAAAAAAAAACCCCAAACATGTCTGACTTAAAATCTTTGGCCAACGACTTAATGCGGTAACATCCAGGTGGATTTAAAAGCCTTTGATGAGGATTATCACGACTCACCCGAAAATTGCCAATCTTTGCCCGCTCTTAGGTTCAAAAAACGGGAATTAGAGGATTTATGGGCAAATATTGATCGCAAGTTTAAACAAATTAGAGAGTCTTATGATTTAAGTGATCCGGAAAGGGCAAAGTTAATAGACTTAACGGAACTTGTACATCATGCCAGGTCTGCTAAAAATTTTTACAGAGCTAGCATGATTTCTATTGATGAATCGATTGAGGCTGTAACCCGCATTAACGAAACCCGACCCTCTTTACCCGAGACTCCAATTACACAACCCAACAATTCCGTAGGCTTTAATGTCCCCCCTTGCGATATGCCTATATTTAATGGCGATTTTAGATCATGGGCTTCTTTTAGAGACCTTTTTAAGGCCATTTATGGCAATAATACCCGATTGAGTGGCTTTCTTATAGCGTGGACACAATTAGTTGCTCAATATGAGAACAGAAGGATGCAAATAAATGCACAGCTTAAAACCCTATTTAATTTACCCGCTATAAACACAATGTGTGGTACTTCTATAAAAAAGCTTCAAAGAAAAATAAATTGCTGTATTGCGAACTTAAATTCCTTAGAGATTGATACGGATAATTGGGATCCTATCTTTGTATATCTCTGTTCGACGAAACTACCCAGAGAAACCCGAAGGGAATTTGAAAAAACTCTTCAAGATTGTGCAGAAATGCCATCTTGGACGGATCTTGATTTGTTCTTAACGAATACATATAAAGAACTTACATCTGTAAACGATGTTTTGGATTCGATCACCCACCCTACAACCCACCCTAACTCACAGTCAAAACCCAAATACTTCCCAGAGAATCGGAATCAGTTCGATAGAAAGGGTAAAGCCTTCCATAATGCAACCCAATCCTTTAAGGATGGCCCGAGAAGTAAATCGCGTACTGAACAAACATTTTCAAAATCTACCCATTCCCAACCAAATACTCAAGGTACCCTTAACAACCCAAATACACAATCTAAGCCCGATGGCTCTATTTGCAAGCTTTGCAAGAATAACTACACTTTAAGAGAATGTTCAGTGTTTACTTCTTTGAGAGTAAACGAAAGGATTGATTTCGTGAAAAAGAATGCAATGTGTTACAATTGTTTGGCTATTGCCCATATAATAAAAGATTGTCGCAGCACATTTACGTGTAGATATTGCGGTGGCAGACACAATACCCTTCAAACACGAACCCACGAAATGATAATGAGCACCCCTCAACGTCAAGCAACACAGCACAATCTTTTTCAACCCACACCAAATCTAACAGGAATATGTAAGATAACAGAGCGAAATTATTAGGCACGGCAGTTCTAAGTGTTGAGATTCAAGGCGAAAGATTCCCAGCCTGAGCACTTATAGACCCAGCTTCAGACTGTTCGTTCATTTCAGACAAACTTAGACGCAAATTGCGTATACCCACTACCCCTATTGTTGCTGAAATTTCTGGACTTAACGAAGTGGTGTCTGCTCGGTCCAATAAACTGTGTAATGTCTTGCTTATATCAAATACCCAAAGCAATTTTAAAATAAATATCCAAGCAATTGTCATAAAAACTCTAACGAGAAACCTACCCACCCAGAGCATAAACCCCACCCTATATAAAGACTTGGATAAAATTCATTTAGCTGACCAAAAATTCTACGAAAGTAGACCGATCGATTTCATAATTGGCAGCGATTTTTACCCCCAAATATTAAAACCCGGTGTTAAGAAAGATGTTCTTAACACACTAATAGCGCAGGAAACTGAATTTGGTTGGATTTTAACTGGTCCCGTTCAGAACTCACACCATACCCAACACATAGTATCATACTTCAATTCTGTCAAGCTTGACAAATTTTTAACCAAATTCTGGGAGATTGAGAATATACCCAAAGAACCCAAGACATCTGAAGAAGAATTATGTTGTGAAGAGCACTACGTAAAAACCACACAGAAATTACCCAGTGGACGTTATCAAGTTAGCCTGCCATTTCGTTTCCCTCCAGTCGAGTTAGGAAATTCGCGCCACATAGCAATGGCTCAATATTTGAGAAACGAAAAAAGTTTGATGAGGAATCAGAGCTAAAGCAAGAATACGATAACGTCTTACAAGAATATATTGACTTAGGTCATATAAAACCCGTAATGGATAACCCGAATACATTTTCAAATACCCAGTATTACTTACCTCATCACGCAGTTGTCAAAAATGATAGAATTACTACGCAAGTTAGAGTAGTGTTTAACGCTTCTAGCAAAACTTCCAATGGTAACAGTTTAAATGATGCTTTACACACGGGTCCCACCTTACAACAAGATTTAGTTGTACTTAGGGTAGCCAGATTTTAAATTCGGAAAAACAGTACATTGAACACAAAAAACAGTACAATCAAGAAAAAAACAGTACATTTTTTTTACGAAAACAACAATTTATAAAAATTATTATCTATTTAAAACTTTTGATTGAATATGCAACAATTATATAACGAAAAACACTTAAAATGTGTAACGTCAAAGAAATGATTTTAAAAAAACACTAAAACGAAGCATTTGGCATAAATTTTTTTTTTTAATTTGATAACATTCCTGTAAGCCATATAAGAAAGGAGAAAAGCCTAACTTAGCTAAAAACAATTTACTCGTTGATTGTGTAAGTAGGACTTTCTTTAAGCATATTGGTATTTAAAGCAATTTTCACCACACACATAGTTTCACAAATCATATATATTGAGAAAATGTATGTGTCCTAAGTTAATTTTCCAATTTCAAACAATTTTTAAATTATTTACGGCAAATTTTACCAAGTTCAGCTATAATCTATAATATGCAAAAAACATATAGTTTGGTGTATTTTTTTTAACAAAATCTGAAAATAGTAAAAAATAAAATAAATAAAATTTATACGCTGAAGATTTCAATAAAATTTTTGTAAAAATTAACGTAGCTTTTCTTTATTTCAAAAGTAGAGAAAAATGGTCCTGAAAAGAATTAGGTATTTTTTAAAATTTTGAGCCTGGAGAATTTTTTAAATTTGTACGTTTTCAATTTCACGTGATTTCGATTTCCAGAACTTGCCCAAATATTAAAAAAAAGTTCTAGGAATTAAAGAGAATTGCGCTGGAGTAAGTATTTATTTAGTATTTTAAAAATATAATATTTTTAACAAAATTCCGATTTTGTTTTTGTCTTTCTCAGGTGTTTAAAGGAAAATACTATTGGAAGAGGTAGCCATAAAATCATATGTCTTTAAAATAATAACATGAGAATATGCAACTGCTGCGAGTCACCCATTATAATTAAGATTTCTTCTGCGGATTTATGAGAAAAAAACGACCACAGCGTAAAAAATTTTATTATTTTAGAGCATTTTTTATTTGGAACACAACTTTTTTTTTAAGCTATATACAGTTAAATATTAGGATATTTTCAAAATATGACTTTAACAGGGTTTTTCTTAATATCTTGGTTTTTTTGTAGACTGAACAAAAAAAAACAGTACAAAAAACAGTACAAAGTGTAAAAAACAGTACATTTGCGTACTGTTTTGGACATAATGCATAAAACAGTACAATTGCAAAAAATTAGTACATGTACTGTTAAAAACAGTACGTATGGCAACCCTACAGTGAAGTGAAAATAAATTGTTGGGTTCTATGGGCGGTGGGTAGAAGGCGTGGCCAATTTTGATGAAACTTTATATTTTTCTTAATTAAGCTAACTGAAGGCTCTGTGCCAAATTTCAAAAACTTTGGGCCAAAAATAAATTTTGGGTACTATGGGCTTTTATTTTTCTTAACTAAGCTAACCAAAGGGTCTGTGCAAAATTTCAACATTCTACGAGCACTCTGTTCTCCGCTCTGCTCTGCCACCATATTCTCTTTCAGTGATTCCTTGGGTGCGCGTCATTGCTTTTGCAATAACTTTTTGTTTGATTCAGCAAAATTATTTGTTTGAAATTTATGTGAATTTCAGTAAACTTTTTGTTTGATTCAGTTAAATTATTTGTTTGAAAAAATTAGTGTTTTTTTCAGTAAACAAAATTTTTTTTTTTTTTTTCATTATTTATTTATTGAATCTTCATATATTAAATATGAACTGGGTCGTTCTTAAAAAACATAACCATTCTGAATTTTGTAATTTTAAAAAATTAAGTTGGCCAAATATGTTTATAATTGGCCTCATGTGGTTACGGATCTTATCAACAATAGGAATCCATAACCAGCAGAATTTTTTTAAATTTTTGGAGTTTTTACTGATAATAAGTCACAGAGTGGACCGGTAACAGAGGGGACAAATTAACTCAAAAGTACCATATTTTAGCTTTTTATTAGAATTTTGTAGAATTTATTTGTCCACTTAATTAGTGTACACAAAATATTTATAAAAAAATTATAAAATAAATAAAAAATCACTTTACTCACCGTTTTTCAACAGTAACAGAGTAGACACTGAATAAGGGTACGCACCCGGCCTACAATTAAGTTACTTACTCAACCACGCACTAAACAAGACTGAACAGTTAAAAACACATTTTGTTGATTTTAGCTAAGTTTTGATGGAGAAGTATAAGAGAAATATACGCGTTATAACGTTTAACAAAAATTTTTCAATAAAATGTGTGGATGTAACAGAGGGGACCAAAACCTGGGGACAAGATTTTTCTTCAAACAAATTATACAAAAAAATTATTTTTCATAATTCTTTTCTATATATGGTATTAATATATACAAACTGAATAACAAAAATTGTAAATATTATTTTTTTTCAATTTTATTTTAACTGAAAATAACTATTAAATTTTAATAAATTGGCTCGGGACACAGGTTTTTGCTAAACCTTTGACATTAAAAATATTTTTTAAGTTATTTTCAGATAACTAATTATTTTTGTTTTATAATATAGTTACGTAGAATCGACAATAATTTATAAAAATGCAGATATTTTTCTATTTTCTTTTTGGAGAAACAAAATATAAAATAGTAAAGTCTGGGGACACCAATTGGTCATGTTTTTTAAGAATGACCCAACTAACAATAATTAATCAAATCTTATTCTAATGCTTTATTTTATGTCCTGCCAGTGCCAGGCAAAAATGTTCTTCATCACGGGTTCTGTTCACATATACATGTGTTAATCGTTCATCTTAATGGGTAAGTGCTGCAGTGTCTCTTCTCCTTAAGCGAGAGTGGCCACTATCATTTAAAAAATTTCTAGCTAGTGGATATGGGTGCAACTCTAGCCTTTTTAAATATTTTACCGCATACTTCGTAATAATAGTCCTTACCATTGGCACATTGAGATCCTTGTGGATATTTGAGTTTTTAACATACCAAGGGGTAGCTGTAATTATTCGAAGAAGTTTATTTTAGCGCCTTTGATATTTGAGGCCGAGGCAATGCCCCATAGTTGAATACCGTAGCACCATATTGGCTTTAAAATATCGTTGTAAAGTAGTAGTTTGCAATCGAGACTAAGACCAGAATTTCTTCCAATAAGCCAATAAAAATGAATTGCTTTTAGTTTTATTTGGGTTAATTTTGCTTCTATATGGCATTTCCATGTTAAACTTCGATCTAGATGAATACCGAGATATTTGATATGCGATTGTTGAGGCACTAGTTGATTATTGATTTTAATAGGAGGGCATGTTTCTCGACGCAAGGTGAATGTTATATGTACGCATTTTTGCTCATTGACCTTTATTCTCCATTGTTTTCACCACAGTTCTAGTTGAAATATATGATCCTGATGGTATCGAGATGCTTCACGACTGTTCTCGTGTACGCTTAGAAAAGCTGTATCATCAGCAAAAGTTGAGGTTTGGGTGTAATTGTTTGTTGGCATGTCCGAGGTATATATAAGGCAAAAAAGTGGGCGCAGGATGCTTTCCTGAGGGACTCCAGCTTCAATTGGCTGAGGAGAACTTAAAAAATCACCTTCTTTAATAAAGAATTTTCAACCGACCAGGTAGCTTTCTAACAGCTTGTGTGTATTAACCGGTAGGTTTAGCTTCAATTTATGTAACAAACCTACATGCCAGACTTTGTCAAAAGCTTGAGAAATATCTATGAATAGAGCGGAGCAATATTTTCTTTCTTCAAAGGCTTTTCTTATGGCGTTTGCTATCCGATGGGTTTGTTCAATTGTGCTATGCTGTCTTCTGAAACCGAATTGATGATTAGGTATAAACCCATTGTCATTTAAAATTGGGGTTAATTTTGACGCTAAGAGTTTCTCAAACAGCTTTGATATATTAGATAATAAGCTAATAGGCCTATATGACTCAACTTTTGTGTGATCTTTTCCTGGCTTTGGTATCATCGTTATTAAGGAGACCTTCCATTCTTGATAGCATTAAAAATATAAAGAAAAATTTTCTTTGCTATGAGAGGTAGCTCCAAAAGCATTTTGTTACTGATCTTATCAATACCAGGTGCCTTCTTGGTGTTTAATTCACAAATAGCCTTTTCTATTTCCTTTATCTCAAATCTTAGGGCGATAGCTGCTCTAACATAAACAAGCGGCAACTCGTCCGCTATATCGCCAGGTATATTTGGGGTAAATACGTTTTTCAAATGATTTACAAACAGGTTTCCTTTTTCATTATCATTTCTTGCCCAACTTCCATTCAGGTTTCTTAATGGTGGTTTCGAGTTAACTGGTCTTTTGAGTTTTCTAGCTGCACGCCATAATGAGTAGTCTGATTGTGGAGTTGCATCCAGGTCCTTAAGATATTTTTCCACGGAAGCCGTTGTCTGAGTCTGCAGTAATTTTCTTAGCCTTTTTGTACACTCTTTTAATTCATTTTTAAGTTAAGGGTATCTGTGCAATTCCCATTCTCTTCGCACACTCCTTTTTTCATTAAAGAGGCGCTCGACATCTGTAAAATATATTTTATTATAATTGGTTTTTCTGAGGGTTTTGCTGGAATGTTGAACAGCTAGTTTAAGATAACTGTCAAAATTGACAATAGAGAGATCCACATTTTCCGGTGTGCTAAGCGGTATATTTTCTGGGCAATGGGTGCTGAGATATTTTTTATATTTTAACCAATTTATTTATGTAGCTGACGTCGCTATGTAACCAGAGTGAGATACAATTCTATTGGTGTTTGTTATAGTAACTATTGTAGGTTGTGTGATCAGAGGATAATTCTAACTAAGCTTAAACATGAATCGTTTCTGTGGGGATGTTTTTAACCACGCCGAAATCGATGACATCTGGAATTTTTTGCGGACCAACAGGCCAATATGTTGGTTGTCCGCTCGCGACAACATTTAAATTCATTTTAGAGATTGTATTAAACAAAACACGACCCTTTGGTGTTATAAGTCGTGACCCCCAGAAGGTATGTTTAGCGTTATAATCGCCAGCAGCCGAAAACAGGGCCCTAATGACTTATAATATTTATAATATTGGCTTTCTGATATTGCAAATCTAGGTGGTGAGTATAAGGATGAGATTAATATGTTTGTTGCTTGAAGATAATCTTGACGATGATCACACATTAGGTAGTGTTTGATTCGGGTTTTTATCAAAATGGCAGAACTCCACAAGCTCTATCTCGAGGGTCCTTGGTATCATATAGTGTATAACCATTGATTTAAAACGAATTTCTTGAGGTCAAATGAGTTTCAGAAACCATCATGACATCAATTTGTTTATTTTTAAGAAAGTATTCTAATTCATTTTTATGTTGTCGGATGCCGTTTACGTTCCAAAAACAAATTTTTAAACAGTTCACGGTTTGTTAAGTACAGCTTGCAATAACATCGATTGAATTCTAAGAATTTCCTGCATCATATTACCCATTGTGTTAGTAAAATCATTTACTGTTTGCACTAATGTTTCCATAGTTTTTTCTAGACGGCTGGAGTTTCATCAGCACCTTGCATTGGCACATGGTTTGATTTTAGGACATTAGCATAAGAGATTGTGTTATTACTAGGCTGCGGAGCCTGAATGTCATTAGAGTTTACTTGATTTGGTACCTGCATTTGAGGGGGATTAGGGCATCCTCAATAATTGGCAGTGTGATTGCCGCCACAGTTGCTACATTTTTTTACATTAGGGTAATTTTTAGACTTATCGCACTGGACTGTACCATGTAATTCACCACATACTACGCAAACAGGGGGTAAATAGCAGTATGCCTTAGTATGGCCATATTATTGGCAGTTGAGACATTGAACGGGAAAATTTCTTTTGTGCGGCTCCTCTATAGTAATTCTTCTGTAAAGAATATATTTTAAATTATAAATAGCATGCGTTTCATTTTTTTTAGCTTACCGTCGCCAGGTTCTAAATCCACTCGAAATAATGGTTGTGGATTTTGTCCCTATTTTTAATATTTGTAACGTTTTTTATTTTAAAACCTTTCTCTTCTAAAAAGGTTTTAATTTCTTCAGGGTCCACGCACGAGTCTATGCCCTTGATCACTACCTGATGACCTTTGCTGCTCTTCAGTCGATATGTATAAAAGTTTTTTTTAAGGGCTTCGAATTTGTTTGTTAGTTTACGGAAATCATTTTCATGATTAACATGCATTTTTGTCTCGTTTAGATTACCAAGCTTGATTGCCGCTACGTAAAACGAATTTTCACCTATTACCGAGATCACGCTCTTTATTAACTCACTTGAGTTTTGCTCCCTAAAATAAATCGGGGGTGGCTTAGAAGATTTTATGACGTTTGGTGATTCAGAGGATTCATCCTACAGAATTGCAAAACGATTTTGAGACTTTATTTTATCAAAAGTTGGTACTTTTGCGGCCGAAGCAACTGCTGCAGAGGTAGGGCTGCGAACCCGTTTCAGCACTGGTTTGTACCTGCCCATACAAACTTGGACTTGAGGCTTTTGACAACTTTTTACAGGGGGTTTTCCCTTGCGTTTGACGTCGCGGCAATACTTGCTGGCCCGGCAACACTTGTCACCAGGTCCAGCTTTAGTTTTTTTAATGAGTCACTATCCACCGTTTGTATAAACACCGAGGGTGAGAGGGAACGAGTGCGAATAATTGGCTTAGCCGTTAGGTAGTTAATATTGTTTTGTTTTATTTTATTTATTTCAGCATTATTTTCATTTGCATGAACTGTTACATAGCAATTTCTTTCGTTGAGTTTTATTGTTGTCTCATTGTTTTTGTTCATACAAAATATTGTTTTTGTTTTTCACCGTATTCTGTGCTTTTAATATTTTTGATATTTTTTTGTATGCGGGTTTAATAATAAACGTCCGTATCACAACAAAGCACAAACTGAAATAAAATGCAAATAGATTGTTTGAATATGCGAATTTGTTTATAGGACCGATTTCAGACAAAAATGTTTTGATTCTACAAATTCTTTGTATGATTTGGAAAAATAATTTTTTCTGTGTATTTTACCTACCAAAATTACATTTGTTTTATCTATTATTTATGTATTAAAACGTTAAATAGTACATTTGTACTGTTAAATGAAAGGAACCAATTTGCTTTAACCAAAACATTGCAGTTGTATCGATGTTGCCATCCCTGGTTTGTAAACATCTGTTTACAAAAAAAAAGAACAAGTGCATTAAGTGCCGGTTCACACACGTCAAGTTTGACTCGTCAAGTCATGAGTTTTTGTGAGAGAAGGGAAGAGAAATGGCATTCTCTTTGCCCTTCTTTCCTAAAAGCTCAAGACTTGACGAGTCAAACTTGACTTGTGTGAACCGGCACTAAGTTTGAATAAAATTGAATACATTTTTTATTATACATATGTACATACATATGTACATATTTAATATATTATTTAAAATTGTTAGGAAACATAATGGAATATTCAGACGTAGCATTTTGCGAATTTCTAAAGTAAAATGATGTCTACCAACAAGCAAATAAACATAAACATATGATTTAATTTGCCTAAATAGCACGATAGTGTGACCGCATTGTACCTATTATTGTCGCAATTGAGTTTTGGCCGATATGAACCGAAAAAAATTGTGACAATGTGCGTCGATAATGGGACCGCCTAAGAATAAATTGTGCAATGTTTTTAAATGTGCGCCTATAGAGCACGATAAAAATCGTCAGAGATTGTGCTATTTGAGCCGATAGTGGGAACTTAGCTTAATATGCTTTTTCAATCACCCCTATCGCGAATGTTATGGGAATATGTTATATGTGAGCAAACCTATATTCCCATTCCCAACAAATCGGTATCGCAAAAATTTTGGGAGAAAACATTTCTATTGTGAATTATTTTTCAGTGCTTAGTGCCGGTTCACACACGTCAAGTTTGATTCGTCAAGTCTTGAGTTTTTAGGAGAGAGGGGAAAAGAAATGGCCTTTTATTTTCCCTTCTCTCCCAAATGCTCAAGACTTGACGAGTCAAACTTGACGTGTGTGAACCAGCACTTAATAAACAAAAGCCTCTATTGTGAATAACGTGTCAGTGCTTGTATTGTGAAAGAAAAATATACAAAATAAAATACTAATAAAAATATAACAAAATAAATAATGAATAGTGTTAATCTTCATTTTCTTTATTAAAACTGCTTCAATAAAAGGAAAAAGCAATTTAATTTCGTCCAACCTTAGCATACAAATTAAAATTTACATGTTCCCTTCTCGTGTTGGGAATTTATTTAGTAAAAAAATTCACGGGAGTAATCATTGGCGATGCCAAATTTTTTATGTTTGGGAATTTATTCCAAGAAATTTGTTGTGGGAATCATTCACAATACGAAATAAAAAAATATGGGAACATTTTCATGGGAGTAGTTGTTTGCGATAGGGTGAATATTTTGTATGCACAGAAATAATGATGAATTTTTGTGTATGCTAGACAATGGGTACAAAAGTGTGCAATAGACAACAAGCTGCAACAAAACCTCTTTGTTTTAAAAATTGATTGTGTAAAAAAATATGTACCTACATACTTACATATGCAGGTATGTTGTACAAACTTAAAGTTTAAAATTTTCTTTCTAAAAATAAAAATGTATTACATACATATATGATAAATGAATTGCCGATGTTTCTTTTTTTTAGAATTTAATAGAATTAAAGCTATTTTAGATACAAACATATACATACATATCTCTGGCATTTTGACAAAACATCTTAAGTCAAATTTAAAAATTTGAAAAAAATGTTGTAAATCGTACGAAATTTCATTCAAAAAACCCTTTTCATTACGTTTTTAAAATTTTGTATTATAAACGAAATTTTTCTTTAATTTTGGTTTATTTTAATATCTAATAAAAATGTTTTTATCGCCAAGTTTTTTTTAAAAACTTTTTTGCTATCTTATCTCGACTTAAGATGTTTTATCAAATTCCAACAGATATGTATTTGTAAGGAGAAGTGCTGTGTTTTCTGGCGCTGTAGCGGTATACGACTGCAAAATAAACACACATTCGTTTATTTTGCATTTAATTTTTTTTGCTGTTTAGAGTAGAGAGTTGTTTTCATTAAATGAAAACTGTTCTTATATTTCATTGTCTGTTTCTGTCACTTGACTTCTAAGCCAGTTACTTTCTCTTTTTTAAGAACAAATATTTGCTTATGCTGTTGTTTTGTCAGTGTTGCTGTTGATGTTAATATTTTTGTGCTACATTGCAAAAACTTTTGTCGGTCTGCAGTTGCAAAAAACAAATATAAAGGAGAAAAAAATAAAACAATACAAAACAAAAACTGTGTTATTAGTGTATGTATATGAATGTAAAGGGTACTTATTTAGAGTGTTACAACTTGGAGTTGGCATCGCTGCTTTATTTGAGCACCCATTTAACAGCTGTTGGCTGCTTTTTGTTTAGTTTGCTTCAAAATTTCATTATGAATCGACTTACAACAGAGCAACGCGTGCAAATTGTTAAACATTTTAGTAAAAATAATTCGGCGAATGTTCTGAAGCACAAATGGGCAGGGCTGTGGAGTCGTCCGAAAAAAGTACTAACTCCGACTCATAACGCTGAAATTTTTTAAGTGCGACTCCGACTCCTACTATTATCTTGATGCTAAATGAATATGAGACTCAGTGATGTTAACTTTTATTTTTTCATTACCGTACGGCCTTCTAAAAATTAGAGTTTTTGAGAAGAAATTACCGTACGCAAACATTAATGTGCTGTTTCCAAATGACAGGCGATTGATTATGTAGTAAAATATGAAGAGCACTCAGTCCATCGCCTGTCAAGATAATTTTTATTTTGGAAATTTTTTATGCCGAACAACTTTGGAGTCGGAGTCGCGAGTTTTTGTGGGTACTACGACTCCGGCACAAAAACCTCAACTCCGACTCATTAGCCCTGCAAATTGGTATTGATTTTGAATTTCCATTCAAAATTGTATTTTCCGATTAAGGCCATTTCTGGTTGAATGGGTACGTAAATAAGCAGAATTGTCGCATTTGGAGTGAGAAATCACAAGCTTTTGTCGAAATACTATTACATCTAGAGAAAATTACGTTATGGTGCGCATTAAATGATGGTCAGATTGCGAAAAGTTGCTGAAAATTGGTGTTCCAGATGGCGCCTTCTACGTGCCAGCCACATGGCGGAAATCATATTTAAACATTAATTTGATAAAAATGTTCTTCCTATAAAGGCCGTTTCACTGATATATATGAAAGACTTGTGTCACTCTTTAAAAAAACACCCTATATATTCTTGTATATAAATAAACCAAAGAAAGGAATACAAAATATTCCATTTGAACTTGCTATTGTCATGGTGCATAACAACTCGTACACTCCGGCACTTACCGTGCTCATCTAACTTGAACATACTATACAATAAATATTTGTTGTAGACGGATTTGTACTTACTTGTGTCTGTGATAAACAGATGCATTCAGTTGGGCATGATTTCGATGATGTTTCAGTTAGTTGCGAATTCCATAAGCATCCAACAGTTGTTATAGATATGATGAGTAGCCAAGTATTGCACATTTCACGTTACTTAACAAAGAAAAGTTTTAAATTGCAATACAATGAATGGATGAATACACTGAAAGAAACATTTTTAAAAAAATTTCACATCATTTGAGTTCCATATCATAAAAATCATCAAAGTTGAAATATTAAATATCTTTTAATGAATTGGTGTTTGCTGCAATACAATGCAGACATGTTTAAAGTAAATTTATAGAACAGGATTTTCAATAATTCAACAAATTTGCTGAATATAATAAAATTATTTAAAAATAACTTCGCTTGAGAAGTAAAATTAAGTTATTTATTGCTATTAGATTTTACTTTATTTTCTTTTAAATCAAACAGATTTACAAATTTTTCTTTGCTTTAAAATAAATTATATCGAGCCGTATTAGTGCTGGATCACACACGTCAAGTTTGACTCGTCAAGTCTTGAGCATTTAGGAGAGAAGGGAAAAGAGAAGGCCATTTCATTTGCAAAAGCAATTTGAAACAAACCCCTAGACTTGAAGCAAAAATATTTTAAAAAAACCTTCTCCTGTAAAATTTTGTTTTTGTTGGTTACATCATTTTTGCTATTAGGGCTCGATATATTCAGAAATTATAGTATTCACGAAATAACCTATTTGGGTTTGCTGGAGCTAGAGTTGCGGTTGCAATTCCATGACTTCGATGACTTGTTTCATTGTGTCCCATGCACAAAGGTGGTTATAATGGTTCGAAAGCATATTTGTGAAAGATTCGCTTTTCATTAATCATCATTCAAATTGGTCGAATTAGTGAAAACGGTTTCGGCTTGCAGGGACACAGTATCCAGACTCGGAGGTTAAGGTGTATTGGTACCAGCAGCGCGTTCAACTGGAAGTGGGGCAGTAAAACCAGCAATGTATTCTTTTGCTTTCAATTGTTTTCTGTTTAATCCAGAATTTATGCATGCTTAGCACCTGGATTCATCATGTCCAGTTAGGTCTTCCACTCAAATTACTGGCTTCATAAAAGAAAACTGTCCACCTTTTCGATGTATCCACATTATAAGGGTATTATAACAATTTTTGCACACTGTGTTCGGCGTAAAATTTGCACCACTAAAATCTGCTTCATCAAAATAATGACAATACGCTGTTTTGAATTCCTCAGTATTCAATTTTTTTCGATCCAGTTGGCCTCTTTTTGGGACGATATGACCGCAAACCAGGGATGATAAATGACATTTTCTAAATTGTACTTAATTCAGTAAAGAATTGTACTTTTTGACCCTAATTGTACTAAAAATATTTTTGACTAGTTTCATTATTAAAATTAAGAAAATGTACGCGCATATGTGGGGTATATATCAGAGAATGACAAAAATATCATTTTAAGTACTCTTTCAATATTAGTGAGAAAGCAGGTATGAACATGCATGAGTAGAGATCAAAACCATACACATACATACCATTACCCATAACAAGTTGAACGTAAATATGTATAAATATACGCTGCCAATGTGTATATCCATATTCATTCTTCTTTTTGAATAAATAAAATTACTGTTAGCTATCTGCAATACCCATATAAGTATGTGTATTACCATAAGTATAACGTAAATATAAAGAGTGAGAGAGAGCAGAGATGGCAAATGCAATTTTAATAATTTAGGAGCTATGCAAAATTTTTTTGTGTTGTTATTCAGAAAAAAATCATGATAATTTTAAAGCTTTTTAAGATTTGACTAAGGCGGTAAGGTTATTTATTTTATTAGGACAACGAGGGGCAGTTGGCGGCAATTTCTTCTTCCTCCAGCCTTTTCCAGTCGAATAAAACAAATTTTTGCAAAATATTATCTCATTCCGTGCCTTGTTCCACCATTTATGTTATTTTTTGTAACAAAATTATCATTATTTTTAGGTGGTGGTTCCACATTTTGATTCATAGCACTGGTCCTAATGCACCGATTTTGCTGAATTTCAATCCCAACCTGCTTAGGATAACTACAAGCAATTTGGCACCAAGTTTGTTCATTTCTTTTGAGTTGTTCGAAAGTGAGCTTATTTTCAACAGACGGACATGGCTAAATCGACTTAGAATTACTCAAGGACCCAAAATATATATACTTTATGGGGTCTGAGATGAATAATAAAAAATTTTCACACGGAATGACAAACTTAATATACGCTCTTCACAACTACAGTACAATACGCATATAAGAAAGCCTAAAAATGCACCGATTTTCTTTCTTATATCTGTAACACCCATATAAGAATGATATTTTCTTATATACATCAGTAACCGAATTTAAAAAATGTCCTATAGAAATATATTGTACCCAACAAACACGAAGTCAAACCTTTGTAATGAAATGAATTTGTCATTTGACATCAAACGCAATTCTCAAACGTTTTTCAATTGTTTGATTTAACAATTAAATTCAAATTCATAATGATTTGAAAATAAACATTTGATATCAAATGTTTTATCAATTTGATGTCAAATGTTAAAATCAAATCAAAAATAAACTTGGCAATACTAAAGCGAAAAATAATGCTCTAAACACATAGACCACAGCAGGCTACACGAACACACGACTAAAAATGCTGCTGGTTGCATATGGAGCCGTGTAGTCAGCTACTGAATTATTTTGAAGACGGCAGCTACAATTCAAAAAATATAAACAGCTGTTTTTGTGCAGTATGTATTTATATTTCAGTGGTGCCACTATAAATTTTTATTTGTTTACTTTTATAAAATCGAACAACATGCACAATTACGACTTTTACATAAATTTAATTAAAGCCTGTATTATTATTAAGTATTTATATTTTATACTTATTTATAATATATTTTATAACGTTAAAATAATAAATTTACTAAAAAACTCTTTAAATTATTTTAACAAAGGTTTAATACAAAATGTATACAAACTGCTTTTAAAATAAAAAATGCTAATATCACTAATGTATACACATATTTTTTGCGCAAATGCACGTGGTTTAGGAATTAGAAGTTTCACAATATTTTATTAATATTTTTTAGGTAAAAATTTCATCGTAAGAGTATTGGTATCATTGGAAAGTACATATTTCGAAATTAATTTTTAAAATCCGTGAGGAGCCATTTTTTTACAAAGTGGAGTTTATGTTACAAATTTGTCGATATAACTTTATTTATGCATGTTATAGAAAACAGTTCAATCCTTTATATGCTATGTTTTAGAAACTCCATCATATAAAATGACAAACATTTATGCTTGTATTCATACAAATATTTTATACCTATTAAAACTAATTTTCTATGACAATGTTCCTTAATAAACGTTTGCTAAATTTAATAATCGTTTATGAATACGGGGGTTAAAAACTTTTATTTTAGATAATTACTCAATTTATATAAAAGTTTAACTAAAAATATATGTTTGGTAATAATTTATGTATTTGTTACATATTTAGTTATTGTAATATGGACATAATTTTAAGTAAAGCCCTAATAATAATCCGAAAGTTTGAAGTGTTCTCTAAGTTATATGATGTTTATATAATTATTGTTATATCGACATAATTTAATAATAAAGCCAATTTTGTATAAAAGCCCAGTCAATGCAAGAAGTATTAATTCTTGTAATTGTCTCTTTTATAGTATCGGTACGTTTTGAACGCCATGTCAAAGGCATTTTAAAAACATTTTTCAATGATACTCATATTGCTAAAATACAGTTTATACTAACCCGGCGTTTCCACATGCAAGTAATTACTTGCAAGTAGTGTATACGTATTATCAACGAAAAATCAAGGAAACAGCCGATTGGCTGATAGTAAAAAAATTGTGTGAATGTTAGTGAAAAAGTATGAGTGTATTGAGTTTTTCGAACATGTACTTGCATGTGGAAACGGGAGGTAAAGAGATATGGATAAAGTAACTTATACTGTAATTACCTCTTTCTTTAGAACTTCATTTAAGGATACTAAAAAGTTATATACATAAATACAAATTTGGTACTGAATCGAATTTATATTTTGTTTTATGGTGGTTCTTTTATGTTTAACAAAAAAAATTTTTGCATTTTGCATTTTTAATTATATTACCAACACTTTTTCACTGATAAATTTTTGTTAAAAATGGCTACTACCTCATGTTTCTTTTTAATTTTCAAGAATGTTGATATTTTCCTAATCTTTTATAAAATATATTAAAGCACTTATTTATTTCACATTGTTTATTATGTTGGCAGCACTAATCTGCTCATTGCCGCCTTTAAAATTAGAAATTATTCTAAAGTTGGCGACAGCCACAATCGTCGTCTTATAGCCTGTAGCTGTGTTGGCTTCAAAATAATCGTCTTCGTATAAACGTGTGTATTTTATTTTTGACATATTGTAGCCTGTAGCTTGCTGTGGTCTATGTGTTTAGAGCATAAATGTAAGCATTAAAAATGACGATTAAAGTTAAATTTTTTTACTTTGTGTTTACATGTGTTTTACTTTTAAAAATAAATTTTAATATAAAGTGAACAGTTTATTTCTTGTGAAAAATAAAAATTATTTGTGAGAAATTACAATGATTAAAAATACGAAAAAAAGAAAAATAATAAAACGGGAAAGTGAAGGCAGTTTGTTGAACGATCGCGGTGCTACAATCCTCAAAATAAAAGGGAGCCAAGTATTTTGTCTTTCCAAGAATTAGAGGACGGAAAGAACACTATTTCATCTTTTAGCTATGGTACCGAATGTTTATCTCAAAGTTTATTTAAATAAATAATAAATTTAAATTAACAAAATTAAATATGTAGTAGAAACTGGGAATTATTTCCTTTCACAGGTTACTTTATATTATATTCAAAATTTTTTATTTTTTTTTTCGAATTTATTCTATGAGCTAAATTTCAGTTATGTATTTTATAAAGCTTTTTTGTAATAGTCCTATTCCTTCAATTATTCAGAAATGAATTTATATTCCACATTGTATTATAATCCACATTTGAAAAACATTTGAGAATTACGTTTGAAAGCAAGTTGAAAACAAAGGCATTTTTCAATTTGAAAATAATTTCCCCTTTTTGTTGAGAACGCTATGATTTTCAAATCATTATCAAACGTTTGTCGTTTGAGAACACGTTTCATTTCAAATCATTTTGAATTTGTTATTCCTGCAAAGTATGCAACATTGTTTTGCGTATGTAAACAAACTCCACATGTATTTAACTAAAAATTTTTTTTATACCCTTCACCGAAGGTAAGAGGGTATATATAACTTTGTCATTCCGTTTGTATGTTCCACAATATTGATCCTACACCCTATAAAGTATATATATTTTGGGTCCTTATGAAAAGCGAAGTTCAAATCCGGTTGTCCGTCTGTCCGTGTGTATGTTGAAATGGGTTTTCCGAAAACCCCAGAAATGATCTGCACTAGGTTGATGTATATTTATGTCACATATACTCCGTTCAAGTTTGCTATTGAAATTCTGCCAGATCGGTCCAAAAATGACGGAGATATGAGCAAAAAACCACGACTACCTCTAAATTTTTCCAAAAAACCCTTGTTGTTGTTGTATTTTTTTTATTTCTGTATATCTTGAGAACGGCAAGAGCCAAAGTTTCCAAATTAGGTACACACATTTAGGTTGCCAATACACACCATCTTACAAAATGTGGGCGGGATTGGAGAAGTGGGCGTGATACCTCCCATACAAAAAAATGTATAAAAACCTAAATTTTTGGGCTGCCATATGTCCTATGGATATGACTTATATATCAAAATATCGTAAATTTTTAGTAGGACATATTTTATAAAAAACTCGGGAAAATCGGTGCAGATACAAAAAAGTTATGACCAAAATTAAATTTTTTTTTTAAATACCCACTTTCTGGAACCATAGATCTTCCCGAGTCCAAGTTTTATAACTAAAGTAAATGGTAAATTTCTTCTTTAACACGTCGGTATATAAATCTGCCAAATCGGTTAAAAATGGCTGAGTTATGAGCAAAAAACCACGACTACCTCTAAATTTGTTCCAAAAAACCCTTGTTGTTGTTATATTTTTTTTATTTCTGTATATCTTGAGAACGGCAAGAGCCAAAGTTTCCAAATTAGGTACACACATTAAGGTTGCCAATACACACCATCTTACAAAATGTGGGCGGGATTGGAGAAGTGGGCGTGATACCTCCCATACAAAAAAAATTAAAAAATTTATAAAAACCTAAATTTTTGGGCTGCCATATGTCCTATGGATATGACTTATATATCAAAATATCGGAAATTTTTAGTAGGACATATTTCATAAAAAACTCGGGAAAATCGGTGCAGATACAAAAAAGTTATGAAGAAAATTAAATTTTTTTTTTAAATACCCACTTTCGGGAACCATAGATCTCCCCGAGTCCAAGTTTTATAACTCAAGTAAATGGTAAATTTCTTCTTAAACACGTCGGTATATAAATCTGCCAAATCGGTTAAAAAATGGCAGAGTTACAACCGAAATACTGAATCCCCAAAAATTACTCTTTTTATAATTAACTTTGTTAAAATATATGTATTCAAGTATATATAAATGTTTATATATAAATATAACTTAAGTAAATGGTAAAATTCTTCCTTAACACGTCTTTATATAAAAATATCAAATCGGTTAGACAATGGGTAATTTATGAGCAAAATACTCCAAAAATGGGCTAAAAAACATCAAAATTTTTAAATTTAAATTTTAGGGCTGCTGTACGTCCTATGGATATGACTTATATACCGAAATCTCGGAAATTTCTAGTAGAACATATTTTATAAAAAACTCGTAAAAATCGGTTCAGATACAAAAAAGTTATTACCAAAATTGATTTTTTTTTAAACACCCTCTTTCGGGAACCATAGATCTCCCCGAGTCCAAGCTTTATAACTCAAGTAAATGGCAAATCTCTTCTTAAACACGTCGGTATATAAATCTGTCAAATCGGTTAAAAAATGGCAGAGTTACAACCGAAATACTGAATCCCCAAAAATTACTCTTTTTATAATTAACTTTGTTAAAATATATGTATACAAGTATATATAAATGTTTATATATAAATATAACTTAAGTAAATGGTAAAATTCTTCCTATTTAAAAATATCAAATCGGTTAGACAATGGGTAATTTATGAGCAAAATACTCCAAAAATGGGCTAAAAAACATCAAAATTTTTATAAAAACCTAAATTTTAGGGCTGCCATATGTCCTATGTATATGACTTATATACCAAAATGTCGGAAATTTGTATGAGTTATAACCGAAATACTGGGGTCTAATCACCGCATACGATATCGAGCAAAATCCATCGAAATTATTTATTTTGGTATCTTGAAACTCGATATCGAATGAAATGTATTGAATTTGAAATAATACCATTCGACATCGAGTAACTCGACATTACATTTATCGAGTTTTCATTCGATACGCCAGTGTCTATCGTATGCAGGGGTGATTAGACCCCTAACTTCACGAAAATTACTCTTTTTATACCCTTCACCGAAGGTAAAAAAGGTATATATGTATAACTGTAATTTCTACAATATTGATCCTACACCCTATAAAGTATATATATTCTGGGCCCTTACGAAAAGCGAAGTTCAAAACCGGTTGTCTCTCATTTAAAAAAAAAATATTTACCAGTTTTATTTAGTTTCTGTCTATTTGCTATGTATTCTGCTCGCACAATGGTGAAGGGTATATAAGATTCGGCACAGTCGAATATAGCACTCTTACTTGTTTTTAATAAAAAAGAAAGTAAATATGGATAAAAAAGAAATCTTAATCTTAATTCAGTATATACTTTTTTGCTTAACTGCCCGTCTATACCAGAGATAATTATTGCCACATATATTGCAGTAAATGTCAAAATTATGTTATCTTTAATGTAGACAGAAATTTTTCGTACATATTTATTGCCGGCAGTTTATGCTGCAATAATTGTTAGTCCATTTTCGTTGACAATTATTGCTTACATAAAACGTAAAATTTGGTTGTCAAATACACAAAAAGAACCAAAAAAGTAAAAATAGAAGCAAATTGTGTGAGAAAGAAATACAATTTTTGAAATGGGAGCTAACTATAATTGTTAATTGTAATAAAAGAATTTAATAAACACTAAAATAAAATTACAAAAATTATTTATATTATTATAATTTTTTTCTTATTCGATCTTTATTATTCAAATTTAAATTAATTTGTTTAATTTTGAGTTCTTTTTATATAAAAATAATAATTTTACTTTAACAAAAAAAATAATTAATAAAATTAATATTTTTATATAATAAAACTTAAACAAATTAATATATGTACTTTTAAATAATAAAGTCGAATAAGAAAGAATTTATATCGTTGGTTTAGTCGGCAAAGTCAAGTCCAATTTTTATGCAAATTGAGTTTTTGATGTAGTAGGCTAGTATAACTCAAAACACATAATTTACAAAAAAAAATGCCGTTATATTGTTTTTCTTGTTGTTATTCAGTGGTAAGAAATTCTGTCAAGTCCAAAAAAAAGCAAAACATCAAAAGCCACGTGCTAAGTCCAGAGTTAAATTCAACGTTTGTTTATTTCTAAAAAGACAAAATATTATTAAAGATTAACTAAAATATTACATATTTAATTATTTTAACTTTTGAGGTAACTATTAATTATAAATTGTTTCAGGAAGAACATTGTTAAAGTATAATTTTATTAGGCGATTGTCATGGATTCTGCAGGAACAAATAACTTTAGTATTGAAGATTACGGGATTGAGTCGGATGACGGAGTTCTTCGACTTGTTCCCTATGGGTTAAATAGTGATTCCGATGATTCTTACGAGTTTCCATCGACATCAAAAGGACACAAAAAGAGAACTCGTATGGAAAATCCAGCTTGGTTTGGGCCCAGAAATAAAGAGCGTAGAGAAAAGGGTAAAAGCTACTTGGGAAAACAAAAATCAGGTAATAGTTGGACTTATGAAAAAAGAAAAGAACCACGAACACTAAAGGAAAGATGTGGATGTAAAAAAATATCACAATGAAGTGTGCAAAGATTACAGATGATGATAGAAACAAAATATTTACAGAGTTTTGAAAATGACATGGATTGAGAAAAAAGTTTACATGAATACATTAATTCAAATCGTTTCAACTATTAGACCCCTAAATAGAAAAGTATACGAAGAATCTAAAAGATGGCGAACGTTACAGTACTATCTGAAAGTAGAAGATAAAAATGTCCAAGTGTGCAGAACATTTTTCATAAACACTTTAAACATTAGTCGGCAAACTGTTTAAGATTGGCTGAAAAAGCCTTCGGTTTCAAAAATGTCAAAGAAAACTGCTCCAAAAAAAAAAGAAACTTAACAGTTGAAAGACAATGCCTTAACTCTTTTTTTGATTCTCTGCCATCAATGGAGTCTCATTATTGTCGCGCTGATTCGAAAAAAAATATTTATTAGCAGAGTGGAGCTCAAAAAAATAAGCTTTTCGACTTTTATGTTAATGACTGGTGTAAAATAAAGAACATTCGACCGCTTTCAAATTCGGTTTTTTATCAAACTTTTGATGCAAAAAATATGGCTTTGTTTGCGCCTAAAAAAGACCAATGTGAAAAATGTACAAGATTTTCCGTCAATAATCTCTCGCAAGATGAATACAATCTTCACATAAAAAAGAAGGAAGAGGCCAGAAATGAAAAAACAAAGACCGGGATGAACAAACACATGTTTTTACCGTAGATCTTCAAGCAGTTTTAATGGCTCCAAAACCACAAGTCAGCAGTTTATACTACCGCACAAAGTTGCAGGTTCATAATTTAGTGTTTTATAACCTTAAAAACCAAAAAGCTTACTGCTTTTTATGGAATGAAGTTGAGGGTGGATTAGGTGCTGAAGAGTTTGCAAGCATATGGACTTATTTTATTGAAAAAAAAGTTCTTTGTGGAAACGATAATCCAGAAAAAATTATTTTTTATAGTGATGGTTGTACTTACCAAAATCGAAATTCTGTGATGAGCAATGCATTGCTTAATTCAGTAATCCAAAATTATATAACTATAGAACAAAAAATTCTGGAAATAGGCCATACGCAAATGGAAGCCGACAGTGTACACTCCACCATTGAACGAGCTATGGAAAATAGAAATGTTGATGTCACATATTTGGATTTTTCGTTTTTTAAAAATTTTAATACCGTCCAATTTTATAAAAGTATTCGACCTGGACGCGGTAAAAGCGATTCCAAAGTAACGGATATTCGTGCTATTAAATACACTGCAAATAGTGACATATATTTTAAACTTCGATTCTCTGAAGAATGGCAAATTTTACCTCACAAAATAAATAAAAATATAGAATCTATGGAGTTTTCGAATTTGGAACAACTTTACCAAGAAAGAAGAAAAATAAAAGCTAGAAAATACGAAGACTTGCAATTTTTAAAATCAAGTTTACCCAAAGATCACCATACATTTTATTATAATTTACCTCACCTATAAATTGTTTTTTAATTATTAGTTCTTTTATTCTTTCATAAGACTGTATTAGGTTATAACTAATTTCTTTTTTTTTGTCAACAGTAATGAAAAGCTTTGTAATATTATAAAAACACAAAAAAAATAAAAATAATATTAAAAAAAAAATCTGCTATGTCCACAAAGTTGGAAGAAAATCTGCTTAGTCCACATTTAAAATAAAGAATTATAAAGACAAATGTGCTAAGTCCAAAAAGAGTCTATTAGTCTGCAAACTTTATTTAGTAAATTCTATGATTTTTAAAGGTTAAATAAGATGAACTTAAGAAGAAAACTGCGTTTACGGATTTAAAAAAAGTTAACCCAAAAAAAAATTAGACAGTTTTTTGTCTCTCCTGAAAAATTAAAAAAATGGACTTGAGTACAAGTACAAGAGTACAAGAGAACGGTCGATGCTAAACTCGTCTCCGCCAGATTTATTAATAACAAGCATAAGAAGTTTATGATTTTTATTAAATTTCTTATCCAATTAAACAAAAAACCGTGATTTATTTGGTGAAACAATAATATTTTTAAAAACTTTTGGTAATTGTGTTAAATTTCAAAAGTCAATTTAGCATAAAACTTATAATTATACAAATTGTGATTGTTTATTTACAAATATCTTAACACAAGAAGAAGCATTATACAAAATCGCTCTTGTATTATAGAAAATTAACAAAAAACAAAACAAGAAAAATTTTAAAAACAAAAAGTAGCAACAAAATATTCAATACAAAATAAAATACAACAATATGCCTTACGAAAACTTAGAACAATCAGTAAATAAAAACTCAAATAATGAAAATATAAGTCCTGAGCAGTGATGTTAACCGTACGGTAATTACCCTTTTTTAGGGTAATTTTGGGCCGCAAAAGGTAGCAAGGTAATTTTATTTAAAAAAAGGTAATTTAAAGAAATTTGGATTTTACATATGAAGGGTTTACAGTTTTAACTTTTGAGAGGCGATTTCCAATTTAAAAATACTTATGTAGATAAATATTATAACAAAAAAATTAACAATATTATGTTTTTAAAAATTATTTCGGAACACCGAGATGTTCAAAATAAGAAAAATGAAATTAATCTTGTATATTATTAATTTCATATTCAAACATATGAAATGGCCGCAATGTTATAAATTTAACTATAATTTTTGGATTATTTTAAGTACGGATCAAGTTCTAAATTATTTTACTACCTTATTCATAAAAAAATACAATAATTTTGGTTAAAAATGTATTTTAAGACAAAAATTACCGTTCTGATTTTTCTTAAAATGCATTTAATGGTTTATAAATTTGTGGTTTTCATGAGCAACCGTGCATGTCTTAAAACAAAATTTTCAGGAGAGCCGAAACCCCATTCCAGATCAAACTGTGGCCTAGGTATTGTGCTGTTAACAAATGAAACAACCAATCGCCTGCCATTTGGAAACAGCATATTATGTTTTAATTAAACATCTTTGCGTACGGTAATTTCTTCTCAAAAACGGTAATTTTTAGAGGGCCGTAAGGTAATGAAAAAATAAAAGTTAACATCACTGGTCCTGAGTTTAGCAACCAGGCTAAACGATTGAGAGAACTACAACAATATACTCCAGTAAGTAATGGTAAATCTGTCCGTTTCTCACAAACACCAAGAAATTCCCATTTTGACTCAAATAATCCAGTTAGTATTTTACAATTACTTGATAAGAGATTGGATGAGCATATTCAACAAATAAGAGTGTTATGGGAAGAGCGCGAAAATAAACTCTTAAATATAATAGACAATATACAAAAAGAAGTTGCTTGTGTTAATCAGCGCATTGAAACTATTGAATCATCTGCGATTGAAATAACAGATATGAAAGCACAAATAGAAGAATTAAAGTTGCAAGCTGTGAAGCAAGACAATTTATTTGTGGCTTGTGATCTACGAATAAATGCCGTACCATTTACCCAAAATGAAGATGTTTATGGTATTTTTGATAGCATATGCCAAGCAATAAATATACAAACTCCATCCGTGAAATGTATCTACAGATTAGGCAATAAAAACAACAAAGAAAAAGTAAATTCTCCAGATGCTGCAATCATTGTTAACTTGTTTTCTCCCTACGATAAAAACTTTGTTTTAAAATCCATTGCTATGTTTAAAAAACAAACCGGATGTAAGCAGCTTAAATTGGATCTTATTGGCTTTGATTCCTGTAATTATTTTTTCGTAAATGAAAGTCTAATCATTAAAAACTATAGAATACTTTTGGAAGCCTCGAAATTAAAAAAAGATAAACATCTACATTCTGCGTATTCTTTTCGGGGTCTAGTTTATGTTAAACGTACAATTACAGATCAGCCTATCCGTGTTGATAGTTTTAATCAGTTAAATGATTTTTTTCCTGGATCCGATGGAAACCGCGAGCAGGCTAATATTATATCAAACGTCAATGATGCTTTTAATTAAACTTTTGTATTTACCATATTGTAATTTTTTCTTAAATTTCTTAATCAAATTTCTTTTTAATAATATTTCCCATAAACAAAATCATATTTATTGTAAAAACCCAGTTTTTTTCTATATCAATAATAAAAAATGCGTTACTATTAGGGTTGTTCTTTATTTATATTTTAACAATGTCAGACTTAAATAGTGTGAATAGTAGTTCCAAGGATATGACAATGAATATGGTTCGTGTACTTGCTAAGCAAAGTAAAGGTGTCAAAATTTGTCATATAAATGCACAGAGCTTAAATAATAAGATGGATGAGTTTCGATATACTTTTGAAAACTCTGGAATAGATGTTGTATGCGTATCTGAAACATGGCTAGATGAAAGAATACCCGACAGTCTTGTTACCCTCACGGGATATAATACTTTCCGAGCAGATAGAAAGTCTAGAGCTGGTGGCGTTGCCATCTTTGTGAGAAACAATATTCCCTGTAAGTTTTATTGTAAGTCTGGTGATAAGGATGAAGAAAACGATGACAATGATGAGAAAGAGGATGGAGAAGTTGAGAATGAGAAGAAAAAGGTTGATAAGAGGAAAGTTGCTGATAAAAAGAAAGATGAAGAAATAAAAGAAAAGGATTTGGTTGAATATATTTTTGTGGAGGCTTTTTCACTTGGTAAAAAATTGCTTATTGGTTGTGGTTATAGACCTAATCGTAACGTTGATATAACTAAGTTTATGAAAAAATTAGAAACGATAACCTTGCCATTTACTGACATTTTTATTTCTGGAGATTTCAACTCAGATATGCTTACTCAAACCTTTTTAGCTGATAATATGATGTCAATTGGGCTAACTCCCATAAATAACTGCCTCCCAACGCACTTCACATCAACAAGAAATAGCCTTCTTGATATATTTTTCGTTGGAAATGTTACGTCTGTTCTTTTCTATGATCAAATTGCAGCGCCATGTTTTTCAAAACATGACTTGATATTTGCATCCTATGATTTTAAATTGATACGCGAAGAAGAACTGCACACTTATCGTGATTTTAAAAATTTAAATATGCAGCTTTTAATCAACAAGTTTTTAAGTATTGACTGGAATGAGATTTACACCATTCCCTCAGTTGACTCACAATTGTCGTTTATAGAATGTAATATACTACATCTGTATGACTTATTTGTTCCAATAAAAAGAAAACGTATTTCAGGCTACTATAAACCTTGGTTCAATCAATCAATAAGGCATCTCATTGAGCAAAGAGATATTACATACAAAAGGTGGAAACGTTATAAAACCACGGAGTTACACGATGAGTTCCGCCGATTAAGAAGGGATACCACTAGTCTAATTAGAACAACAAAAGCTGAATATTATTCTCAACGTTTTTCCAGTGCGCTTAATTCGAAAAAAACATGGCAAACTATAAAAGAAATCGGTATAGGGAGAGTAGAAAATAACAGAAATTTTTTGGCTGACGTAAATGAAATTAGTAAAACTTTTATGAATATACCTATGGTTGATTCCAACCCTGAATACTACGATTTCAACAATTCCTCACCAACAAATTTACAAACCACATATACAATACATAATTCAACAGAAAATTGTTCCTCTGGCAACAACCGTAACTCCAATTTGCACACTGATTCAGGTGAAATATTTGAATTTAAATGTGTTAGTCAATTTGATATAGTATTGTGCTGTTCAAAAATCAAGTCAAATGTCGTTGGATTTGATAATATGCATCCAAAATTTATTAAAATACTTTTGCCATTTATTTTACCTTATATAACATATCTTTTCAACAACATCATTACAAAAAGTTCTTACCCACTTAAATGGAAATATGCAAAGATTATTCCAATACCTAAATCAAACAAGGAGTTTAGGCCAATTGCAATCCTTCCATTTCTTTCTAAAGTCTTTGAAAAGTTGTTACATTCTCAAATAAGGGATTTTGTCCAAAGAAATAACTTACTTACTGAAAGGCAATCAGGATTTCGTCCAAAGCATAGCTGTGTCACAACTCTGTTGAGTGTTTCAGAAGAAATAAGGCAACAAATTGATAATGGAAAAGTGGTTATCTTGGTACTACTCGATCACTCAAAAGCCTTTGATACGGTAGATCACTTCATTTTATGTAAAAAGCTGAAACATATGTTTAATTTTGGTAACACCTCAGCTAAACTTATGTCTTCGTACCTATCTGATCGTTCACAATCTGTAGTTCTATATAACCGTATATCTACCAGAGTCTCTGTATCAAGAGGAGTGCCTCAGGGATCGATTTTGGGTCCCCTTTTATTTTCCATATATGCTAATGATCTACCAGATAAACTCAAATATTGTAACATACATATGTATGCTGACGACGTTCAGGTATATCTCAGTAGCACAGTTAAAATGCTGAATGCATCAATCGCCAAGCTTAATTATGATCTAAGTAACATACATAAATGGGCACTTGCAAATGGGCTTTGCCTCAACCCGAAAAAATCGAAATGCATCGTAATTCATAAGCGATTACTTAATCTTGATCCTGTTTTGGACGTTAAACTAAATAACAAGCAAATCGAAGTCGTAAACTCTGTCAAAAACCTCGGAATTATATTCAACGACATTCTCACCTGGACAAATCACATCAACATTGCTGTGGGACGAACATATGGAATGTTAAGAACACTCTGGGCCACTCAACATTGCACTCCTTTAAATATTAGAATACTTCTTGCTAAAGCTTATTTAATACCATCTTTGCTCTATGGGTGTGAAATTTTCTCAAATTGCGATGCTGTTAGTAAACGTAAACTAAAATCCATCTACAGAAATATTGTGAGATATGTTTTTGGTATCAGAAGATATGGCTCAGTCTCCATGTTTAACACAAAACTTTTTGGAATCTCGTTTGAAAACCTCCTTAAACTACGAACTCTTTTGTGTTTGCACAAGATTGTCTATGAGGAAACACCAAGGTATCTACATGACTTACTTAGATTTGGGAGATCCAGTAGGGGTAAAAGAATTATCGCCATTAGATATAGAACGCTTGTATCTGAATGGTAATTTTTTATCAATGCCATACGCCTTTGGAACGAACTGCCATATCACATCCAGCTATATAGTAACGCATCAAAATTTAAAATTGAAGTTCTAAAACTATACGCTTAACGTCTCAAATGATTGTTTAATGATTTGGTGTTTATGATTTTGTTTTTATGATTTTACATTTTTCAATTACTTTTAAATTATTTTTATGATAATAAATTTAAAATTGTTGTTAAAATGTTTAATGTTTAAATTAGATATGATTATTTATTTTAATTCTTTAAGTTAATTCTTATAAACAAATTAACCTGTTTAGCTTTATAAAATCCTATGCTGTAATTATAAGATTTAATCTTGTAGCATAGGACAGTCAATGAAATAAATAAAAAATAAAACAAGTCCAAAATAAAACAAGTTTGCCGACTAAGCCAACGATATGATTTAAATTAAGTTTTCCAACATAGCGCTCGTTATTACATTGCACCTTCTTCCTTGATTTTTTTTCAAATTATGAGTTAACATAAATACGTTTTCCCATGCCTTTAACATAAGCTGAGATATAAGAAATATTGCTTTGTTATTCTGCCGACGTTATTGCCAACTTCCTCAGATAATTTTCTTTAGTGTAGACCTAGGGTAAAATTTCACGTGAAATAAGTGCAGCTTACTTTATTTCGCAGTTGTAAAAATATGGTGCAAGCAACTTTATCACAAAAGAACAGAGTACAACTCTTTCAACATTATAGTACTTTTCCACATACATGTTTTGGGTCACAAAACTAGTTTTGCAGCAAAACAATTGTTTTGCTACTTGTTTTCCCATACATTTTTTATGTTCGAAAAACTCAAACAATATCTAGCATGTCGAAAATCATGAATACAACTTTGGGTTATCTATTATTGGTGAACGACATTTTCGAAAAAAGTGACAAATTTACCAAAATATCAAGACGTATATAATAGGTCTATGCAACTCTCCAGCTGATTTATTTGTTTGCAGCGTAAAAATAATAAAATAATGTAATAACAAGCTAGTAAATTATGTGCTTTTATATACAAACGTACATATATGTATGTATACTGTATATTAAAAAACAAACAAGGAAATTTCATGTTAAAGAAAAATATTTTTTTGGCTTTCATGTTTGTTTACAACATAAATGTCAAACTGATTTGGGAAATTCGAAAACCAAAACCAGTTTTACATAATGCAAACACTTTGACAAATTTTGCTCAAAACAAGTTGTTTTGCTCATAGTGGAAACATATGGGGGATTCATAAGGTGTCATAAAGTCATAAGTCTTAAAATAATAACGTGAAAAATACGACTGTTGTGAACAACCCCTCATAATTCAGTGTGCTATTTTGAATTTAAATCAGCTGATTTAAAACAAATATAAAAAAATAAATATTTACCTAACATCAAAATATATTTTTATTCTAATCCATGAATTAATAAATCAAATTAGATCTTACCTGCCAATTTTCCATTTTTAAGAAACAAATCACAAATAAATTTTATTTTGTTTGTTTACCAAACATCAGAGTCCTAAGCCGATATAATTATCGACGCAAGTATTTTGTTGCAAAAATTGATAGCCGCAGGTTAAATTCGGATATTAGCCGGATAAAACTGTACCATCAACAGCGACGGCTACAAAAACTAATGCGGCTCGGCTCAGCGCAGGTTTCTTCTGATTAATTAGTCTGGGATCACACTATGAAAGTTTTTTTTCAGAAAGTCTGAGTTTATGGTGAGAGGGGAAGAGAACATGCATTCCTTTTTCCCCTCTTGCCCATAAACTCAGACTTTCTGAAATAAAACTTTCATAGTGTGATCCCAGGCTTACATCAGCATAATAAACAAATTAAGCAAAGTTCTATTTATTTAAGACACTTTTTGTTTACAAAGCAAAAACAATATTTTTAAACCATTGTAAAATGTTAGAACATTATAACATGATAGCACACCTTGTGAATACCCCAATAGTATTATTTCATAAATATTCCGCACAATTTTTTTTTATGCGTTTTTACAGGGGGGTTATTATGTAATTCGATTCGAATCGAAAAATTTACGAATTCGTAAAAATTGTATTATGTAGTACGAGTTTCGTAAATTTATTTCCGAACGTTCGTAAATTTTGGGATTTTTTTCTACCCCCTTTCGAAAAACAAAAAATCCATTTCGAAAATGCAACTATGTAGTACGAAAGCAAAAGTCAAAAGTGTTAGTAACGTACGTATTTCTTTCGAATGCCATTTTGTTTGCGGAAATTCATGTACATATAAATTTATACACAAAAGTTAAATAAAAACTTTTAAAATGTAAGTACATATATGAATTTTATATTTGAATAATAAAAAAAATTGCTTTAATAGCTTAAAGGGAATCGTCTAAAAAAGGTGTATATAGATTGAGACATTCCCAATAAACGGTATTGGCCAATCTGATGTTAATAACCACCTTGCGCAAGAAATTTCAAGGTGGCTGCCAATTTTAAAATAGGAGGGACGGCAGTTGATCTCTGTGGTGCTTTTAAATCATTGCTGATGGAGTTCAGAACGTACATAAATGCGTTTTTACTAAGCCGTAAATTTTTCACGAACCTGAAAGTAATTTTTCTTTGTCAATAAAATCTTTTTACGCGCTTTTCGTATTTGCTTTAATTAAATTACTTACGAATTTTCATTGAGATGCATAATATTCGATGTATCTCTTATACACTTCCTTTGGACTCTTTCTTGAACAACATCTTCTTCATCACTTTCCCACGACAAAACACAATCCATTTTTAAGTTTTAATTAAAATATATTTTTTGTTTCTTGGATATTTTGAAAATTTTTGTAACCAATTTGACATTTAGAAAAAACTATGCAAAATGCTGCCAAGTTTTTACGTATTAAAACTTGGCATCATTTCGTTTTTCCCTTCAACTTTTATATACAACTGTGCAGAAGTTTCGAAAGTACTATGTAATAAGAATTTCTTTTCGATACGGAAATTTCTTTCGAAAGTATTTACATAATTACATAATAACCCCCCCGGATTTCACGTGAAATGTTGAACAGAGTACCAGGCTTAACAGATGTAAGAGCTTTAAGTCTGTTAAATACAAATAAGTAAATTAGCAAATGAAATCAGCAAAATGTAATCATAAAAAAAATTAAAACAAAACAAGATTTATTATTTATTATCTTGCACCCAAATTAATGCATATTCGGTAGTGCATTTATTAGGGTATTCATTTAATCGACCTTTTGCTTTAATTGGTTAATCGCTCGATTAATGCACCGAGGTTTTGGTTTAATCTGTTAATAATCGGATAATTTTGTTTTTGATCGGTTAACCGATTAATAAAGTTTTTTTTCTATAAATTAAGTATTTCCAATATATAAAAATGCATTAATTATTTATTATTTGGAGTTTATTAGTAAAAAAAATAACAATAACATACCAAACATGACAATTCTTGAACAAAAACGAGCAATAAAAAAAAATCATAGATATGTATTATGCACTTTTCAATTAATACATAATTGGTGTATTAACAAGGTGTGAAATCAAATCATATCGTCATAATGCCCTAAATAATAGGTATTTTAAAATTGTTTAAAAAATAGCGGTTTCACCCTTTGTATTAAGTTTACAACTCTGCTTTATGCCATGTTTCCACGGTACGTGCTTCGCTCTCTATTCATGCTTCACGTTCCAATCATGAACGAAGCAACTGCTTCGCCATACAAAATTTTGAGAGCGAAGCAAGTAGATTCAATATGAATCTACTTGCGAAGCAAGAAAAATTTCTCTCTTCTCCAATTTTTAATCCAAGTTTATCTGATCTAGCAGTAAAAATCGATTGTTTCAGAGTTGTCATCTCGGTTCGTTTCGCACCAGTTTTGGTGCTTTTTTAAATTTGTTCTACGATAGCAATCATGATGAAAATATTAACTTTATTAATTTGGAATAATTATTATAAATTTTTGATTTCTTTTTAAAAAGTTTTAAACAAGATTTATTAAATTAATTTTCGAAAATGTATCATCTTGTACAAATGAATGCAAACATATATGTTATGTATTTATATACAAATTTGTTTAGTTTTTTTATAAAGTTTTGGGTTTTTCTTGTTTAACTATGTAAATGTAAAAGGCTGTTTAATTGTTATAATTTTAAATATGTAAATATTAAACTTCTGAAAAAAATGAATTTTTAATTGTTTTTTAATAAAACGATAAATACTGAACTATTGTTAATTTTGAATCCCTACTAGATATTTACATTTGATCGCTTAAAAAAAACTTGAATATATTTTATTTAATTGCTCTAAAGAGTTTACCTTGTTGAATTCGCCTTGTATGAAAACAAACTAATTTGTTTAGTTTTTTTTGATGTTTGTTAAGTTTTATTTATTCTTTGTAAAAACTCTGAACTTTAAAGACTGTTTTATTGTTATACAGTAGAATCGCGAAAAAAATAGACCGAAATATTCTAAGAGTTGTTAACTTTTTCGAACTATTAAATTTTCTAAGGGGCATTTAATTGTAAAAAATGCAAAAATAAGCAAAGATTTTTCCAAAATAATAAGTGTGTTTTTTAAATTTATTAATTCGAGATAAGATAGCAAAAAGGCTTTAAAAATAAACTCGCTGAAAAAATCATTTTTATTAAATAATAAAAAAACCAAAAATTATTAAAAATTTCGTTAATAATACAAAATTTTAAAAATGTAAGCAAAAGTTTTTTTAATGAAAATTCGTATGATTAACAACATTTTTTTTACTTTTTGAATTTGACTAAAGATGTTTTGTCAAAATGCCACAGATATGTATAAAGAATTTTATTTTTTTGTACAAAAGCGCTGACATTGACATATGTATTGGCGTTTTTAAACAAGAATAATTGGTCCTTATTTTTTTGAAAATGAACACGGGGTCGCCGTTTCCGTCTATGGTGTCTGATATCTAGCAATGTTGGAACATTTTTCAATGCCAGCCGTGTAAAACCATCCGCAAGTATGGTTCCAACAAGATGAAGCCAAAGCGCACACTGCAAGGGACAATGGCTCTTTTACGGGACATCTTTGGTGAACGAATTAGTTCCGTACAAGTGATTTTAATTGGCCTCCGCGTCCACCGGATTTAACCGCCCCAGACTGATTTCTTTGGGGTTATTTGAATGGAAAAGTCTACATTAATAAGCCTAGATCCATCCATCAATTAAAATGCAATATACGCGACGAAATACACAACATAACAGCTGAAGTTTTGCGAAAGATTATGGAAAATGTGTTAAAAAGAGCACGAATTTGCGAAGCAGAAAATGACCAACACTTGCGATATACTATTTTTCATAACTAAACTAAAAATATTCCCCATTTATATACTGTATAAAAAAAATGAATAATTATTTCTTAAATAAAAAGTTATAAAGAATTCAAACACCTTCGTTAATTTTGGGCCACACCGTATATGCTGAGGATACGGATGACGTGAAGAATTTTAGTGTAGTTTGAAGTAGCTATTGTTTTATGGCTATTGCAAGATCTTTTCTTTGAAATTATATTCGTTTTTAGGATAATATTCGAAACATTGTAAAAGTAAAATTTGCAAAGTTTATTGCCAGTTATAAGTTTTTCTTAATTAAATTCACTTTCAGAAATAAACAGAAATAAATATCCCCGTAACTCAGAAACCGTTAATTTTATATGAATATGAATAAAGATTTTAAATAAATGGAATATTTTAAAGAAAGTAATTAAAATGCTTTTATTGTATGTATGCATTATTTTTATAACAGAAAGTTAGACGCAAAATGTCCATCACAAAACTAATTATTAAAATGTCACTTTCGTTTTACATATTTAGCGATTTAGTATCCAATATAATCATCAAACGGCCTTTTCAAAAACGTCGTTTTTCGGAAAAGTCAAAAAAATGTCGATATTTTGTTCATTCGTCGTCGCATCAGGAGATTTTTGCAATATCGGTGAAACATCTATATATATGCTTAATTCCAGCAAACAACTCTTATATGAAAAAGCAGGAAAAACGCTTAGGGCGATAATGATGTTAGTAAGTAAAAGTACTTGGAGTACAAATACATTCTTTAGTAACCCGCATGGATATTAAAAACATGATTCAAAAAACCACAATACAAAAACATATATCGAAGAAAACTTTATTAATTCAGTATGCAAAATGAACTTAATTGATGCATGGACTTCAACAGAAACGTCGATGAATGCAGATGACTAAAAGGAAAATAAACCAATACATACATACATATGTACATGAAATACAAATACTTCCCTGTAGTAAATTAAATAGTCAGTTGCAGAAAACACTAACTATAAGTTAACTATTTTTCAAATGACTACAAATTGGTTTAATTTACATGCAGAAATCAACCAAATATATTGCATAGAGGCACACGTAAAACACAAATAAAAGCAAAATACGTAAAACAAGCATGCCATGAAGTCAAATGAAAAAAATATATTCAAATTTATTAAAATAATTAAAAATTAAAACCATTCAAATCTGTTTATGTACTAGAAATTATGTACCGCATTTATTTCAGCACTATTATACATTATCATTTAAAGCAATTTGATGCAAAATGTTCTTTAATATTAATTTCTATATAAAAATATGCATGTTTGTTCATAGGAACATATATTTTTTTGACAAAAATTATTTCAAATTTAAATAATTTATTATAAACCGACTATACTATTAATTAACTACAAATAGGTTGAACAATAAGTAGTTAGTAGTCAGTTTAAAAGTCATGCAAAGATGGCCAATTGACTACTGCCTATGACATGCCTATGTTAAAATAATGAGTCGTCGACAAGGAAAATAGTCACTTAATCAACTAGATGTGGTTATATAAAAACCAGTTTGAAATTACTTATAAATGTGTTTGACTTCCTACAGGGTTACTTTACAAGTTGGTTTTTTCCTAGCACTTGTGTATGTATATTAATCACTTGAATATCGTTACGGAGTTAAATGCAGAGGATGCGAAAAAAGATGTGTATGTGTGTTATTTTGTGAATGTAGTAGTGCGTATGGCTATGTGGGTTTTTGTGTTTGGAATTCAATGTGGTTCAGTGTAAAGGGGCGTTTTGGCAAAGTCAAAGTTTATATAAGGTGCTAATAACTCTTTGAAATTTCATGCTAGACTAGTCTTTAGGAAAGCGTATGCAAATATTTGTAATAGCATTTCACTCCACCGTATCTACTTGGCCAGGACTATTCGCATTTTCATATATTGTCCTCTAGTTTCATCTCTATTATTGGATGCATTAAATGTTGGAGAAATTATAAAAGTAAAGTTATCGAAATTTAAATACTTATGTATGTTTCTTGACATGAGTACGAATCAGGCTTGCCAGAAGAATTCAAATTATAAGTGCTAAATCGAAAAAATAGAAGTGCTTAATTGTTCTACAGTGAAAAACAAAAGTGCTAGTTTTGTAACCTTGATTTTTATGAATATAATAAAAAATTTACATTTGAAATTTTTTTACATATGCATTTTGTTTAATATTGTTACGGCAAATACCAAAATTAAAATAAAACAACCGGATTAATATTCATGTGCTCTGTACAGCTTAAAAATAACTAAAAACATTTTATTTCAGTAATAAGTATACAGAAAAACAAGTAAAATAAAAAGACAGTGTTTCAGTTTTGCAAGTGTTGTCAACCGAATACAAAGTAGAGATTATTATTTATATACAGAATCTTTTACTAAGTCCCCTTTTAGACAGGCAAAGTTTACTTTGCAAAGTCTTGAGTTTATAAAAGGGAGGGGAAACTTTCAAATGAATCTTGATGAATCGCTTATAAATCTTGTAACTAAAAAAGTCTTAAAATGTGTAACCACAAAAAAGAGAATAGCGGGGAGTACAAACTTTGCTGTACTCACAAATTCCTTTTGTTTTTCGTTCGTATTTTTTACCTGAAGTTGGCTGCAACTTTATATTAATATATAACGTTGACAGAAAGTTTGGTAAAAAATCATCATTTGGCTATAATATGATTTTCTTGAAGAGAAAAATCTAAAAAAAAAATTTTTTAAATCAAATTGTTTATAACAAGGGGAAAAAAGTAAAAATTATTAATTTTATATTAAAAAAAAGAAGGAGAATATTTTCATTATTTCTTTAGTACTTATTTACTTAAATGAAATACATACCTTATAATAAATTTTTCATAACTAATAACATTACATGCAATATTCCCATTCAATCCTTATGTATGAATTGCAATATTTCACTATAATTTGGTATGAATTCTTTTACGATTGAAACGGGTAAAATATTTTATGCAATTGAAATTAATAGTTAAGTTAGATTTATTTAATTTATACATTAAATTTTAATACTTAATAGTTTTTTAAAAAAAAGAAGGCGAAAAAGGTTTGACAACTTAGTGGATTTAAGAAAACGCATTTTCTGTTTTTTAATTATACGAAGATTTAAATAAAACCTGTATAACTAATCAACTTTTGATTTGTTCATTATGTTTAATTTTGTATCAATATCACATTTAAAAATTATGTTCAATATCTTTTAATGTTTGTTTCTTTAATAAAAAAATAAGATTAGGATTAATATTTTGATTTTTAAACTTTTTAAAAATGTAAAGGTTAAGCTCTAATAAACAATTTAAAAATGTACAATATGCCTTATTTTTTTTAGTATTTTTAAGTTTCTTTTTAATTAATTTATAATACAATTGATAATGCATATAAAAATTAATATTGACCACTAATGAAAATACGTATACAAATGAATTTCATATCAATGAAAATCATAATTCATCCCTGAACTTTTAATGACGAGTCGTTTAACTAATGCGAACCCATTCTCGCCAATGACACGCTAATGTTAAAATCTTGCTTGTTTCGCCTAAAAAGAACCAGTGCATTATCCTTGGAATCCATGCATTTATTACTTTTTTAGATGCCTCTCTTTTGTCGGGCTATTATGGTTTATTATGTATAAAATTGAGCTGACGAATTGCCATATTTTTACAAAATTAAAAAATAAATTGTTTTCGGTTATATTTTCTGTACAAATTTGTCTAACAATACATTATAAATCCATTAATTTCTAAGGGATAAGAACGTCGAAAAGTCCATCTAAATAATGAAGTTTCATTGAAAGTAATAAAATTCTAATATGAAGCTATGAAGCTCCTACGTCATATGAAATCTTAAGGGTTCTTAATTTAATATTATATATTTTGATTCGATGTAATATAGAAGATATTTTGATAAAATTCTATTTAAATGTATTTTTCTAAATTAATGCTTAATGGAACAGTTAAACACTTATATTTTTTTTTCGTGTTTATTTATTGAATCTTCATAAAATATATGAACTAACAATAATTAATCAAATCTTAATCTAGTAATTCTTAGGTTTGCGTCCTGCCAATGCCAGACGACAGTACCCCTAAAAAACGGTTCACATTGGTGTTAAGCGCTCTTCTGATCGGATAAGTGCTGCAGTGTCTCTTCTCCTTAAGCGAGTGTGGCCACCATCATTTAAAATGTTTCGAGCTAATGGATTTGGGTGTGATTCGAGCCTTTTTAAGTATTTAATTGAATATTTTGTGATCATAGATTTTACTGATGGTGCATCGAGGTCTTTGTGAATGTTCGAGTTTTTTACATACCAGGGAGCGGACGTAACGATTCGAAGAATTTTGTTTTGACGCCTTTGTATTTTATCTATGTTGGAGGCCGAGGCAGTGCCCCATAACTGGATACCATAGCACCATATTGGCTTTAAGATATAGTTGTAAATAAGAAGTTTACAATCTAGACTTAGGGTCGAATTTCTTCCAATGAGCCAATTTATTTGAACTGCTTTTAGTTTCATTTGAGTTAACTTTGCCTCTATATGGCATTTCCACGTTAAACGTCGATCTAAATGTATACCGAGATATTTTACATTCGAATGTTGTGGTATTATTTGGTTATTGATTTTAATAGGGGGACATGATTCTCTACGCAAAGTAAATGTTATATGTATGCATTTTTGTACGTTCACCTTTATTTTCCATTGTTTTAACCATTTTTCCAATTGATATATATGGTCCTGTAGGTATCTAGATGCTTCGTAGCGATTTTCGTGGATGCTTAGAAATGCTGTGTCATCAGCAAAAGTTGATGTGTGGGTGTAGTTGTTGGTTGGCAGGTCTGAAGTATATATTAAATACAATATTGACTCTAAATTACTTCCCTGTGGGACTCCAGCATTGATCGGTTGGGTTGAACTTAAAAAATCTCCTTCTTTTATAACAAACTTTCGACCGACTAAGTAACTTTCTAACAGTTTATGTGTGTTAACGGGTAAATTAAGCTTCAATTTATGTATTAAGCCTTCATGCCAAACTTTGTCGAAAGCTTGAGAAACATCAATGAAGAGTGCAGAACAATATTTTTTTTTCTTCAAAAGTTTTTCTAATGGCGTTTACTAGTCTGTGTGTTTGTTCGATTGTGCTATGTTTCTTTCTAAATCCCAATTGATGATTTGGTATACTTTAATTTTCATCCAATATCGGAATTAATTTAGAAACCAACAGTTTCTCAAACAGCTTTGATATGTTAGATAATAAGCTAATCGGCCTATATGACTCAGCTCTTGTGTGATCCTTCCCTGGCTTAGGTATCATGGTAACTAGTGAGACCTTCCATTCTGAAGGGTAGTATTCTGTTCGTAAAATTGCATTAAAAATTAAAAGGATTAATTTTATTGCTATGCGGGGGAGCTCGATGATCATTTTGTTACTTATTTTATCGTAACCAGGTGCTTTCTTGGGATTTAGATCGGCAATAGCCTTTTCAATTTCTCTTATCTTAAATCTAAGGGGTATAGCTGTTCCGCTAATGACAGGTGGCAACTCGACTATTGTGTCGTTTGGTAAATTAGGGGTGAATACATTTTTTAGGTGTTCAACAAACAGGTTTCCTTTTTCAACATCATTTCTTGCCCAGCTTCCATTTGAGTTTCGCAACGGAGGTCTGGAAATAATCGGTCTTTTTAGATTTTTAGTTGCGCGCCATAATGAGTAGTCAGATTGTGGAGTCGCGTCAAGTTCATTAAGATATTTTTCGAGAGATGCTGTTTTCTGGGACTGCAGTAACTTTCTTAGTTTTTTTGTGCATTCTTTCAATAGATTTTTAAGCTGGGGCGATCTGTGGAGTTGCCATTCTCTTCGAACTCTTCTTTTTTCAACCAAGAGTCGCTCGACATCTGCAAAATATATTTGGTTATATCTGATTTGTTTAGGGGGTAAGGAGGAATGTTCAACAGCTTGTTTGAGACTTCTGTTAATATTGGTAATAGAGAGGTCTATATCTTCTGGTGTACGTAGCAATATATTTTCTGTACAGTGGGTACTTATATATCTTTTGTATTTTTGCCAATTTATCCGCGGGGCAGCTGTTGATAAATAAGCAGTTTTATTAGGGTTCATTATAGTAACTATAGTTGGCGTATGATCAGAAGATAGTTCAAGGGAAGCTTCTACACAAATCGTTTCTATCGGGATGTTTTTAACCACGCCAAAATCGATGACATCTGGGATTTTCTGTTGATCAGCAGGCCAGTAGGTGGGTTGTCCGCTCGCTATCACATTAAGACCCATTTTGGAAATTGTATTACATAAAACTCGACCTTTTGGTGTTATAAGACGTGTGCTTAGCGTTGTAATCACCAGCGGCCAGAAAACAGGGGCCTAGTGATTTATAATATTTATAATATTGGCTTTCTGTTATTGTATGTGAACAGTATAATGATGAAATTACTAAGTTTCGATTAAATTCTTCAACACAAATGTTTGTTGCTTGAATTTAGTCTTCACGAAAGTCACACATAAGGAAATGCTTGATTCGAGCTCTTATTAAAATGGCCGAACCCCCACAAGCTCTACCCCGAGGGTCCTTTGTATCATGTAGTATATAGCCATTGATTTGAAACGTATTTCTTGAGGTCAAATGAGTTTCAGAAACCATCATAACATCAATTTGTTTATTTTTAAGAAAGTATTCTAATTCATTTTTATGTTGGCGGATGCCGTTTGCGTTCCAAAAACAAATTTTTAGACAGTTCATGGCTTTTTGAGTTCAGCTTGCAATAACATCGATTGCATTCTTAACATTTCCTGCATCATATTGCCCATAGTGTGCGTAAAATTGTTGACAGTTTGCACTAGAGTTTCGATAGTTGATTCTAGACGATTTAAGTTAAAAACAGGAGTTTGGTCATTAGGCTGTGTGTTCAAAATTGGATTTGAGGCATTATTTGGAGAAAAATTTTGCACTGGCATAAAATTTGCTCTTAATACATTGGCGTATGAGGCACTGTTATTACTAGGAAGTGGTACTGAGATAGTTATAGGTATATTAGTTGCCTGAGGGGGATTTGATTTCTGTCCAGCTGATCGCTTAACGATGGAATATACAGGGCATCCTCTATAGTTTGCAGTGTGATTACCGCCACAGTTGCTGCATTTCTTTACGTTTGAATCATTTTTAGACTTCTCACACTGAACTGTGCAATGTAGTTCGCCAAAAACGACGCATACGGGGGGTAATTTACAATATGCTTTAGTGTGGCCAAATTCTTGGCAATTTAAGCATTGAATGGGACCATTTTTCTTGTGCGGCTCCTCTACCGTTATTTTTCTGTGTAGGATATATCTTATTTTATAAATGGGATGAGTTTCATTTTTCTTAAGCTTTATGTCACCGGTTTCTAACTCCACTCGAAATAGTGGTTGGGGAATCTTTTCTCTGTTTTTGATATTATTAATATTTTTTATTTTAAAGCCCTTGTCTTCTAAGAAAGATTTTATTTCGTCTGTGTCCACGCATGAGTCAATGCCTTTAATTACGACCTGAAGTCCTTTACTACTCTTTAGTTGATAAGTGTAAAAACTTTTTCTTAGAGTTTCAAAATTGGTGACAACTTTGCGAAAATCATTTTCATGGTTGACTTGAATTTTTGTTTCGTTAATGTTTCCGCGCTTAATTGAAGTCACATAAAAAGAGTTTTCGCCGATCAACGAGATCAATCCCTTTATGAGCTCGTTGGAATTTTGCTCTCTGAGATATATTGGGGGTGGTTTAGAGGATTTAGGTGCCTTTGGTTGATCGGAAATTTCACCGTCTAAAATTGCAAATCGATTTTGGGAACTTAGCCTTTCAGTTAACCCATCTTTGTGTACTTTTGAAGCCGAAGCTACTGCTGAAGAGGTAGGACTACGACCTCGTTTAAGCACTGTTATGTATCTGTCAATACCAACTTGCACTTTGGGCTTTTGACAACTTTTTACTTGTGATGCTGAGTTTTCCATTTTGTCAGGTATTGGGTTAATCGTTTCATCACTTATTTGGTTTGATTTTGCCGCTGAGGTAACACTTGCATGTAGCCGTTTAATATTTGTTGTTGTATTGTAGTCAACCGTACTTGTAAAAACTGAGGGTGAGAGGGAACGCGTTCGAGTGATAGGCTTAGCCGTTAGGTAATTGCAATCAACAATTCTTTTTTTTATTTCTGCATTGGTTTCGTTAGCATTAACTATCACGTATGCATTTCTTTCACTTTGTCTTGTTATATTTTCATTATACAAATTCATATACTTTACTGTTTACTGTTTTACTGTGCTCTTATTATTTATTATGTTGTTGTTATACCGAATATAGAAAACAAAAACAAAAAGTTTTTTATTTTTTTTTCTACGGATTGTATGTATGTATGTACATACATACATATATTTTTTTTTGTATTTTTTGCTTATATTTTTAATATGCTTACTGTTCACTTTTATAATAAATTTTATAAAATTAAAATTATATTATAGAGCGTCCATTCGCTTTTAAATAAAAGGTTTAACAAAAACAAATTTTTGTCAAAAAAAATAAAAAAAAAATTTTATCGTTTGCAGAGTTAAAAAAAACACGTCTGTTCTCAACGAGCACCAAGAAAACTAAACACTTATATGTACGCATATACAAACTTTGTTTAAAAATTATCATATAAATGGAAGGTGTTTTACCTTTTGGTACGAAATACTTGGTTTTTTGTTCTTTAGTACATGTATGAAACTTTATAATTTTTTTTTTTTTTTTTTTTTTTTTTTTGTTCATTGTTTATTTATTGAATCTTCATATATTAAATATGAACTAACAATAATTAATCAAATCTTATCCTAATACTTTATTTATGTCCTGCCAGTGCCAGACAAAAATTTTCTTTATCACGGGTTCTGTTCACATATATAGGTGCTTATCGCTCTTCTAGTTGGGTAAGTGCTGCAGTGTCTCTTCTTCTTAATCGAGTGTGGCCGCCATGATTTAAAATATTTCGAGCTAGTGGATTTGGGTGTTGTTCAAGCCTTTTTAAATATTTTACTGCATATTTTGTAATCATAGTTTTTACTAATGGCACATTGAGATCCTTATGAATGTTTGAGTTTTTAACGTACCAGGGAGCTGCTGTGATTATTCGAAGAAGTTTATTTTGACGCCTTTGAATTTTTTCGATATTAGAGGCCGAGGCGGTGCCCCATAGTTGAATACCGTAGCACCAGATAGGCTTTAAGATAGAGTTATAAAGTAGAAGCTTGCAATCGAGACTAAGGACAGAATTTCTTCCAATAAGCCAATGAATTTGAATGGCTTTTAGTTTCATTTGAGTTAATTTTGCCTCTATATGGCATTTCCACGTTAATCGCCTATCCAGATGTAAACCGAGATATTTTACATGCGAATGTTGGGGAATTATTTGATTATTGATTGTAATAGGGGGGCAAGATTCCCGGCGCAAGGTGAATGTTATATGTACGCATTTTTGCTCATTTACCATTATCCTCCATTGTCTTAGCCATATTTCTAGTTGAAATATATGATCCTGTAAATAACGAGATGCTTCATAACTGTTTTCGTGTACGCTTAGAAAAGCTGTATCGTCTGCAAATGTTGAAGTTTGTGTGTAGTTGTTTGTTGGTATGTCCGAAGTATAAATTAAGTATAAAAGAGGGCCAAGGATGCTGCCTTGTGGAACTCCAGCGCCAATTGGCTGAGGTGAACTTAAAAAATCTCCTTCTTTAATAATAAATTGACGGCCGACTAAGTAGCTTTCTAACAGTTTGTGAGTGTTTGCTGGTAAATTTTGCTTCAACTTATGTAGTAAGCCTTCATGCCAGACTTTATCAAACGCTTGCGAAACATCGATGAAGAGTGCTGAGCAATATTTTTTTTCTTCAAATGCTTTTCTTATAACATTTACTATTCGATGAGTTTGTTCAATTGTGCTGTGTTTTCTTCTAAATCCAAACTGATGGTTTGGAATACATCTATTGTCATTTAAAATTGGTGTTAATTTTGAAACTAATAATTTTTCAAACAGCTTTGACATATTTGATAATAAGCTAATAGGCCTATATGACTCAACTTTTTTATGATCTTTCCCTGGCTTTGGTATCATGGTAACTAAGGAAACCTTCCATTCTTGCGGGTAGTATTCAAGCCGTAAAATAGCATTAAAAATAAAAAGTATAATTTTCTTTGCTATGCGAGGTAGCTCTAAAAGCATTTTATTACTGATCTTATCAATACCAGGTGCCTTCTTAGTGTTTAAGTCACAAATAGCCTTTTCGATTTCTCTTATTTCAAATCTTATGGGAATAGATGCTCTGGCAGCAATAGGTGGTAACTCGACCGCAATATCGTTAGATAAATTTGGTGTAAATACGTTTTTCAAGTGACTCACAAACAGATTTCCTTTTTCAATATCGTTTCTTGCCCAACTACCATTCAAGTTTCTTAATGGTGGCTTTGATATAACTGGCCTTTTTAGATTTCTAGCTGCACGCCATAATGAGTAGTCAGATTGTGGAGTTACATCAAGTTCCATAAGATATTTTTCTAGAGAAGCCGTTTTCTGGGTCTGCAGTAAGTTTCTAAGCCTTTTTGTGCACTCTTTTAATAAATTCTTAAGTTGCGGGGATCTGTAAAGTTGCCACTCTCTTCGAACTCTCCTTTTTTCAGTCAAGAGCCGCTCGACATCTGTGGAATATATTTTAATATTTTTTGTTTTTTTGGGGGCAGTACTAGAATGTTGAACAGCTAGTTTCAGATAACTGTCAAAATTCACAATAGAGCGATCTACGTTCTCCGGTGTTCTAAGCGGAATATTTTCTGTGCAATGGGTACTGAGATATTTTTTAAATTTTAACCAATTAATTTGTGTGGCTGACGTCGCAAAATAACCAGTCGGAGATACAATTCTATTGGGGTTCATTATAGTAATAACTGTAGGTGTGTGGTCGGAGGATAATTCTAAGGAAGATTCAACACGAATAGCCTCTGTGGGGATGTTTTTAATCACGCCAAAATCTATAACATCTGGAATTTTTTGCTGATCAGTAGGCCAATATGTTGGTTGTCCGCTCGCGACCACATTTAAATCCATTTTAGAGATTGAATTAAACAAAACACGACCCTTTGGTGTTATAAGTCGTGACCCCCAGAAGGTATGTTTAGCATTATAATCACCAGCGGCCAGAAAACAGGGTCCTAGTGATTTATAATATTCACAATATTGGCTTTCTGATATTGAAAATCTAGGTGGAGAGTATAAAGATGAAATTACTATGTTTCGATTTAACTCTTCAACACAAACGTTTGTTGCTTGCAGATAGTCCTCACGATGATCACACATTAAGTAGTGTTTGACTCGAGTTTTTATCAAAATGGCAGAACCTCCACAAGCTCTATCTCGAGGGTCCTTGGTATCATACAGTATATAACCATTAATTTTAAAACTATTTCTTGAGGTCAAATGAGTTTCAGAAACCATCATGACATCAATTTGTTTACTTTTAAGAAAATATTCTAATTCATTTTTATGTTGGCGGATGCCGTTTGCGTTCCAAAAACAAATTTTTAAACAGTTCATCGCTTGTTAAGTACAGCTTGCAATAACATCGATTGCATTCTGAGAATTTCCTGCATCATATTACCCATTGTGTTAGTAAAATTATTTACTGTTTGCACTAATGTTTCCATGGTTTTTTCTAGACGACTTAAATTAGGAGTTTCTTCGTTACTTGGCGCAGCACCTTGCATTGAAACATGGTTTGATTTAAGGACGTTAGCGTAAGAGGTTCTGTTACTACCAGGCTGCGGAGCCTGAGTGTCATTAGTGTTTACTTGATTTGTTACCTGCGTTTGAGGGGGATTAGGTTTCGGTCCAGACGACTGCTTGACGATAGTGTATACAGGGCATCCTCTATAATTGGCAGTGTGATTACCGCCACAGTTGCTGCATTTCTTTACGTTGGGGTCGGTTTTAGACTTATCGCAAAGAACTGTACCATGTAATTCACCACATACTACGCAAACAGGGGGTAAGTAGCAGTATGCCTTAGTATGACCAAATTCTTGGCAGTTTAAACACTGAACGGGTCCATTTCTTTTGTGCGGCTCCTCTATCGTGATTTTCCTGTACAGAATATATCTCAAACTGTATATAGGATGAGTTTCGTTTTTTTTTAGCTTAACATCGCCGGGCTCTAACTCCACTCGAAATAGTGGTTGTGGATTTTTTTCCCTATTTTTGATATTTACAACATGTTTTATTTTGAAGCCTTTCCCTTCAAGGAATGCTTTTATTTCTTCAGGGTCCACATATGAGTCAATTCCCTTAATCACTACTTGAAGACCTTTGCTGCTCTTCAGTTGGTATGTATAAAAACTTTTTTGTAATGTCTCAAATTGGTTAGTAATTTTGCGAAAGTCATTCTCATGATTTACTTGAATTTTTGTCTCGTTTATACTACCACGTTTGATTGCCGCTACGTAAAACGAATTTTCACCAATTAACGAAACTAAACTCTTTATTAGCTCGTTTGAGTTTTGCTCCCTAAGATATATAGGGGGAGGCTTGGACGATCTTATGACATTTGGTGCTTCAGAGGATTCATCCTCCAGAATTGCAAAACGGTTTTGAGAATTTATCTTATCAAAAGATGGTACTTTTGAGGCCAAAGCAACTGCTGCAGAGGTAGGGCTGCGACCCCGTTTAAGCACTGTAATGTACCTGTCCATACCAACTTGTACTTGAGGCTTTTGACAACTTTTTACTTGTGATTTTTCCATTGCGTCTGTGTTTGTATTCATGGTAACATTTGTTACTAAAATTTTTTTTGCCGAAGCGGCAACACTTGCAGGCACTAGCGAGAGATTAATATTTTTTAATGTCTCAGCATCAACCGACTTTGTAAAAACAGAGGGCGAAAGGGAACGTGTACGAACAATTGGTTTAGCCGTTAGGTAGTTAATATTGTTTTGTTTTGTTTTATTTGTTTCAGGATTGCACTCTTTAGCATTTACTGTTACGTATGCATTTCTTTCATCTAGTTTTATTGTTGTTACATTGTGACTGCTCATGCAAAAAGTTGTTTTTGTTTTTTCACCGTTTTGCTGTGCTTTTTTATTTTTATTATTTATTGTATTCCACCAAAAATAAGAATTTTAAACTAAATGTTTTTGTTCAGTATATGTATACATACATTTATACATATATTTTTTTTTAATTTTTGTTTATTAAATTTTTCGTTTTTGATAATTGTTCACTTTTATTTTAAGAATTTATTTAAAAAATGCGTCCATTCGCTAAATTGTTATATTAAAATGTTATTAATAATTAAAATTTTAATGCGGGGTTAAGAATACGCGTCTGTATCACAACAAAGCACAAAACTAACTGGAAACTTTATAATAATACGGATTTTTTTTCACAAATAATTTGTTTCATCTTTGTGTATTCTTGGCACTGGGTGCAAAAGTGAGCAAAACCAATAAAATACAAGCTGATTTAAAACTTCATTTTTTAAAAATTTACTGCTTTAATAAAATTATGTATTTTGTACAATCAAACTTAAAGTAAATCATTATTTTTAAAAATAAAAAAAATCATAATTTAAGAAAAAAAATTATATGGTATTTTTGTCAAAAAAAAAATCAAAAATATGATAAATTCATCATTCTGGCAACGCTGTTTACATAACATATTCAAACAAAAGAAAACAAAACTTTGTGTGTCTAAACACCGAACAAAGTTTAAAAGAGAATTCAAATAACTTTGTCAAAGTAAACTTTACCTGTCTAAACGGGGACTAACAAATATAGAGCTTATTATAATGTTTTCTGATAAATATGTTGCATTAATGTAATTTTTGTGTTCGTTTGCACAAAAAGTACAAATGTGGGAAAAATTTTCAAGTTCTCTTGTGAATAAGTTGATGAAAAACATGTTGCATATTCAACCCTTACTTTTATTTAAGGTGATCATACAACTTTGGTACTTACTTTAGTTGTAGAACCAATGTTTTATTTTCTTTGTCATAATTAATACCGTTTTATTATTTTAAAACAATATATAAAAATATTTACATATTAAAATGTAAAAAGTCTATGTACATTTTGGCACTTTTCTGATGAACCGTTTTTTTACAATATCGTCCGATATGTTTAAAGTGAACATAATAGTACTGTTTTTATTCTAGTTCTTAACCCTACAAGAAATGCATAACCAAAACTAAAAAAATTACTATTACTATAACACTATATTGGTCAACACTACCGGTCATATAACTAGTAAAATGACCGGTAGTCTTCTTGTAGGGTAAGGTACGGTCACATATGGCAAACATTTGTCAAAAAATATCAAATATTTGTTTGCCCTAATCTGACCACAAAATATTTTTGAGGGGCAAACAGAAAAACAGCTGATTTTGGGCAAACAAAATTATTTGCTAGCAAACAAAAATGCTCCTAATATGACCATTTAACGTCAAATATATTCCTCGATTTTAGGCAAATAAATATTTGTTCTTACAAAAATTTTGTAAGACCAAACAGCGGCAAATAAAAAAGGTTTAAAATAAAAATTATTGAATAAAATTGAAAAAATTAAATAATTTTTTAATGACGAAAAAACTTATTTATGTAAAAAAATTTTCCTGTGTTCTCTTTTTAGCAAAGAGTTGCGCGGTAAGAACGTTTCAAGATGTTACAAAATACATTTTTCTTAAGTAAATAGGTAATTTATTTAATATGGGTATAATATATAAGCTAATGTTACGAATAATGCATTGCAAGAATGGCGTATCTATATTAATAGTTAAATTTTCTAGAGTGTACCAGTTTGGGGTCAGTGGACAATCATGGACCCGCTAAAATAAAATTATATAATGAATTTATGATTTATATAAAACTTATTAGTGCCGAATAATTTACCGACATCGACATCTGTATGAGATTTTTTCGTCTTGAAGTGATTGTAGCAAGTGACCTAGAACCAATTTTCGGCCTACCAAGACGACATTTTGACACGACATGCAAGCTATTATAGAAATTATTGCCAAAACCAACATTTATAAGATTATTATGACCTTAAAAGCTATTTAGAGATGGGATAAATATGGATCGATTACAATTACAGTTGGTAAGGTGATAATAGATTGTCTGTGGGCACAAAACTTTTCTCCAGAAATAAGTTTTTTTGAGCAACAAAGATACGCGAAAATTGCAAAAATAGCGATAATTTTTCATATATTAAAATTGATTAAAAGTCCCTAAAACTATAAGGATTGGTAAAAATTCTTTAAATATTGCTAAATCAGTGTAAATTTGCAAAATTTTGCGATATTTGTGTGAAAATACGTATTGTTTTCATTATATAAAGAACATTTCAAACTAAAAACCAAAATTATGTTTTTTTGCTAAAAATGTTCTCACATATAAGAATTAAAGTCGATTCGTTTTACTTTCACTAACCCCTTACCACTCTTATCGAAAACGAATACAAACATGTGGAGGTGAATTGCAGAACACAAAAAATGCTGAAGTAATCCACTTTCGAGTGAATTCAGATTCTAGAACACACCCGATTATCTCAAAAATTGCGACATGTACTTTGCGAATAAGGTTAACATCGACAGCTAGCCGGACGGATGGACATTGTTATATCGATTTAGAAAAGGATGCTGACGACAAATAAAAATGTTGGTCGCAAGTTCGTCCAAGCGGTTTGGATTGAAATTCAGCACTTTTGGTTCAGTAGGAAAATAGTTATGTAGCGAAATATGAAACAACCTCTCGAAAAAAATTAATATTTATTTACACATACATATTAACGTAAATTGCACAAACTCAATTTATATGTCTAGAAATCATATACATAACTAAATTTCGTGAAGATCGGTCTATAATTTACAATAGATCCACTGTCTAAAACACTTTATTGCTTGCGTCTAAAACCGTAACAAATAATGGTTTAGGTTCATAATGTATATTAATTTAGTTTACAAGACTGCAAATTACTTCGCCAAATTGCCTTTATCCCTTAATTTGTTATCTTAATCCTCTTTTACTTTTAAAAATGCTGTTCTCGCTCTGTACCATAAAACCATAAAATTTTCAATATTTTGCATCAAAATGTTAATTTTTAGTTTTAATGAAAAGTAATTTTATTTATTTAATTTTTATTTTTGACAATTTGTTCAAATATTTATTTTAAGGCAAATATTTTTATACGTGAACACAGGGCAAACATGTTTTCCCATTTTTTATTTGAAGGTATTTAATATCTCTTTGAACAAACAAAAATGGGCAAATAAATGTGCGTAGTGTGACCAGCAAATAAAATTTTAATTTTTGACAAATGTTTGCCATATGTGACCGTACCTTTATCAAGGTCCATCCAATAGAAGGTTGCCTCGCTGAACTTTCTAAATAGCTGATGGTTTTTTGTCGCAATGTCTGAGAAAACATACATTTGCTTCTCTAAAGCCCGACAATGATTTTTGTAGCGTGGTTTACGGTTTACCCCAATTTATTACACAATATTTTTTAATCCTTTTTATTGTGTTGTCTTTACATAATTTATTTACATGCGTCCTCTTTGGGACTATCGGTATATCATGTTCTACTTGTGACTTATTTTAATTTTTATTGGAATAATGGAAATCAGGTACATAGTATGTACTACATACTACACATTTAAAAGTTTTATTATTTTTCTTAAAGCTACGTGAAAATCAAAGTGTTATTAATTAGTTTATGATCGATAAAGTAAAAAGACCTACTTGTGAAAATTTTAATCGTAAATTTGTGTAGAGCCAGAAATTTCGTCATTTTAAAAAGGTATGTATATAAAGGCAAAACCTTTCACAATCTGCATTACTCAACAAGCGAGTTTAGACAAGACAAATATTAATTTAAAATATAAAAATAAAAAATGAGCGAAAAACTTAGAAAAATGTTGTGTAAAAATGAGCCGGATATATTTTATTATGTGTGCGGCAAATTTATTACCAAAACAAAACGGCGCAATTTTTCAATTGTGTACCAAATTAAATACTTAGATTATTTTCAAATAAATGAAGAAAACATTGACCAATACTGGACACCAAGTTCAATATGTCAAAATTGCAGAATTATTTAATAAATCAAATATTTTTTTTAAATATGTGTATACTGTAGCCCGTTTCTGTATTTTTCGCATCGTAAAATTTTCCGCATGAAACCAGTGAATCGGGACAGAAACAGTGCAAAATGAAACAAAAAATGGTTTTTCTCGCACAAGTGTTTCTGTATCTTTCCGTTGCGAGAATTATCTGTCATTTTAATAATTTTCCAGCAATTAAAAAAAATAGAAGGAATATAAATGATAAATGCATAATTTATATGATGTAAATCAAGGCCCATTGAAAAGGTCTGTGCAAGAAGCCTGATGATCATTGTTTATGTTCTTTTTAGTTGTCAAAAGTTGTTAACATGTGCATGTATACGTTTATGGTATGCCACACATACACGTTTTTTCCTTTTGCTTTGTATATGTGGTAGTAAATTTTTGACAACTAAAAAGAATCGTATTTTGTTTTTGTACAAGTAAGCAGACCTGATAGATGGGCCTTGATGAAAATAAACAAAAAACAATTGTTATATATTGTTTGTTTAATGGCCTGTTCAACTATCTCGACAGCAAAACGAAGCGATCGCCATCTATTCGCTCGATATCGAATCAGATTGGGTTCAACAATTCCCTGTCGGACTTTGAGTTAACTTAAAACTAACTTATTGTCAACCAGAAATGAGTCACAGGTGACTAAAAAGCTAGCTCATTTCCCTTGTTAAACTCTATTCAGTTTTAACACGTAGTGTCATCAGAGCGAGTCAGTACTCACTCACTCTGCATAAGTTTCAGCTAACCATAAGCTAGCTCATTATGAGTTAGCTTGCAGTGCATAAAGTAAGAGGGCACTATTAGTTAGGCATAAATTGACTAACTTATAATTGGGTTTTACTAGGCAGCTTGTAGGTCATCAGAACAAGTCAACACTCACTCCACCCTTCATATTTATATTGTTATTAACTAATTGTGTAGGTATATACATATTTTTTTTATTTCTTACAATATTTATAATAAATTTTATGTATTTAACTTAATTATTTTAACAAATAGAATCTGTGAATTTATTTCTCATTGTGGGTACATTTATTATACATATAAATTTTCATATTATCCGAATGTGTATTATAAGTCAAATTACAATTCAATTTCAATTTTATTAATTTTATGAAATAACTTGACAAATTTTTCTCTGTTAAATGAAAACAAAAAAATATTTCAACATAATAAAGTTTCAACTGTTCATGTTTTTTAATTTTTGTTTATTTCTGTACCAGATTTGAGTTATTTCTAAAGTTAGTTAAAAATGAGTTAGTTAAAAGTCAGCCTAATTTTGAGTTAGCTCATAAAAGTCCGACAGGGTTTCGACAGCTTTCGATCGCTTGCTCTTACGCTTGTAAATATTTTTTACTTACGTATTAAAATAATTAAGTATTGCCATATTAGATATTTCTATATTTTGTTGCTTTTTTGTTCAAAAGTATGAAAAATAATACTAAATTGCTTGTTGACAAATACAACCTCGTTTGAAATTTTATCAGCTGTATAAAAATGTCAAAAAATAAAAAAATCCGTTTTTGTTGAAACCAAAACTAAAGAAAAGTGTAAACAAAAATTGAATTTTATCAAAAACAAAATATTCAAGCAAAAAAAATTAATGATACAAAAAAATAAATAAATAAGTCAATCAAACCAAACGTAAAAGAAAGTTGAATAAGTACCAAGTCAATATTTTGCTAGCATCCGCTTGCTTCTTGGAAGTAGTTACTATTGTTTCGTTTGACGACAAATTAACGACAGTTGTTCCTCAACAACCATATTCCTCTTTTTTACCTGTAGAGCAGTTTGTATTTTATTTCTTACTCTATCCTTCTTCGTTTGGATGAAGTTTTAAAATTTTTAATGTTTTCCTTTAGAATTTGTAGTGTTTCACATAATATTAAGGGGCCTGTCTCTTCAATTTTGCTTTCTTGTGCAACCACCGTCGCAGCTTAAGAAACTCTTGGCGGTGATTCTGATATCTCCTGACTGAGTTTCAGCACATTTAACTTTACCAAAGCAGCGTCCGATCATTTGTATGATCTAGGGAAGTTAAATAGTTTTGTTTATAGGTACCACCACCGGTTTCTTGCAGGCTTTTTTTATTTTCTAAAATTTATTTTTGTCCTACATTTCAAATCTTCCCATGTCTGTAAAAATATGTAATATTTTCAAAACCAATTCAAGCTATGGTTGTTTTCTGCCTTTAAATATAATGTGGGATAAAATTTCCCGCCTTGAATAGAATGGATGGACCAATGACGCTTAGTTTAAGGCCTATTATTTTTCATTACTCGCCCATTGAAAATTTATTTGCTCCAAACACTGGTGCACCTTTCGCCATCTTAGGATGTTCCTCCATTTATTCGCCTAATGTAAGCAATATGTCACTCATTTTTTTCTCTCAAGAAGCGTTTTCGAGATAGTCGCGAAAATCATGTTTTTCTGCAGTTGTTTTAGCTCGTTATTTTGAAAATTGAATTGTTCATCTGAATTGTAAAAACTATTGAATAAAAATGTTTTCCTCTTTCAGCACATATTTATACTGTGTTGATCGGATAAAAATTTACTGTGCTACAGGCCATTCGATTTAAAAAAATTATTTTTTTATGTTTTTAATATTAAACGTTTTCAGTCTCTCCATTAAGGCATTTTTTTCAAATTAAAAGGCTTGTAATTCAGTGAATTTTTATCCGATCAACACACTATAAAGAAAGGAGGATAAACATATTTATTCGAAATTTTGGAAATATAATATTAATCCAGACAAACACGATTTTCGCGAATAACTCGAAAACGATTATAAGAGAAATAAATGAGTGCAATATTTCAGTTTACGCGCCCCATTAAGCTTAAACAAAGTCTAATTTTTAAGTCTAATTTGTTGTGGCGTATTGTAATCAAAAAAAAAATTACCAATTGTTCTTTATTTTTTTTATAATTTATTTAAATTACCCTTAAATATTTCTTGTTTGTTATAAATACCATGATTCGACAACAAAACAACAAGTGAGTGGTTTTGACATTTGTTTTCGTAATGTCGACAATACCTTCGATATTAATAAGCCGCTTTTTGTATGAAAGTACTTACGTTTTCTTTCGAGTTGTCGTCTAAACGAATGTTCGTATAGAATAAAGTTAGTTGAACCTAAAATAGTTTTCGATCGCTCGTTGAACAGGCCATAAATTTTTGTTAGCCTTTTCTTGTTTTGGTTTTAATCAGTGCTGCCAGATAAATTTGTGTCAAAATCGTCAATTTCCTGAGAAAAAAAATAAAAAATATCGTCTTTTTTGTTTTAAAAATCGTGCAATTTAAAATCAATTTTAAACAAATTTGTTTCGACTTTTATTAAAAAATAATCAAACAAAAACATAGTTAAAGTTCATGGGTATTTAATAATTATTATTTAATAATTGAGATATAAATCTTTAATTTACCTTTTCCTATAATCTTTTTCTTTTTTACCTGAAATAGACTTAGTAGAATACCTTGTAGTTAAAATTATAAAAATCGGTTCATAAATAAACGGGTTAAAGACCCAGTAAAATCTTCGCCTACAAAATAATATGTTAAGTAATCAGAAACACATAAAAGCACTACATACAATTCTACTGAAAAACTAATGAATTTTACAAGGGTTGTGCCAAAAAGAACAAATTCAAAAGTAAGTCATTTTTTTTATCTTAAAAAAGTAGTTATCGAAGTTCTTATGGAAGAAAGCTACTTAATAACGAGTGAAAGTTATCCATTTTGAAAAAGTTTTTACTGGGAGACAAACAAATTTCTTTCTTGCCGGAATAATGGTTTTGGCACAAAAGTGTACATATAAGATAAGAATATCAAATATCAATCATATTTTGTATATGTATATAAGAAGTATTAAATGTTCAAAATAAGCCAAGTCAGTCCATTACTTTCCCTCGAAATTTTGCTTTTGCCGATACATTTTTTAGGGAAGAAACAAACAATTTCGAGGACAATTTTCACAATAGGGATAAATATAAAAATTTAAGCAGCCTTGTTTCTAAAGATATCTTTTTTTTTTAATAAACAAACATATAAAAATATTTACAATTATCTTATTTCGAAGACTAAGGGGCTTATAGTGTAAAACGCAACGCCAACAATTTCATTAAAAGCAAAAATAAAATAAAATATATTTTATAAACTTGTTGTTGCTTTCTACAGACATTCATATTATTTTTTTTTCAATTTTTAACGCCACAAAATAGAAGTGTTTGAAATTTAAAAATTCAAGATGAATTTCTATAGAAAGTAACAACAAAATTATAAAATATTTTTGTTTTTGTTTTTGCTTTCGTCACTTTTTTAGAAAAAATCATCAAAACGTCACTTTGTTAATATCGGAACAAAAAATCGACAAGATGACGATAACTCGTCAAATCTGGCAGCCCTGTTTTTATTATATTTATTTCTTTTGTTGACGTTTCGCTTTTATTTGACACTTAATTACTGGAAATATTCCAGTATAAACAGAATTTGTTGTGTCTGTTTTCGCATTCAAATACAGAAACACTTTTATCTCATAAATCGAGAAACGATGGAATTTTTTGTTTCACACTTCATGTAAGAAATTTTACGATGCGAGAAATACAGAAACGAGCTACTGTTACTTTTTCCTTCTTATAGAACACACAAGAAAACTATACAACCCATGCTGTCTGATTGCTATTTTTGTTTAAGTAGTAAAAGCGGGTTTGGAAAACATATGCAATGGTCTGCAGGTGGATTTACACTTCCCGTTTTACCATGTACTAACCTCTTATCACCCCCCCCTAACCATCATCTTCGAGCATGTGTACTACATCAGATGATAGAACACCAAAGCTTTACAATCAACTTGAGCTTAATGATCTTATAAGAGACATCGAACTAACAAAAGAGAAATCGCGCTTAAGAGAGCGAATTTTCTTACACGTCAAGTCGACTGCATACCGGAACGGACATAAGCCATATGCCAATTTTTATATAACAAAAGGCAATTTGTGTTTTTGTTATGACATAAAAGGTCTTTTTGAGAAGCTCGGCCCTAAATATCTTCCAAGTGACTGTCGGTTATTTGTTGATAGTAGAAGGGAGAGACTTAAGGCTGTTTTACTACATATTTGCAACGAGAAGCCATCTATACCTATTGCACATGCCGTGAATATGAAAGAAACATATGAAACAATTTATTAAGAAATAGAAAGTGTGTTGCGACTTAAAAGTTTTGCTATTTTAACAGGCCTTCAAAGTGGCTATACAAAGAATTGCTGTTTTCTCTGCCTCTGGGATAGCCGAGATCGCAAAAATCACTACATAAAAAAGGATTGGAAAATAAGAGCCATAAGCACCTTAGGCCTACATAATGTAAGGTACCCTGCGTTGATTAAAAAGGACAATGTAATTTTACCACCACTACATATAAAGCTCGGCATAGTTAAAAATTTTGTAAAAGCACTAGACAAGAGAGAAGAGCCATCGATTATTTGAAAACAATATTTCCAAACCTTTCGTGTGCAAAAATTGCCGAAGAGGTTTTCGATGGCCCTCAAATTAGAAAATTGCTTCTAAGCTCTAACTTTGAAGAGTTATTATCAGCAGATGTGAAAGCTGCTTGGAATTCATTTCGACAAATTGTTTCTAACTTTCAAGGAGTCTAAATTAAATTATTATCGGGCTCCACGAAAAGCTCCCCATTGAAATAACGCCCAGGAAATAACCCCCAATGAAATAAATCCCAAAAAATAGGAAATAACACCCAAAAACAGTGAATGAAATAACATCGAAAAATAAATGAAATAAACCCCAAAGCGAAAACGAAACAACCCCCAATATTTGGGAGTTATTTCATATGAAATAACACCCAATGATGAAAATAAAATAACCCCAATGAAATAAACCCCACCAGCAACAAAAATGAAAATATGCCCAAAATTCATAAAAGAGTCAGTTTCACCAAGGATAACCCCAAAAAAGCAACACCTTTAAAAATGAAATAACCCCCGAATAAAAAATGAAATAACACCCAAATTATACACGCTATGAAACAAGCCCCGAATTTTAAAAATTTGTTGGGTGTTATTTCATTGGAGATTATTTCATAATTTGAAAACCCCAAATGAGGAATGAAATAATTCCCAAAAAAAAATTTAAAAGGGCCCAAAAAATTGGGTGTTATTTCATATGAAATAACACCCAAAAATGTATGAAAAAAAATTTGGGGAATAATTCATTTCTCGTTTGGGTGTTATTTTATTGGGGGGCTTTTCGTGGAGCCAGAAATCGTACGTGAGTTGATTGAAAACTTTTAAAAAATCGGTAAATATTAAATGAATTTTCTGATTCATATTTGTTTATTTTGCCTAATTTCTTTTTTAAGGTGTCAATATGTCACTTACAATACATTTCTTGCACTCGCATCTGGACTTTTTTCCGGAAAACCTTTGCGCCGTAAGCGACGAACATGGTGAACAATTCCATCAACAACTTAAGATCATGGAGCAACGTTATCAGGGACTATGTAATGAAAATATGATGGGAGATTTTATTTGGTTTCTTACAAGAGAATCAAGCACAGAAAATCATAGGCGACAAAACAAAAGTAGAAATTATTTTAGATTATGCTTTGTAAATATTGTTGCTTAAAAAAAAAGTTGTTTGTACTTGCACTTTCTCGGGAATAAAACAGGTATTTATCCATGGATTTTTATGAAATAAAATGTGTTTTACTTCTAACGCATGCAGGTAATTTTTGCTTGTTGCATAGTGTTATGTGTGTTTTTAGGTGGTTTTGGAATCTAAAAAAAGTGCTAAATAAATTTAAAAATGTGCTAAACTAGCACTTAGCACTTTTTTCGAAATTCTTAATGCTTATTCAGAAAAAAATGTGCTAAATCTAGCACTAAAAGTGCTGAACTGGCAAGCCTGGTACGAATTTATGGAGAAGAAGAGCCAAGCATATTTTAATGCCGCAGCAATGGTATATAAAATGTGTTAACTTTCACTTGTAAAATTTTCAAGTTGACCAACAAAGTTGTAGGAGTTTTTGGCAATGAAATACGTTTTTGGATATATGAAACTGTTATCTGTATCTATATATATAAAAGTGAATGTATGTATATTTGTATATATATGCACAGCGGACTGTTTGAATGCAGTTATTTGATATATAGTAATTTTTGGATGCTTTTGAGCTCTTTGAATGCTGCATCCAAACATTTCGTATGCCTTGCGTGAAGTTTGATTGCAAGGCAGTTTGAATGCATTTTTTTGGATTTTTAAATTTTATGTTTTTTAGATTGAATACTTTTTTTTCTATAAAAATTATGTATAGATTTCCTTATATATACAAATTAAAAACCTTAATTTTGCATTTTAATATTTTTTTTTGGTTTTCGGCATTGCCATACTTTTTTTTTAATTCGAGATTTTAAACGGTAGAATAATCTGACGCCGTTGGCTCTTTGGTTGTTAAGACGCCGTTTCAAATTCGCCTTGGCGAAGATCTTAATCAAGGCGAATTCATTAATCGCTTTGTTCAGCGTTGCCAGAACCATGATTTTATTATATATTTGATAATTTTTTGACCAATATGTATATGATTTCAAGAATTTTATTCTTAAATTATGATTTTTATTTCTAGTAATTATGTTTTTTCACTTTAAGTATGTTTGTACCAAAAAACACAATTTTTATTAAACAGTAACTTTTTAAAATAGTAAAGTTTTTGGCTTTAATCTAGTTTACCGATGCAGCTCCAAATAAAAAATAAGTACCTAGGGTGATGGAAAATTTAAAAAAATTAATAAAACAAGTAAGAGTGCTATATTCGGCTGTGCCGAATCTTTGGTACCCTCCACGGACAGTTCAATTATTTCAAGGGTGATATTTCCATGATATCTATTTATTATTAATTTATCTTATAAAAACAGACATCAGCATTAAAATTGTTTAAGCCTTACACCTTTATTAAATTATTGACCGACAATCAGAAAGTTTTATTATTTTTTTGTTAACTTGAAACAGCAGTAAAATAAGTTTTAGCGTTTACAGTGAAATTTCAAACTGTCATTTCTGGTCTTAAAATAATGTGATGTGCCAAATTTGGTTATGATTGCATCATTAATTATGGTTTAAGGAGTACTAAACTGTTTTCCGAGAGTAGGGTTTATATGTGGCCTAGGGTAAATTATAAACCGATCTACATGAAATTTCACACTGTCATTTCTAGTCTTAAAATAATGTGATGTGCCAAATTTTCTTATGATAACATCATTAATTATGGTTTTAGGCGTACTCAACTGTTTTCCGAGAGTAGGGTTTATATGGGGCCTAGGGTAAATTATGGACCGATCTACATGAAATTTCACTCTGCCATTTCTAGTCTTAAAATAATGTGATGTGCCAAATTGGGTAATGAATGCATCATTAATTATGGTTTAAGGCGTACTTAACTGTTTTCCGAGAGTAGGGTTTATACGTGGCCTAGGGTAAATTATAAACCGATCTACATGAAATTTCACACTGTCATTTCTAGTCTTGAAATAATGTGATGTGCCAAATTTGCATCATTAAATATGGTTAGTAACAAAATGTCGAAAGAAAAACAAAAAAAAATCGATAACAATTTCTAAATTATGGGAAAACTTACCGGAAAAAATGCTTCTATCGCGACCATGGTAAAATTTGCGAAGTTACGCTAAAATAGCTATTTTTATTTAACTTTTGCCATTCCTTACAGTTTTAGGGAATTTTAATAAATTTAGCTATTTTTCCATTTATTTAATTCAACATTATTGCTATTGAAAAATTAAAAAGGAATAAAACTGTTTCGACTCCAATAAGACTGGCGACAAAATCAGAGTCAATTTATATCGGCGACGACGTTAACTTGCGTACGGCATACCAAAAAAAAAGTCCGGGAAAAGAACAATCAAGTCCTGGGGCATTGCTTGGATTCATTAAATTTAATTTTAATCTTCTTCAGACATCTGCAAACTAGTAGTAATTTGTTTCCAGGATTTCCCCTCAATTGTTTTTAACTCCCGTTTTGTTAAAACTGTAATAAATCTATGTGGGACTCGTGTCTTTTGCTTTATTCAATTTTACCACAAAATTTAAATTTGCTGCAGGTAAAGGCTTATTAAGCTGATTTTTCCGAATGGGCTTAAGGCCTATGGTATGCAAACTGTTGTGGGCTAAATTTTACAACAATATTATTACAGTACAATACGCACATAAGAAACTCGCTTATAAGAAAAACTCGGTTACAAGAAAGACATCTTCAGACGCTATCTGCATGCTAAATAATCCTCATATAAAAAACTCACTTATAAGAAAAACTCTTCTATAAGAAACAAATTCTGAAGAAAAATTATGGTCATTCCATAGAAAATAGTACGTGTATAAGAAATATTCTCACAATTAAATTTTTTTTTATCTCGGTTAAAATAGATTTTTTTGTGTATAATTTACAATTTACATCTGTTCAGTGTTACTTCATATTTAGTATTTTTAAGTAAACACATGTTTATAAACTATGCATTCGTTCTTCTTACTGATTTTTTATCAAATCTAATTTTAAAACTAGGAATTAATAATTTTATTACCAAATTACTTTTTTATCAAATGTGATTTTAAGTGAAGTGCAATCATCTGTTTTGTTTTTGTTATGTTTCTATATTTAGGCCCAGGCCCACGATGTCGACAAGAACATTTCCTTCGTATATTTTATTGAAAGCAAAAACAAATTTTAGTTTTTTACTATTGTTTTCAATATAAATATGCGAGAAAAAATGTTCTTGTCGACATCGTGGGCCTGGCAGTTAGTTCTGTACTTATATATTTATATTTGTACGACAAAAAAACGAAATTTAGTACAAAATAATGTGTAGTATGTATAAAACAGTTTTATTTCAATTACTATATATTTCTATAGGACATTTTTTAAATTCTGTTACTGATGTAGATATATAAGAAAGTATCTTTCTTATGTGGGTGTTACAGATATAAGAAAATATCTTTCTTATTTGCGTGTTACAGATATAAGAAAGAAAATCGGTACATTTTTAGGCTTTCTTATATGCGTATTGTACTGTATAAAGTTTGTAGTGGGGAATGTAAGAAAAGATAAACTCACTGTTTATTGTTGGTACTTTGTTTAAGCTTTTATATTGGGCAAATAAAAATTTTGAGTGTTTGTAATTCTCATGCACTCTACATTTTTATTTACATAACTAATATCGTTAGATTTTCTAAAGTTTTTGGGTAAAGGTTTCCTGATGATCTGACCTAATTAACGAGTGAAATAGGCATAGGCACTAGCTTATCCTCCAATATAAATTTCAGTTTGTTTATCAATAATAAAAATTGGAAAATAAGCACGAATAATTAAAAAAAATTTTAGTTTTGCGGATAAGGGTGTGTTAAAGTGTTTTTCGAGATTTTGTTTTATGTGGGGCATTTCGAGTCTTATAAAAGCAGATTATGCTAAATTGCATTATTCGTTACGATTTTAGCCATATAAACCGACCTTCACGAAATTTGGTGACATATAAAACGAATTTGTTAATATTTAATGACAATAATTTTTAGGTAGGTAATTCCACATTTGGTTACATAATTATTTTTTTACTAAACAGATTCTGCTGGAATTCCATCCCAGCCTAGAAGAACTAGAAACAAATGTACACCCAAATACGTATATTGATTTCTAAGATCCTATTGGCACCAAAAATAACCTCTTAAGTGTCTTAAAGTAACTTTAAACTTTTTCTTTAAAAGATACTTACGTAAATAAAAAACACAATTTGAAGCTCTAATAAACTGTAATCTAAAAGAAAATCCCATATGCACAAACATGTGCTGTAGGGTGGATATAATTTTTAGGGGCGTGGGATGGGGGTAAATGGCTCCTCATCGGGGTCAAAGCTAGGGAAATATGATACAAAAGCCAACAAAACCTTCACAACTGTCCCTGGGTCGCTACTACAGGGGTAAAATGTAAGACTGGTTCCCACTAATATTCCCCCCCCCCCTCCTTAATTTTTTTATTAAAATACTAACCACCTATCTGTGCTCCTTAATGGGGCTCCCATACTAAAAATTTTTTTGTATAAAATTACCCGCCACCGCCCTAACTAGCCCCAGAGTGCCCCTAGAGGAGTCAAATATATGATGGACTCCCAATATTTGTACTACCCTAGTCACCATCTTTAATCATTAGGGTAGTCCCCATAAAAAAATTTTGAAAATGGCGGAGTTCCACAACAAAACGCTTTAGCTTATTGAAAAAACTAAAAAACCGAAATTCCGCAATAAAATTACAAATAGTAAAAAAAGGGATAACGATTGAACAACATAGTCCAAAAATACAATCTTATTTGCAATCTGGCGTTACATTAAAAAAAGTAGACTTTTCGCTGAAAATGCCCATATTTAAAACAAGCAAAGTTTTATAAATTTCATAGCTTGAAAAATAAATCTGTATTGGTCCAAAGTTTACTAAAAAAGGTTTTATACAAAACATCTTGCTCAATTCGCAGTCTTATTCAGTTTTGTAATGCAAGTCAAAATCCACTTCCGTTTTTTTAACTTCACGCCAGCGCAGATTTTTGCTTATATCTGCAAATCCTTAGCGTCGATAACTGTAATGTTTTATCTAAAAGTAGTGCTTTTTCAGTACTTTGTATATATAAAAACCCTTTTTACAAATTTGATTTCCTCATTTAATTTTGTTACATTTTGTGGTAAAAATATCACGACACGTCAAAATGGAAATGCCCATATTTAGTTTAAAACATATTTTTCCATTTTTTTAACGAGTTTTTAAATTCAAATACTCCAATTGTCATCGATATAACAACGGTGTTAAAAATATTGTAATATTAAATTAGCATGCCGAAAATCAAAAGAAGCATTCGTAATTGTTGAAAAACACCTTTGAAAGGTTTTAAAAACCAACCATAATATGCATAACCTTGCTTAAACTACTGTCAAAATTTAACAAAAAGTCTCTCAGATGTATTTAGAAAAAAGACAATCAAAACCCATTCGCTTAAGCAAATGACAGTTTCTTAAAACTTAAGTTTCCTATGGTTTGACCCATAAGATTTACATGTATTCGCACAGTTGCTTTATCCAGCATAATTTTGGTTGGGCCTTTAAAATGTCTACCTGTGTTATCAATTTTTTAGGGTGGTGGTTCCACATTTGGATTCGTAACTCTTATCGTACTGAAATTATTTTGCTAGATTTTAATCCCAAAGTATTTTTGACGATAAATCTAATACGTTGAATAATAGGTTAAAATCTTCATTCTGGCAGTACTTTTTGAGCTGTTTTTGCTGATGTAAGATAAAAAATAAAGATTTTTTCATAATCAATTGACATTCCATGTACTTAGATTTTTAGCCACATTTTGTGGTTTAGCAATGATGTACTAGCTAGTAAAATATACAACTGTATATGTATTAAAGTCCCAAAAGAAACCACCAATTTTAAAAAATTCAGCAACTGTTAGAATTTACAAAAATGCTGTTTTTACTTGAGGCTGTAGATATCAGAAAACTGGATTTACTTGAGTAATTGAAAAATATGTTCTTTTATTGTAAATAGTGGCGAAGTTGATGCAGCTAAATCTATTTTAGACAATTTTAATGAACAAAAGTTAATTATTTGTTAAATGTTTTAAAAACAAAAGAAATGGCTATTATTATATATTGTTTTTATTAATAAAAATTATATATTCAGCATTTTTTAACAAGTACAGATTTTTATCAAAATCATCTGGCAGCCCCGATGACAAGGCTTACTAAATTCGCTACATTCAAGGCGAATTCATAATTACATAAATTTGCCTTGGCTAAATTGGTACTTTCAGCAGTGTTGCCAGTATGTACCTCGTTTCAGTATTTCTCACATCGTAAAGGTTTTCGCATGAAACAAGTGAATTTAAAGAAAAACGATGTAAATTGAAACGAAAAATAGATTTTCTCACAAAAGTGCCTCGAAAAAATAAAAATCAAAAAATAAAATAAATATTTTAACATCAACAATTGTTATTAAGTTTTGAACTTGCTTTGAATTAAAATTAATGCGAAGAATTTTCATCTTTGCTATTTTAAGTTTTCTTAAAACTTTTAAACAAAACTTATTAACACAAAAATATTTCAATAGAAATAAAGCTTTTTCAATTGTTCGGATAGACAATTTTTAAGTACCAACACTGATTGGGTATAACCTAATTTAATTAAGATTTAAAAATTTTTCAATTGAAAATAAAAAAACCTGGGTGCAAATAACGGCATTCGATATCGATCGAAAATACAATACAATGTAAATGAAAATTTCGATCGATATGGAATGCCGTAATTTTCCGCCTGACTAACAAATTCTTTCGTAGTCTTATTTTTACTAAATATTGGAAAATTGTTTACGTTTTAGAAAATACCTTTCGTATAATACCGCATACGTGCAGTTTTATTTAACGAAACTAAGGCCCCTATTACGGTTTACAACTCAACTCAGTTGAGTTGTAATTAAGACAACTGGTTGTGATCAGTTGTAATTTTTGTTATGGTATGACACTGTGGAATTTCGGGAAGATTGGTCTATAATTTACCCTAGGCCCCATATAAACCCTTCTTTCGGAAAGCAGTTAATTACGCTTAAAACCATAATTAATGATGATATCATAACAAAATTAAGCACGCCACAGTATTTTAGGACTAGAAATAACACTGTAAGATTTCATAAAGATCGGTTCATAATTTACCCTAGGCCCCATATAAACCCTACTCTCGGAAAACAGTTGAGTACGCCTAAAACCATAATTAGTAATGCTATAATAACAAAATTTAGCGTATCACAGTATTTTAGGACTAGAAATGACACTGTAAGAGTTCATGAAGATCGGTTCAGAATTTCCCCTCGTCCCCATATAAACCCTACTCACGGAAAAGAGTTTAGTACGACTTAAACCATAATTAATGATGCAATCATAACCAAATTTGGCACATCACATTATTTTAAGACTAGAAATGACAGAGTGAAATTTCACTGTAAACGCTAAACTTATGTATTTTACCGCTGTTTCAAGTTAACAAAAAAATAATAGAACTTTCTGATTGTCGGTCAATAATTTAATATACATAGGTGTAAGGCTTAAACAATTTTAATGCTGATGTCTGTTTTTATAAAGATAAATTAATAATAAATAGATATCATGTCAATATCACTCTTGAAATATTTGAACTGTCGGTGGAGGGTACCAAAGATTCGGCACAGCTGAATATAGCACTCTTACTTGTTTTATTTAATTTTTTTAAATTTTCCATCACCCTAGGTACTTTTTTTTTATTTGGAGCTGCATCGGTAAACTAGATTAAAGCCCAAAACTTTATTATTTTAAAAAGTAACTGTTTAATAAAAATTGTTTTTTTGGTACAAACATACTTAAAGTGAAAAAACATAATTACTAGAAATCAAAATCATAATTTAAGAATAAAATTCTTGAAATCATATACATATTGGTCAAAAAATTATCAAATATATAATAAAATCATGGTTCTGGCAACGCTGAACAAAGCGATTAATGAATTCGCCTTGATTAAGATCTTCGCCAAGGCGAATTTGAAAAGGGTAAATGCAACTCTTCAACTACAAAAATACACATGTATTTTGCTAGCAAACATTTATTAAAAAACAAAATAAAAATTTTGTTTTGTGTTTTTTATATTAAAGATGCGGAAAAGCGTAATCAAAATTTGAATGAAGCCGAAAAAGGAGAGTCATATCCGAAGATCCCAATTGGCCAGCTGCAAATTGGTAAGATTTGTTTCGTAAATAATATTGCAGAAACTAATTTGTTGGCTTAGGCACCAGGTGGACATAATTGCATGTAGATTACTGGGAACTAATCGGTTTTGCTCCTGCTGGCGGTGCTGAAAGTATTCTCAATGAAGAGGCTCATCTCGATGTTCATAAGCCTTACCCTATTGTTATACCGATCAACGCATCTATGGTGCTCAACCTCACGGCGGTAATGGTTTGGGCTTGGAACCTTTAATATGCTGGTTGCTCAACCGTTATCATATTCGTGAGGTTTGTTTGTATCCACGTTTCATGGACAGATACAGACCTTAAGCAGTCAATTAATGAGGGTTGTGCTGGAAATCGAAAACGTGAAACGCAAGAATTTGGAAGTTGTTTTTAATACACTTTTAATCTAGTTTTTATAATTTTTGTTATAAAATTCTGTTTAATAGTGAAATATATGTGTAATTGCCAAAATTCTATTATTACAAAAATCTAATAAGAAAACGATTTAAAATTCTTGCGTTTTACGTTTTCGATTTCCAGCACACACCTGAATGAAAACATAATTTTACTTACATATATAAAGAAAAATAAAAAGCATTTAGAAATTTGGCGTTAAAAATATATGGGCATTTCCAGAGAAAAGTCTACTTTTGTAACGTAACGCCAGAAGTAATTTAAATTGTTTCTCAAAAAATTGTATATCGTTACCTAAAACGCAAAAGGCCCTAACTAACAAAAAATTAATCGACTTTGTCATTGAATCTGATGAATTGCATCAATACTAATATCCACAATAAAATTTGGAATCTCAACTAAAATTAGCAATTTTATTAAAAAACAAACGGCCTTACTACAAAACATTATATGATACGCGCTAAAAGGGCTTACTAAAAGTTTGCATAATATGCAACATTGTCAATTTTCAAAACAACTCGTAGATTTTACAAGCAAAATAAATTATAACAGTTTAAGGCAATTTATCGATTAACATTTTTAATAGTAATTTGCTTATGTAAAATTATCAAAATGTTAGATAAGGCGTTTTGCGTTTTAGATTAAGATATGTATAGTTTACTTTTTTATATTTTGGTGTAAAGCTAAATTAAGTCTACCTTTAGCAACAAAAGGGATAACGGTTTATCAACATGGTCCTAAAATACAATACATAACTGTTATCAAAATTTGTTGTAAGCAACATAAAATAAAAACGTTGTTCGTAACTGTTATCATTCAATTTCTATTTTCTTCATTGTTTTGAAGCATATAGTAAGATTTGAGAAATGTTTTTTTATGTTATTTTCAAACATTGTTGAGCAATTTTATTAAATAATTGTGGGGTTTAAAAGCAAGCTTTGAAGTTATTTGTTCCCATGCATTTCATACATAAATATTTTTGGTTAATACCGGCTTTTGAATTTTTGTCGAGTGGTAGATATTAGTATCAAATGTTGATTCTCACAAGTAACTGAATTTTTTTATACTTTGCACTTGATTCCCTTTGCTTTTAAGCCCCACAATTATTAACATTTTTTCGTATTCTTTACATCTTAAACGATTACATTGTGCTAGTTGATAAACATGAATAGGCGGACACATGGCTCGCGTAACTCAAAAAAGCTTTAGCTTATTAAAAAAAAACTAAAAACAACCGAAATTCCGCAATAAACGAAAAACTAATGGAGGTCGGTCATATATTTTATCCCACTAGGCGCGATTCCTTGGCAGTTATGGGGCTTTTTCTTTAATATATTTCTAATCTGTATTGACAATTTTGTATGGGAGCCCCCTTAAGGAATGGAGATAACGGGTAGGTATGTTAGAAATAAATGATAGAGATGAAAAATAAAGTGGGGTTGGTCATACAAATGACCCATCTTGGGGCATCCTAGGCGCTGCAGGGGCCAAATTTAAGAATGTTTTTAAACCGCCACATGTGTATGGTTAAAATTCTTATATTTGGCTGCTGCAGCGCCTAGAATGCCCCTAGTTTTAATCAATGTTACGGTTTGTTTTAAATATATGCAGCCCAATTACGAATAAAAATTCCCCGGGAGTTTTCTCCCTTCTCCAATTTTTCGTATGTAAATTCTATTGCAAAAAATGGGAATAGGGAATAAACACCGGTGGAATTTGTATTCATAATTGGGCTGATAATATTTTCGCAAATTTCGGCAATCGTCACTTCACTATTTCTTATATGATAACTGTTACGACCTAACAAGTACCAGTAAAAAAAACTAAAAAGTTCCAAAAAATGCCTCTTATAGATTCTCTTTCATCCAGATCCTTGCATGTATAATATATGTTTCCGGGTCTAATACTAACGATCAGAAAAAAATGTACCAAAAAGCTCCCGCTTACAGATTCGCATTGCTTATAGATTCTCATCTGCTTAGGACATTGCATCTTTAATTTTATGTTTCTGGGTCCAATACTTCCAAGAGTTAGAAAAAGTACAAGTTACAGAGCCAAAAGGTACTAAAAATCCCTCTTGCAGATTCTCATTCGCTCAGGACCTTGGATGTTAAATTTTATGGTTCCAAGTCAAATACTAACGGAAATTCAAAAAGTAATAGTTAAAGAACAAAAAGTACCAAAAAGCCCATTTACAAATTCTAATTTACTAAGAACCTTGCATGTTTAATTTTATCTTTCTAGGTCTAATACTAACGGAAATTAAAAAAGTGCCAATTAAAGAACAAGAAAGTTCCCTTATAGAGTCTAATCACTTAGGGCATTGCATGTTGAATTTTATGTTTCTAGGTCCAATATAACCGATAATTAAATAAAGTATCAGTTAGATAACGAAAAAGTACCAAAAAATCCATCTCACAGATTCTTATTCACTCAGGACCTTGCATGTTTAATTTTATGTTTCTTTTTTTTTACCAATTAACGGAAATTAAAAAACTACCAGTTGAAGAAAAAAAAAAACGGAAAAGTACCAAAAATATCCCTCTCACAAACTCTCATTCACTCAGGATTTTTAATATTTAAGTTTATGTTTCTAGGTCTAATACTAAAGGAAACTCAAAAAGTACCAGTTAAAGAACTAAAAAATTTCCCTAAGAGATTTATCACTCAGGACAATTTAGTTTTGTATATATTAGGTTTCCGAATTTACCCGTTTTTTACACTCACACTTTTTTACCAATTCACTCATACTGCTCTACTGAGCAAATTTTTTGTTTGTCTATAAATTATCATCTTGAAAGTAAATTGCGTGCAGCCTACGTCACAGCCTTCAATTTTTGTTAATTTTTACAAACAGTATATCGTCATCTAAAAGACCTAATAACCTATCTGCAAAAATTTCAAAATTGATTTTTTTATGGATTTTTATTCCTTATATCATAACGCATATGTGTGCAAAATTTTGAACATATAATATTACAAATGACAAAGTTTTTCTACCTAGAGGACCGTTACGCACAAAAAAAAGGGAAAAATAAATCATCAAAAATCACGTTAAAAGTTTTATTTTGTTGCATAGTGTAATTTAAACAAACATTAAGTACTTGTTTTTGCTTAAACCAGTAAAAGAAACTAATACTTTAATTATTTAATGTATATAATATTCATGTGTAAAGAAATTTTTATTTATTCATACTAATTAGTACTGCAGATAGGTTATTTGGTTTCAGATTTTAACAATTCCAAAAAACCTAAGTGTCATAACATAAGCTGTGATTAGAAAAACAAAATTTTATCACCCGATATATATTACTGGTTTTACTTTAATCAAAATGTGTAATTTTCGTTTCAATATCATTAATAGTTCCAATTTTATAACGTTTTTTCCCTCTCCTGTAAACTTTTGAAAACTGCAGATAGGTTATTTCGTCTTTTAGGTGACGATATGTAAAAGACTATCAAGAAATCTTGAACGTGTAACTGCAGTGTTAGATCTGAACCATTTTATTTGTTATTGAATAACAACATAATTATTGACATTTGGTAAGTTTAATAACTAAATAAAAAAAACTTTGAAAGGGGAATTGTTGCGTTTTGGTTTGGACATCCTCAATTGTTTTTTTTTAGTTTTTCAAAATCATGATTAGTGGACTTATCAGAAATTTCAATAATTAAATTTTTTTCTTTATTTTATACGTTTCTTTATATAGAGAGAGTTACATTATTTACATACTCTACCAAACTGCGCGACGCACAACAACAAAATAATTTTAAATCTGTCGAATATTTAGTTTTTATTTCGATAAGAAAACAATTTTTCTACTTTCCTTAAAACTAACACTTTATGTAATAAGTCTCGTGTGTGCACAGCCATTTCCAAGCAACAAGACAAAACTCAAAGCCAAAAAAAAAAAAAAATCGGGCCTGACAGATTCTCATTAATTGAGGACCTTGCATGTTTAGTTTTTTGTTTCTAGGTCCAATATTAACGATAATTAAAAAAAGTTAAAGTTGTAGAACGAAAAAGTTTGAAAAATCTCCTCATATAGATTCTCATTCGTTCACGACACTGCATGTTTAATTAAATGCTTATAGGTCCAATACTACCGAAAATTTAAAGCACCAGTTAAAGAACAAAAAACTTCCTCTTATAGATTCTGCGCATAGGACATTGCGTGTTTAACATAAACGATTTTTAAAAAGTACCAGTAAGAAAATTAAAAAGTAGCAAAATTATCTCTATTACATTTTACAGATTCTTATACACTCAGGACTTTGCAAGTTTGATTTTATTCTCCTAGGTTCAATACCAACGAAAATTCAAAAAGCACCAGTTGAAGAGCAAAAAAAGTACCAATAAATTCCCTCTTATCGACTCTTATCCGCTCAGGGCATTGTATGTTTAATTTTATGTTTCTAGGTCCAATATTTACGATAATTAAAAACAGTACCAGTTAAAGAACGAAAAGTACCAAAAAAAAAAATATCATCCGACAGATGGTAGTGAGCTAGTCTATCAGTTCGTGGGTTGCAGGTTCGATTCCCGCCAGGGATTTTGGTTCGTGCAGACAAGCGTCGAGCTTCGCGTGATTAGGATTAAACAAAAAAAAACTTAGAACCTTGCATGTTTAATTTTGTGTTTCTATGTCCAATGCTAACAGAAATTCAAAAAGTACCAGTTAAAGAACAAAAAAGTACCAAAAAGCCCCTTACAGATTTTCATTTAAACAGGACATAACATGTTTAATTTTATGTTTCTAGGCCCACTACCAACGAAAATTAAAAAAAAAACCAGTTACAAAACGAATAAGTACCAATAAAATTTTTCTTACAGATTCTCATGCACTCAGGGCCTTGCATGTTAAACTTTATATTTCTAAGCCAAATGCTAACGGAAATTCAAAAGGTGCCAGTAAAAGAACAAAAAAGTACCAAAAAAGCCCCTGTTATAGATTCTCATAGACTCAGTACAATGGTAACGCAAATTCTGAAAGTATCAGTTAAAGAACAAAAAAGCCCCAGTTGCAGATTCTGATTAACTCAGGACATTACATGTTAAATTTTATGTTTCTAGGTCCAATACTAACGAAAATTAAAAAAAGTACCAGTGAAAGAACGAAGATATACTAAAAAGATCCTCTTGCAGATTCTCATCCCCTCAGGACCTTGCATGTTAAACAACAACAAGAGTCCCGAAAAGCCCCTCTTACAGATTCTCATTCAGTCAGGACCTTGCATGTTTAATTTTATGGTTCTAAGTCTATTACTAACGAAAGTGCAAAAGAACCTGTTAAAAAAGAAAAAAATTTCCCTTTTATAGATTCTCGTCCGCTCAGAACATTGCATGTTTAATATAATGTTTCCAGGTCCAATATTGACGAATATTAAAAAAAGTACCAGTTAAAAACGGAAAGGTACTAAGAAGATCCCTCTCACAGATTCTCATTCACTTTCATGTTTAATTTTATGTTCCAGGTCCAATGCTAACGAAATTTCTAAAAGAACCAGTTGAAGAACAAGAAAATGTTCTAATAGAGTTTTATCACTCAGAACATTTTAGTTTTGGATATATAAGGTTTCCGAATTTACCCATGTTTACCCTTTTTTACCCCATAAACATTAGAGTTTCCAAAAATCACGCCCTCAATTGTTTTTAGAGTTACATTCCTTAAATAATCTGCAATACTGCCGGACGCACAACAACAAAATAATTTAAAACCAATCAATCGAATATTTAATTTTTATTTAGATAAAAAATCAATTTTTCTGTTAAATAAAATTTTTCTTCTATAAAAACAGTGTTTCGCTTGCCTAAAAATTGCAATTTTATCTAATAAGTCTCGTGTGTGCACGGTCATTGCCTAAACAATCAAGATAAAACTCAAAGCCAAGTAGGAAAAATGACGGCGTCACAGAAAAAACGCCACAATAAATCACACATCTGGCAACAATTACTTTGCGTGAAATTTGAATGCAGGCATCCAAAAGTGCCACTTAGTAAAATGATGCAATCAAAAGTTTCGGTTGGTACTATAAATGATATAGCTTCGTTATTTTAAGGTTTTATGATAAAATTTCTGTACATATATGTTTGTTAACTGGTAATTTACTATTTTGCATTACCAAAAGTTAAGATTTTTCCTGCAACCAAACAGCCTGCTGTGCATATATATATATATATATATATATATATATATATATATATATATATATATAATTGTGCCTTATAGGAGGCCAAACCACTTGACCGATGGCCTTGAAATTTTCACAGCATGTAACTGTGACCCTGGAAGAGACATTAGGCTATATAAAATTGTGACTGGGCAAAGGGGTGATGCTACGCCCATACAACCCAAAATTTAAAATCGTGTTATTTATGAAATTTTTTGACCTACGGCGATAATATTTGGTATATATGTTGTTGGCATGAATAGAAATACGTTTAATTAAAAAAGTGGGCGTGGCCCATTTATAGAAAAAGTATAAAACGTTATATCTAATAAACTACTGAACCGATCGTCATCAAATTTTTACAGAAGGCGATTGTTCTGAATTAATGAGTCGTTGGGTTCAAAAAGGTGCGATTGGACAAAGGGCGGTGCCACGCCCATACAACCGAAAATTTTAAATCAATAAATCTCAGGAACTACATGAACCGATTTCCCTGAAATTTTTACAGTAACATCACGTGAGCTAAAAATAAAAAAGGGTACTTATTTTTTCGATAGGGGCAGAGGAATTGGTACCCCGCATAGGATGCCAATATTAAATATGGCATATCTTAAGAACAGCTGCACGCATTTTGTTGAACTTTTGGAATAAGGATCTTCTGAGCCCCAAAATTGAAACAAAGCAGCAGCGGGGAGTGGTACCCCCCATAGGAAGGCAATGTTTAATATCGCATATCTTAAGAACTGTTATAGTGAGAATGTTCAAACTTTAAAGAAGTTTTTTTATGGTATACTACACTTTTGAAAATAATAATAAAGCGGGTAGGCGCAGAGGGGGAAATACCTCCTATAGGATGCATATATTAAATATCGCTCAACTGAAGAATTATTAAAGGGAGAGTCATCAAACGTGGTCATAGCTACTATTATGGTAAACTACAAATTTCAAAATGAAAATGGGCGGGGAAGACGGAGGAGGAGCAGTACCCACCACCCCCAAAGAATGAAATTGTTGAATACCTAATAGCTAAAGACAAAAGTCTTCATAAGATAAACTGCACCTTTCAAACTAAAAATGAAGGGTGTAGGTGCAGGGGAAGCAATAAACCTTTATATATATATATATAAAAGCGAATGTATGTATATTTGTATATATATATCGATGCCTTACTTTCTCAACCTGGTATCTTAAAAAAATACAATTTTTCAGGAGAGAAAAAAAACGTTTCATCTTTGTATACTTCGGTGTTTGGGTTAAAGTTAAAATGGAATTATTAAAGAATTGATTACATGTATGTATATTGTATCGAAAATCGTATTTTTTAAGTAACGAGGTTGAGGAAGTAAGGCATCGATATAGTATATATATATATATATATATATTTTTGCCTTAAAGGAGGCTAAACCACTTGACCGATGGCCTTAAAATTTTCACAGCATGTAACTGTGACCCTGGAAGAGACATTCTTTGACCCTGGAAGAGACATTAGGCTATATAAAATTGTGACTGGGTAAAGGAGCGATGCCAAGCCCATACAACCCAAAATTTAAAATCGTATTATCTATGAAATTTTTTGACCTACGAGATAATATTTGGTATATATGTTGTTGGCATGAATTGAAAAACGTTTAATTAAAAAAGTGGGTAAATACATTTTTGTTAATATACATATATTGCAAATACTTTCAGTTTTAAAACGATGGGGGTAGCGAAGCACACCGGGTTAAGCTTGTAGGCTATTAAGAAAATAAAAAAGGCAATGGATCTCTGACAATATGTACTTGGAACCTCATATCCGAAAGAAGAGACACAAAAGGCATATTGAATATCGCTAGAACCCGTAACGAAAAGGCAAATCTGCGCTCAACATACTTTACGCTGGACAAGAGTGTCAAAAAAGTGCCCGCCAAGATAAACGTAAATGGGTTGACGATCTGGCTAAAGAAGCCGAAACAGCAGCCGCACCCCATAGAACAAAAGATTTATACAGAACTGCAAAGAAATTAAGCCAGAAATCGGTTGCTACTTACAAACCACTTAAAACTAATAACACTGCGTGACAATTTTTTGACCAAATGAATTTGACACCTAATCTTTATGTAAAATTTTCCGCTGAATCCGAATATGATGTCAGAATTGTCAAAAGTTTTTGAGATATTCCAAAATAACCGTTATTTGGGTTTTTAAAAAAGATGCTGTGACTGAAATGCATATATCCAAAAAATAAAATGTTTGCCTATTTCAATACGAATAGGATCCAGATCGGTGCAAAAATGACAAAGTTACAGAAGATTATTTGAATTAACCCACAACAAATTAATATACAAAACTAAATTTTTAGTAACAATAAATATTAAAAATTACTTTAAACTATTGAATTTCTATGTGGATTTATTTACTAAATCTTCTGTAGCTTTGTAATTTTTGTACCAATATATGTATGTCTTGTTGGGCGCAAAATGTTCATATTAAAAAAATCTAATGTCGCATGCAATAAAACATTAGAATTTTTAAATCATTGGTTTAAAAAAAAATAACTTGAAGAGCAAAATTTAACAATATCATAAAATTTTCAATGAAGCTTGAAATTTTGTCCCCTGTAACTCTGTCCTTTCTAGACCAATCTTCACAAGCAATCCATGGTTATTTTAGAAATTTTATAACCTTTCACTAAAAAGAAAGAATTACAGAATCCATTTAAAAGTTTTGAAGATATTTCCATTTCAGTCACTTCATCTTTTTTAAAAACACAAATAACGGTTATTTTGGAATATCTCAAAAACTGACTTCATATTCGGAATCAGCGGAAAATTTTACATAATGATTAACTGTCAGATTCATTTGGTCACGACATTGTTGAAATTTTGTCACGTAGTGTAATGGAGATTTTATCACATCCAAAAGAGACCAGATGGATGCATGGGTAGAGCATTACTCCTCGATGTAAGCGAACACATCGAACACTAATCACAACCTATGTGATTGCATTGAACACAATCCTCGGAATGATATCCACACAGACTGCCCAGAAACTCCCGAAATAATGGATGCCATAGTGTCCCTGAAAAATAACAAAGCTCCTGGACCGGATATTTTATCTCCTGAACTATTGATGGCATCACCTGAAATCAGCGCCAAGTTTATCTACCACGTTATAAAAAATCTTTGGATAACAAACTCACTGTGCGATGACTTAAAGGAAGGCCGTATAGTTAATATACCAAAAAAAGGAGACCTACAACAATGCAAGAATTGGCGTGACATAACCCTTATTAACATCGCAAACAAGATTATCTCTCAAGTTATCCACAAAAGGCTATCACTCGCATTTGATCCGCTTCTCACCAATAAGCAGGCTGGCTTTCGCCCCCACAAATCATGCATTGACCATGTCAACAGTTTTCGGATTATAATTGAGCAATCTGTTGAGTGGAGGACGCCGCTCTACTTAATATTCATCGATTTTGAGAAAGCATTTAATACTATCTCCCATTCATCCATATGGAGTACGTTAGCATGCAAAGGCACCCCAACAAAAATAATTGATATTGTTAAAGCCATACATCCCAACGCAGACTGCCGAATTCTTCATGATGGCTATATTGGTGACTCATTCCCAATTAAAACTGGAGTGAGACAAGGTTGTGTTCTGTCGCCCCTACTTTAACATACCGTCCTGGACAACATAATGAGAAGAGCCACATGTGATCAGATTGGAATAACTTGGGGACTCAATAGAAGGCTAGAAGATCTCGACTATGCCGACGACATATGTCTGCTATCCCACAACTTCAATGACATGCAGGCTAAGATCAATGCAGTTCAAACAGAAGCAGCTTAGGCTGGTATGAAAATAAATATTGCCAAAACTAAGGCAATGAGAATTAATGCTTCTAACAACAGAGCATTCGCAATAGACGGAAAAAATCTTGAAGATGTATCAACGTTCTGCTTTCTCGGAAGTCTTCTGACTATAACAGTTGGATCTGCAGGCCACGTAAGAAACCGAATAAAAACTGGTAAGCACTCTTTTGGCATTGTAAACCCCATATGGAGATCAGCATATCTCGAAAAGGGCAAAGATAAACATATTTAACTCCTGCATAAAATCATCTCTTCTCTATGGGAGTGAATCGTGGATCGCAGCGCAGAAGGATGTCATTTCACAACAGGTTTTCATAAATCGCTGCCTGCGCAGAATTTTGAAAATAGTCTGGCCAGTTACGATATCCAATTAAAGCCTATGAATCCTAACCTTGCAAATCCCCGTAAATGGCGAGATCCGGAAAAGGAAATGGCGCTGGCTAGGGCATACATTACGAAAACCCGTTGACGATATCACAAGACAAGCTATTAAATGAAATCCGCAAGGAAGCCGCAGAAAAGGAAGACCATCACACACCTGGCGCCGTCAAGTCGAAATTGAAGCGGCCAAACTAGACAAGAGCTGGAACGAAATAAAAACACTTGCATCGGACAAATCAGAATGGAATAATTTTGTTATGGCCCTATGCTACTTATAGGAGCATATTTGTCCAAGTAGATTGTCTGTAGTTTCTATTGCATAGCTGGCTGTAAACTGCAGCCATGCAAGTGCTTTACCTCTCAACTTGCTTATTAGTAAAGCTCGTTACATATAATCGTCAACGCCGTACGCATCGCCAATACTTTTGAGTGCACACACCTCTTTTCTCCACTGGCACAGCATTTATTTTCGAGGCGAGTGTACCTTTTGTACCACTTGTTGGCAGGCCTAAACTATTGTGCCACTCTCTAAGCTGCACAAGAGTGTATTTGTTTGAGTCAATTGTATCCATTTTTCTTTAATAATATTTTCTTTTACATTTCAGCACTCCTGAATTTTCTTTACACTCGTTTTCCAAAACGCCCTTTTGTGTTCGATCATTTTTCATAAACTCTTCTTCTTTCAAATTCTTTCTTCCTGCAGACACAGTCTTTTTCCCTTTAATACTTTTCTATTGCCTAAATTTTGTTTTTTTTTACACACTCGTTTTTGTTGAAAAAAATGTTTTTATTTTTGTGTCCGATTTCCAAATTCCAAATACTCTATTCTTTTTATTTCTTTTACGTTGAATATTGTTTTTCTAGTTCTTAAACTTTTTTTCCATATAACCAGCGTTACCGTTGGTGCCACTAAAGTAGCAATTTGCCACTTTTTCGACTGCTTGGATACTATTTGGCCACTTTTACTAAATGCACCCAAATGTGATACTTTTTGTAATTCTTGCCACTTTTTTGATACTTTTTACGTTAGGAAAAAATACTTTTTTTCATTCTGTTTTGTTATAACTCCCATACTAGCCTTGAAAATTGGATTCCAAGTGAAGACATTTTTATGGGTCACAAATGAATGTGTGTTGGATCTTCTTGTGACATGGCAGGGTGGGCAATCTGGGGGCATAACAACCGCTTCCTGAAAATACTTATAAATGAATAAAGTATCATTTGTAGGGTGCATGTGTGTTTGTGTTATGGATAGATTAGATAGTACCTGATTATTTTTTTTTATGTGCAGCGTACCCAGTGAGCAGGGTTGGAACCTTCTGGGATGTGTTTACCGTGGCTAGTCGGAAACCTCACTGGTCCCTACAGCTGTAACATAAATGTCGTCGTTTTAAGAACAACTAATTGTAAAAAAATATGTATGTAACTGACCATTAATATATAACACATTGAAAAAGTTTGTTTAACCATTCTAACTGATTCTTATATTTTTTGGAATGCTTAAGACAAAATGAGCACAGTTTTCTCCCATCACGTCACATTTATCAGATACACCAATTATTGTAATTTCGGAAGATGTACCACAATTAATAACAAAATCGAGTGGTATAGTTTTGTTCTATTTGTAAAGCTGATTACAATAATTTGAAGCAATAATAGACGAATTTGGATAAAAACTAAATATCCTATACCAAAGAAATTAAAACACTTGCACTTAAATTTAATAGCATGTATGAATGCCGTGTATTTATTTGTATTAAAGTGCGAAACTGATTAAATATAACGAATTTTAAAAAGTGATATTTTCGTTTTTTTGTTTAGGATTTCTGATAAATGTGACGTGATGGGAGAAAACTGTACTCATATTTGGCCATAGCATTCTAAAAAACATAAGAATCTGGTGGAATAGGCAAATAAACTTCTAAAAAAAAATTTAAAACCTGTGCAACAGAGAACTGCAACGAGCACCCGTTTTTATGATTGATGATACTCGCCTTAAAACGAGTTGCGGTGTAGTTAATACAGCCTATTGTTTTTGTATGTACTCGCCAGGCTCGTAAGAAATTGTGTTTTCAACATACGAGCCTTTAGCAAACGCAATGATATTTATATGAGTTCTGTTTTGTATTGTTTCTTAAATATATTATTTCAACATTCGGCAATAGCACTCGTACTTCTGATAAATCAACTAATTTACTCCCTTTTATTCAATGTTCTCTATCTGCCCTTCGCTGACCTAGAGTTATAATTGTCTGAGTGCACAAGTGTTTACTCGCAGCATTCGTCATTTGTAGTAATACTTAAAGCAGCGTTGCCAGATGGTTTAGGAAAAAAACAATGATCGTATATTTAAGTAAACATGTTGGGCTAAATTCATTATGAAATAAAATGAATTTAAAAGTTATTATAAGAAAAATTTTCGTGGAAAATTTTAATTAAAATATATAACGAATGCGACAGGCTTATGAATCACAATTTTTTTATACGTCAATTTCATTTATATGTAAATATTTTTGCAAAAATATTGATCAATGGCAACGCTGCGCATTCCGTTATTTCATTGTGCGACGTAAACACAGAATTTACTTTTTTATATTTAAATTTTTGACAACAAATTTTACAACAAACACACAATTATATTCTATGGTGCTAAAGATGCACATAATAACATTTTTTTTAAATGGCTGAGTGCGCTCTTTATTAACGGTAAATATCGGCTGCTAATTGAGTTTTTTCTTTTACTAGTTTTCATCCATAAAATAAATAACAAAACATGCACTAAATCATTTAAACGCCTAAAATCGTCTAACCTAGGACAAATCATAAAATCTGGCAGCCACGTTTTCATTTAATGTTGAATTTTAAATACACGAACATATACTTAATGAATATGCCGTGAATGTTGTTGTTACGAGCTGGTCGTAACACCTAAGTCGTGTAAGTTAAATACAAAAAAGTTACCGAATATGAAAATGGAAAAAACACGAAACTTAGCTTTGCGTGGTTGTGATATTGTTCATACATTTTTCTGGGCTCTTACTACTTTATGTAGTTCACACATGTACAAGTAAAAAGTTATTGTGAATATTTTAATGCATGAAGCTCGCTTTGTATGAAGAACGAGCCAACGAGCCAACCATATCAGTAAAAGCGAGTGTTTAAAAGTATTCGAGACTAAAAATGATTTAGTAAACAGCGAGTGCGCTCGCGAGTATTATGTATTGTTGCAGTTCTCTGCTGTGCAATACAATGTCTTAAATAAATCAAAGAAAATTTATTCAGAAAGAAAAGTACAAGAAATATATAACTTAATGTACATATATATAAAACAAATTACATAAATATCTTCTAATTGCTGCAACAATGTTTATTCTATGAGCTAAATTTCAGTTATGTATTTTTATAAAACTTTTTTGTAATAGTCATATTCCTTCAATTTTTCAGAAATGACTTTATACACTACCAGACTATTATTATTATTATTGTATTTTCTTGTTACATTTTACCTTAGCTATCCTTTGGATAGCAATGAGGTAAATTGTATGTACAGAAAAATTTACAATTATTAGACACCAGCAGAATGTAATGCATTTTCTGGCCAGCTACGGCCTTCGTCAGCATTCTTTGTGTCACACTGGATAGTGATACTTTATAAATTTAATGTATTTAACTCAACAATTTTAACAAATAGAAACTGGGAATTATTTCCTTCCGAAGGTTACTTTATATTATATTCACAAAGAATGTTGACGAAGGCCGTAGCGGGCCAGAAAATGCATTACATTCTGCTGGTGTCTAATAATTCGAAAAATAAAAAATATTGAATAGAATATAAAGTAACCTTCGGAAGGAAATAATTCCCAGTTTCTATTTATTAAAGAAAATCTATATATAGGTATATAAAAATGAAAAATGTTTGTTTGTTTGTTTGTTGGCTTATAGATTCCGAAACTACTGAACCGATTTTCTTGAAATTTTTACAGTAACATCACGTGAGCCCTAAAAATAAAATAGGCTACTTATTTTTTCGATAGGGGCGGGGGAATCGGTACCCCCCATAGGATGCCAATATTAATTATCGCATATCTTGAGAGCCGCTGGACGCATTTTGCTGAACTTTTTGTAGTAGGATCTTCTGAGCCCCGAAAATGAAATAAAATAGCAGCGGGGGAAGTGGTTCCCCCCATAGGACGCCAATACTTAATATCGCATATCTTATGAACTGTTATAGTGAGAATGATCAAACTTTGTGGAAGTCACTCTTATGGTATACTACACTTTTGAAAATAAAAATAAAGCGGGTAGGCGTAGGAGGGAAAATACCTCCCATAGGATCGATATATTAAATATCGCTCAACTGAAGAACAATTAAAGGGATAGTCTTCAAACATAGTTAAAGCTACTATTATGGTAAACTATGAATTGCAATATAGAAATGGGCGGGGTAGCCAGAGGAGGAGCAGTACCCCACATAGATAGAAATATTAATAAGAGCCGCTGCAAGCAATTTGTTGAACTTTTGGTAGTAGGATCTTCTGAGCCCCAAAATTGAAATAAAATAGCAGCGGGGGAAGTGTTACCCCCCATAGGACGGCAATGTTTAATATCGCATATCTTAAAAACTGTTATAGTGAGAAAGTTCAAACTTTGTAGAAGTCACTCTTATGGTATACTTCACTTTGAAAATAAAAATATAGCGGGTAGGCGCAGGGGGGAACTACCTTCCATAGGATGCATATATTAAATATCTCTCAACCGATAAAGTGGTTAAAGCAGTGTAGCGAAGCGCACCGGGTTAAGCTAGTATTTTATAAAAATAACTTCTCGAGAGAAATATTTATTGTAATTTTTGCAACAAATGAGCCATAAGTATGTATGTCTATTGTAATACGATCAATTGTTTTTTAGTGCATATAATTACTACATATATGTTTTTTTGCTATGTTTTTATACCATTTATAAAATGTTATTTAAAATAAATAGAAAAAAACGTAAAACATACATTATGTGGTGAACTTATTTTAATTTGAAAAGTTGTGCCACTTTTATTTATAAAAACCCCCTTTTCGGTGCCACTTTTTTTTTAGATATCCCCTTTTTTTGGTACTTATTGAAAATATCCGACGGTAACACTGGTGGCAGTAGAAGTACCGTTCAATGTATGGCAGTTTAAGCAAAATGTTGATTAAGTTAATCAGAGCCGTTCACATTACATTTGAGATGATTAAGAAAAAAAACAAAACAAGCAAATTTATATATCTTTAAAGTATTTGTTGGCGTCTGGCTGGTGTGAACCGGGTGTTAATGTTTCCCGGTAGTTCTGTCGTGTGCGGCGGCACCACATGCGGTGGTAAAACTTTGTACCAGCCAGACGCCGGCTTTGAGCTTAAAAATTAAATAAAAGTGAACAACTAAATAAAAGGTGAAAATTAAAGAAATGTTGAGGATTAAATGAAAATTAAAAATTAAATAAAAGTGAAAATTAAAGAAAAAAAGTTGAACAACTAAATGGTGAAACAGAACTGGTGCTGAACGATGTTTTTCATACAGATTGACATAAAATTAAGCCAGAGAATGCGGTCGAGAAATAGAATCAATTTTATTTTGAGGACGTTTTTTCTAATGCTCTCACATATAGACACTTATTCTCTTAACAATGCTACCATACTTTCATTCAATTTCATACATTTTATAAACAAAGAAAAATAAGAACAAAAAAAGAAATGAGAGAGAATTTGAAGTTACGGCCGACGTTTTAATTATGGGCTTAAGAATTTTTGCTTGAAGTTGAAGACTCAATTCTGTTTCATCATTAAATCTAAAAGGTGCGTTTCTTTTCTTTGGGTTACGGTCTTGACCTACCGCAACCAGTGCTTTGCGACCTGTCTCAACCCAAGTTTGAGCTTTGCGGACAGTGCCTACCTACTACTTCTAGAGCCAGCTAAAACCTTCAAGGTAACCATTATATGGTTACTAAAAATTGCCGATGTTTTGATACATTTCGTTTCCATAGGTCATATGGCAGCTCTAAAATGTAGGATTGTATAAAAATTGTGATGTTTTTTAGCCCATTTTTGTAGTATTTTGCTAATAAATTGCCCATTATCCAACCGATTTGATTGTTTTATATATCGGCGTGTTAAGGAATAATTTGTATACATTTATATACACTTGTACAGTACTTTTCGCCTCTAGTCACGTCGCTTATAGTCCATTTAGCGATAAAGTCCAAAATATACGTTTTTACAGCGCTCTATAAGTCAAATTCATACAAAATATTAACGATATAGTCCATTAGCGATATAATCACATTTGACATATATGCCACCTAAGTCTGGTAATTTAAAGCTTACTTACATGCAAATTATTTAGGATATTGTCACATTAATTTAGATAAAATTTGCTGTTTAAGCCACAAACCAATAAAATGTACTGAAAATCAAATGGTAAAATACAACCGTGTTGTTTATTTTGACATTTTTGTTTTTTAACGACATTTAATCAATAGTGCTTTGAAAAACCTGTCAAACTAAAAAATAAAACAGAAAAAATGAGTAAACGAGTGAATTTATCTGTAAAAGCATAATTTTTATTATATTATATATTTAACTTTTTAAAGTTTCTCAAAAGAAATAAATAATCAAGCTCGAGGTCATAGGGTTTTTTAATAAATGTTTTTTATTTTATTTATTTAAATTACTCCAATATTTCGATATTCATTGAATATCATCATCAGGGATAGTCTAAAAACAACAATATACATAAGTTTAAAACATCAATATAAACATAAAGATCACAAAAAATTTTTAAACAGTTATAACAATACCAACAAGAATTTACTAATTTTGTAAAAAAAAAAAAAAATATATCACACAAAAATTTTTTCTTATTAGTTATGTAGTGTTTACTACCATCGTCATGATTGTACTGAGTATTGCTTAGTCTTATTAACTAGATATCTATATTGTTTTGCACAGCCACTCTCTACATCGCTCTTAAAATTCATAGTTGTTGGTATATTGATAATGTTTAGCATCTCCAACATGAAGCGTCGTTTGTAATTTTGTTCTTGTTGTAATATTCGTACATCATCAAAGTTTGGCGAGTGATTTGTACTGGCACAATGGGCTGAAAGTGCAGTTTTTTGTGAAGAAATATTTAAAATCCTTTGATCGGATTTATGGCCTGATATCCTAGTTTTTAGTTTATTTTTAGTAGTTCCTATGTACACCTTATTGCAATTTGCATTATTCTTTCCGTTGCATGGTATTTTATATACGACATTAGCTTTCTCCAATATTTCGACTTTATCTTTGGTATTGCTAAATAATTGTCCAAGATTGTGGCATGTTTTATGTGCTATTCTATATTTATCTGCGTTGTGTAGTCGGGATTTTTCAATTCTTACGGACAGTTCTGGAACATATGTCAAAGATTTATATATGGTGGGGGATTCGCTATTTTCACATTTTCGTGTCTTTTGTTTTTTAAAATCTTTTATTAGTTTTGTTGCAATTTTTGTCGGAAAATTGTTGTTATAAAGCATGTCCTTTATCTTTTTTATATTGTCATTATGGAATTCTTCGTCGCTAATGCTTAAAACTCTTGTTATTATGTTTGAAGCTGTATTTATTATTATTCTTTTAGGATGTTTTGAATAAAAATTGATTATCCTACCAGAAGCCGTTGGTTTTTGGTACCAATCTATTTTAATTTTATTGTTTTGCCGTATAACAAGGGTATCCAGATATGGAAGTCTGGCGTCAATTTCTTTTTCCATTGTAAATTTTATGTTGCGATGGAATTTGTTCATATTCTTCATTATTTCTTCTATTTGGCTTTCTGTACCTATACTAAATAGATCATCTACGTATTTTGTCAATATTTTTGGTTTCTGCGTCAAGTTTTCTATACACGTGTCCATTAGCTTTTCCATCACGATATCAGCAACAATCGGTGAGGCTGGTGATCCCATGGGTAGGCCTTTCTTTTGAGAGAATATTTTGTTGTTATATTTAAAATATCTATTTTCCTTTATACAGAATTTCAGTATATTCAAAAATTGTGTCTTTGACATATCAGTGAAAATTGTAATTTCATTCCATCTTTCTTCAATTATTCTTAATGCTAGATCGACTGCTACACTTGGAAATAACGACACTACATCAAACGAAACTAATCTCTCATCGTCTTGTAAAGTCAAGTCTTTAATCTTATTCCTAAATTGCACTGAATCCCTTACATTGTACTTTGATTTCTCCGTAATTTTCCTGAGAATATTGGTCACGTATTTGCAAAGTTGACTTGATGGAGCATCTATACTCGAACATATTGGTCTTAAATAAGGCGACCAGATTTTGAAAATAAAAATAGAGGACAAAAAGAAAAAAAGTTAAAAATTTAAGATTTTTTTTACATATTTTACTGACAAATTTGCATTCCCACATTCACATATGTTAAGTAAATTAAAAAAAAATAACATATCCCTTAAAATGCAAACCTGTTAAATCCAATTTTTAAGTAAATGGAGATTTTGATGCCGTGTGGTAGAGAAAGATATTCCTCGTCGACCACCATGTAGTTTTCCTTTAATTTGAGTCTTGAAGTGTGTCAAATCAACTATATTTTTGGTTTTCCTTTCAAGTAGCAAATTGGGAAAAAAAGTTTTCCTGTAAAATTTGTTGAAAGGGACTTAGTAGGTTTGCTTGCATATTCAGCCAGCGATATATACACATTTACGTTTACTTATAAATAAGTAAAATTACTAAAAAAAAAATAACGAAAATTAAAATGCATTGCACTAACTTATTCAAAATTGTATACTGCAAGTGAATAAGAGTTCAGTAGAAGTATGAAAAGATAAGCACGGCACGACATTTTCCATACGATTTGACAGGAAAAAACCGGCGATCGCCGTGAAATAAAATTTATTTTAGTTTATAAAAATAAAAACAAATATTGATTATGCATTTAAAAATAAAGAGGACAAAGATGACAGATTATGAAAAAAAGATGATAAAAGAGGACACAAATTTTATAGATGACAGCCAGTTAAAATAGATGATTGTCCTCTAAAAAAGAGTACGTATGGTCACCTTATCTTAAAGGATAATTTTCTTTGTGGATTTTGGGCAGTCCATAAATTCTTGGTGCTGTAGCCGTGTCAGTTTTAAGCCTTCTCCTCTCCATTGGTGTAATTATTTGATTAGCAAAAAGATCGTCTACGAAATCATTATTTTTCTTTTGAAGTATATTTGTTGGGTCCTTTTTCAATCTCTGATATGTCATTATATCACCTATTATATCATTCATCTTGTTGTTATAGTCGTCCTTCTCGATTGCAACTGTTGCATTGCCTTTGTCCGCGTTTAGGATTAATATATTTCCATTTCGTTTTAGAAACCCTTCAGTTTTTTTCACCGTATTCAACATAAACCTATCCCTACTATTGATGCGCGCCTTGTTCAAGTGATTGTCGATTATAGTTATCATTTTCGTTCTTGCTATCTCCTGTTCCTCTCTGTCTTCTATAGTTTGGACAAAATCCTCACCTTCCGCTATGAATTTCAACATGGGAAATTTTTCTTTGGTTATAGGTAAAGCATGTTTTCTACCCAATGACAAAATCCACTGTACGTCGTCAGGAATGACCGTTGTAGTCTTATTCACGAACCACTTTTTGTTTAACTTTATGTCCAATTGCTGTCTGTGCGAATCCATTAGTTTTTCAAATTTTAATCTATGTCTTTCTTTTATCTTGTTGTTAGTGGATTCAGTTAAGATATTGTCGCTCCTCCATAGTTCCTCTATTTCAGGTTGTGTTTTTTCCGACAAAAATTGCAACAAAACTAATAAAAGATTTTAAAAAACAAAAGACACGAAAATGTGAAAATAGCGAATCCCCCACCATATATAAATCTTTGACATATGTTCCAGAACTGTCCGTAAGAATTGAAAAATCCCGACTACACAACGCAGATAAATATAGAATAGCACATAAAACATGCCACAATCTTGGACAATTATTTAGCAATACCAAAGATAAAGTCGAAATATTGGAGAAAGCTAATGTCGTATATAAAATACCATGCAACGGAAAGAATAATGCAAATTGCAATAAGGTGTACATAGGAACTACTAAAAATAAACTAAAAACTAGGATATCAGGCCATAAATCCGATCAAAGGATTTTAAATATTTCTTCACAAAAAACTGCACTTTCAGCCCATTGTGCCAGTACAAATCACTCGCCAAACTTTGATGATGTACGAATATTACAACAAGAACAAAATTACAAACGACGCTTCATGTTGGAGATGCTAAACATTATCAATATACCAACAACTATGAATTTTAAGAGCGATGTAGAGAGTGGCTGTGCAAAACAATATAGATATCTAGTTAATAAGACTAAGCAATACTCAGTACAATCATGACGATGGTAGTAAACACTACATAACTAATAAGAAAAAATTTTTGTGTGATATATTTTTTTTTTTTTTTTACAAAATTAGTAAATTCTTGTTGGTATTGTTATAACTGTTTAAAAATTTTTTGTGATCTTTATGTTTATATTGATGTTTTAAACTTATGTATATTGTTGTTTTTAGACTATCCCTGATGATGATATTCAATGAATATCGAAATATTGGAGTAATTTAAATAAATAAAATAAAAAACATTTATTAAAAAACCCTATGACCTCGAGCTTGATTATTTATTTCTTTTGAGTTTCCATTAAGAAAAGGTCGAATTAAAAAACCAACTTTTATTTTTTAAAGTTTCTTTTACTTTATGTTATTAAAGTTTTTATAATTAAACCTTTTATCGTACAAAGTATTTATGCATTGGTTTATAACGTATACAATTCGTACATATAAATCTGTTATCTTTTTTATAATCCCAAAAATTGCTAATATCACATTAGGCTTATTATCACATTAGCGATATAGTCACAACATTGCGTGCAACTAAGGGATGTGACTATAAGCGAAAAGTACTGTATATATTTTAACAAACTTAATTATAAAAATAAAAATGAGTAATTTTTGGGAATTTAGTATTTTGGTTATAACTCAGCCATTTTTTAACCAATTTGACAGAATTATATACCGCCGTGTTTAAGAAGGAATTTACCATTTACTTGAGCTATAAAGCTTGGACTCGGGGAGATCTATGGTTCCCGAAAGTGGGTATTTAAAAAAAAAAATTAATTTTGGTCATAACTTTTTTGTATCTGAACCGATTTTTCTGAATTTTTTATAAAATTTGTTCTACTAAAAAATTTCGATATTTTGGTATATAAGTCATATCCATAGGACATATGGCAGCCCTAAAATTTAGGTTTTTATACAATTTTTAATTTTTTTGTACTGGAGGTACCACGCCCACTTCTCCAATCCCGCCCACATTTTGTAGGATGGTGCGTATTGGTTACCTAAATGTGTGTACCTAATTTGGAAACTTTGGCTTTTGCCGTTCTCTAGATATACAGCAAAAAGTAATAAAATTACAACAACCACAAGGGATTTTTGGAAAATATTAGAGGTAGTCGTGGTTTTTTGCTCATATCTCAGCCATTTGTTTGAATTTCATATTTGCTGAATTTCAATAGCAACCGATGGTAGACTATATGTGACATAAATGTAAAACAACCTAGCCGCTATCATGTCTGGAGTCTCCGGAAAACACATATCAAACGTAAGACGGACAGACGGACGGATATCGTTAAATCGACTTCTCTCCCCATAAGGACCCAGAATATATATACTTTGTAGGGTCTAAGATCAATATTGTAGAAATTACAAACGGAATGACAAAGTTATATATACCCATTTCCACCTGAGGTGAAGGGTATAAAAATACTAAAATCTTTATGGATGAAGTTTCCTGATGATCTGGCCTAAGCAACCAGTGAAATGCGCATAGGAATAGCTAATCCCATCAACAATAAATTTCAGTGTTTTTATCAAATAATAAAAATTGGGAATTAAGCACGAATAACAAAATCATTTAAATTTAATTTTGTATTCACACGAAAATTATTTTAAAATAAACAGGCAGGTGCACGGCCTAAAAAAACTGACTGGCAACCCGCTTTTTAAACAAAGCGTGTTGTTTTTGTTTTTATTTGGTTTTTTCTTAAACCTTCTTACAACTACAAATAATGTTGGAAGAATTCCGATCAATTGGAGTGGGGAATGTAAGGAGAGATAAACTCACTGTTTATTGTTGATGATTTTGTTTAAACTTTGATATTGTTACAAATAGAACTGATTCTGTATTTCTTATACGCTTAACAGTTTTATTTGGTTTAATATCTTTAGTTTTTGTAAAACCTTTATGGATAAAGTTTCCTGATGATCTGGCCTAAGCATAGGGTTTCTATACTTACTGTTTTTAACGGTACATGTACTGATTTTTTGCAATTGTACTGTTTTATGCATAATGTCCAAAACAGTACGCAAATGTACTGTTTTTTACACTTTGTACTGTTTTTTGTACTGTTTTTTTTTGTTCAGTCTACAAAAAACCAAGATATTTAGAAAATCCCTTTTAAAGTCATATTTTGAAAATATCCTAATATTTAACAGTACAAAGCTTAAAAAAATGTTGTGTTCCAAACAAAAAAGCTCTAAAATAATAAGACTTTTTAAGTTGTGGTCATTGCTTTCTCACAAATACGCAGAAGAAATCTTAATTATAATGGGTGACTCCCAGCAGTTGTAACGGGTGTTTTTTTTACAGGTTTGTTTTTCGAATAGAGATAAAACTGGCATTTTGTGGTCAAATCTGGCAACTCTAATGTCATTTATGTTCAGTTTGGTTTGCCATTTCATCATGAACAGGTTGACAAAAGAACAACGCTTGCAAATCGTGCAAATTTATTTCGAAAATAACGGTTCAGTTCGCGAAGTTTACCGCAAGCTCCGTCCATTTTATGGTCGACATAATCGACCATCAGAGCAATTAATTCGGTTAACCATGGATCGTTTTCGCACTACGTTTACTCTATGTGATAATACGCATCCGCAGAGACGTCGAACAGTGCGCACCGAAGAAACAATTGGCTGGTGGAGTCATTGGGCCATACTTCTTCCGAAATAATGCTGGAGAGGCAGTTACCGTTAATGGAGACCGGTATAGAGCCATGATAACCGACTATTTTGTTCCCGAATTGGATGGCATGAATGTGGATGAGTTGTGGTTCCAACAAGACGGCGCTACATGCCACACAGCGCACGCCACAATCGATTTATTGAAGGAAACATTCGATGAGCGCATAATTTCGCGGAATGGACCTGTCAATTGGCCACCAAGATCGTGTGATTTGACACCATTGGATTATTTTCTTTGGGGATATGTGAAGTCGCTCGTCTACGCCAACAAACCAGAAACGTTAGGGGAATTGGAAGCCAACATTCGTGGCGTTATTGCCGACATACGGCCCCATATGCTCGAAAAAGTGGTTGCAAATTGGACCTGTAGAATTGGCTTTATTCGAGCCAGCCGCGGCGGCCACATGCCTGAAATCATATTTAAACATTAATGGCATAAAATTATCCTTCCAATAAAGCCAAATTGATGGTCATTAAAACGATTTTCTTGTGTTTTATTTCAATTCGAAGTTCTATACCACTGAAAAAAACACCCGATATATTTTCATGTTATTATTTTTAAGACATATGATTTTATGGCTACCTCGTCCAATAGTATTTTCCTTTAAACACCTGAGAAAGACAAAAACAAAATCGAAATTTTGTTAAAAATATTATATATTTTAAATGCTAAATAAATACTTATTCCAACACAATTATCTTTAATTCCTAGAATTTTTTTTTAATATTCGGGCAAGTTCTGGAATTCGAAATCACGTGAAATTAAAAACGTACAAATTATAAAAAACTACTTTTGAAATACAGAAAAGCTACATACGTTAATTTTTACAAAAGTTTTATTGAAAATCTTCAGCGTATAAATTTTATTGAAACTTGTTTTTTTTTACTATTTTAATATTTTCAGATTTTGTTAAATAAAAATACAACAAACTATGTTTTTTGGATTTTATAGTTTATAGCTGAACTTGGTAAAATTGGCCGTAAATAATTTAAAATTGGAAAATTTACTTAGGACACATACATTCTTTCAAATTCTATATGATTCGTGCAACTATATATGTGTGTAGTGAAAATTGCTTTAAATACCAATATGCTTAAAGAAAGTCGTACTTACACAATCAACGAGTTAAATGTTTTAAGCTAAGTTAGGCTTTTCGCCTTTCTTATATGGCTTACAGGAATGTTATGGTTATCCTGTCTTCAAATTAAAAATTTTTTAACGCAAATGGAGTAATTTCGTATACGTATAAAATGCCATAAAACGGAAATCATTCCTTTGACGTTACTCATTTTAAGTGTTTTTCGTTATATAATTGTTGCATATTCAATCAAAAGTTTTAAATATATAATAATTTAAATAAATGGTTGTGTTTTCGCCAAGAAAAATGTACTGTTTTTTTCTTGGTTGTACTGTTTTTTTGTGTTCAATGTACTGTTTTTCCTACCTAAGCAACCAGTGAAATGCGCATAGGAATAGCTTATCGCATCAACAATAAATTTCAGTGTTTTTATCAAATAATAAAAATTGGGAATTAAGCACGAATAACAAAATCATTTAAAAAAAAATACTTTTATAAAGTTATCAGAAGATTATTTTAAACATATTAATGATGAAATTGTGAAAATTTATGAATTATTTAAGGAAAAAAATAAAAACATTAAGCAGAAATCGTGGCCGGTTGTTCAGTTCATGTTGGCCTATTCTACATTTTACTCAGTTTGAGGTATGTTCAGTGGATTCTATGTGATTAATGAAGTGATTTAGTTTTAAACATGTCAATTTGAAGTGATTAGCCAATCACTTCAATGTATTGGAAATCATCGTGATTTTGATGTGATTAGAGCATAATCACGTTCGAGTTGCTTAAACGCGTTTATGAACCCAAGTGTGAACATAGTATAAAGTTAAAATTAAGTGTACCACATCGGTGACTTAAGTTTCACTTAAGTTTGTAGTGAAGAAGAGAATTTTATATTTAAAACGATTTAAAAAAAAGTGTTTTAATATCAATCCTGAAAATTTGTCATAAGTGTACCACATCCTAAAAATTGGACATTAATCTCGTTTCGGTCTTTTTAATGAATGAAAACTGTATTTTTTGCAGCCGGGTTTTTTGATTTTTTAAATGATTTATTTAATTTAAGAGTTTTAAAACAATGTACATAGCCCATATCGCTCCTTTAATGCAACAAAGTCATATTTCAAAAAAAATCAAACTTAGCAAAATGCGATTAACCTTTAGAAACAGGTTTAATGAAATGTATTTTGCTAAACTTCGGTTCAGTTTGAGATATAATACTGATTTTATTTTTACAATAAAGAAGGTATGAATGAACACTTGTACTAAAGTAACTTAAAATTTTTTATATTTTGGGATATGACTATGTTGCAATAAAGGAGCGATATTAATGGTTTTTTAATTGTTTATTGTAAAACTACATGTTTTTAACTTTGTTATTTTTTGTTTTTATAAATATAATAAAAGTATCAATATATGTAGAGATTTATGTTTTTCCCATTGGATAAAATTATTTGCATTATTCGAATTTCTCGAGTAATTCGAACAATTTAAAAACCTTACTCGATTAATTGAGCAAATTCGATTAACCCTTCTGCACTCCTTGGGTCAATTTGACCCAATTTTGGTTTTCAAACGCAAAATTTGTCCCTTTATATATAAGATATGGACGTGAAACTTTAATTTATCCATAACAGGGATAAAAATTATAAATTTAAATAAAAATGAAAATAATAAAATTTAAATTTTTAAATTTTAATTTTTTAATTTAAAAACATGATTTACACATATTTAATGTCCTTTGGGTCATTATGACCCAACAAGCGATATTGCAAGTTTAATTCCACTTTAAAATTTTTTTCCTATTGAATATAATTGAATTGAGTTCAGCTTCATTCAGAATCATCGATAAATAATTTTTTCAGTCAAATAACACAATGCGACAGTCAAAATCGGGATGGGGTGAATCCAACGGGAAATGTTATATCGGTAAAAAAGAAGTTATTCGCTGGGTCACGTCTAGGAATCGAGATATATCGATTTGAAAAATGGGCTAAAAAACACCAACATTTTTATAAAAACCTAAATTTTAGGGCTGCCATATGTCCTATGGATATGACTTATTTACCAAAATATCGGAAATTTTTAGTAGAACATATTTTATAAAAAACTCGGAAAAATCGGTTCAGATACAAAAAAGTTATCACCAAAATTAATTTTTTTTTAAATACCCACTTTCGGGAACTATAGATCTCCCCGAGTCCAAGCTTTATAACTCAAGTAAATGGTAAATTTCTTCTTAAACACGTCGGTATATAAATCTGTCAAATCGGTTAAAAAATGGCTGAGTTAACCGAAATACTGAATCCCCAAAATTACTCTTTTTATACCCTTCACCGAAGGTAAAAAGGGTATATATAACTTTGTCATTCCGTTTGAAATTTCTACAATATTGATTCATTATTTCGGTTATAACTCAGCCATTTTTTAACCGATTTGACAGATTTATATACCGAAGTGTTTAAGAAGAAATTTACCAACTATAATTTTGATCATAACTTTTTTGTATCTGAACCGATTTTTCGAGTTTTTTATAAAATATGTTCTATTAAAAATTTTGGTATATTAGTCATATCCATAGGACGTATGACAGCCCTAAAATTTAGGATATTATAAAAATTTTGATGTTTTTTAGCAAATTTTTCAAATCGATATATCTCGATTCCTAGACGTGACCCAGCGAAACGCCGGGTATACGGGACACGTATAACTTCTTTTTTACCGATATAACTTTCCCCGGTAGTTTGAACCCTTCTCGATCACTGACCCCTACCATTTGTCGCACAGTGTAATCAATAGAACCGCTTTTATTTTTTATTATACTTAAATATGAAATGTTGTTTACTTTATATTGTTGTGTCATATTGACCCACAGGGTCATAGGAAGGGCACATATCCAAGGGATGCAGAAGGGATAAAAAAAGGATATTTCTGGAATAGAGTTTTTGTGACCATAAACTAGGGTTGCCATTTTCGAAATTGGAAAAATCAGTACATCGTAAGAAAAATACCAGTACATTCGGAAAAAACGAGTACACAAATTTTGACCCAAAATTTTATTGAATTCATAAGTTTTAAACGATTATTAAAACAAAATGAAAATTATGCATTAAAAATAATTAATTTTTCTATTTTTTAAAGCAAGAACTTAACAAAATACATACAACAAAAACCTCATGCCACAATATTAAAAATAGATAGAAGTAAGTCATTGATCGGCACATTTGTTATAAATGCACAAAAAATTCTAAATTCATACAAATTATTGTCAATATAATTAGGGTATTCACGAATCTCCAATCTAGCCATATTGTCATAGGCTATAAAATTAAAACCTCTTGAAATTTTTTGTTTTTGAATTACAAACGAAAAAATGCCTTAAAATAAAATAGTTAGGAAAAAAAAATTTATTATTTTAAGAAATTTTTTAACGTCAAGACCAATAGTTTGGAGCAATTTTTAAATTATGACTTATGAAAATGTGACTGGATAGGAGCCTTTTGAATACCCTAAATACTTTGCCAATAATTTGGTTGCAACTTTAAAACACTTTGTTCTTTCGCAACTAAAATTGGAAGCAACTTTGGATTCAGGGAAGATTTCTTTGAAAAGTTTTCTGCTACAATCAGTTGAAGCGTAGCTGTGGCCATGAATGAAATGAAGATACTGTTTTTTGATGACTCCCTGATATATTTCGCTTACCTACCATTTACACATGAAAGTAATTTCTTGAAAGTTGCAATACAGTTGCACTTTTTCACTAACATTCACACAATTTTTGTACAATCAGCCAATCGGCTGTTTCTAAGGGTTTTCGTTGCCCTGCAACTATTATTGGACTGCCTGATCCATTTTTAATAAAAGGACTACTCCATGGACTGGTCCGATGTAATGCAAGCAAGGACCATGTCATTGTCAAAAATTGTTTGTCTCGTTTTTTAACGAAATGTTTTCGCTTCTAAACGGAGTTAAAACTAATCCTCTTGTGAAACCATGAAGTAGTTTTAAGAGTCCTCCTTTGTAATCCAAAGCTGGGTTATATGGCCCTACCCTAAGACATCGTAATGTTAAATAGACCATGTTTTTTCATACGTTTGGGTTACTTTTGGACTAGTCCTAGTCCCTTGTGTGCTACTTTTTACACGCGAGTATGGACTAGTACTAATATTTGCAGGGTGATAATACGTATACTCTACTTGCAAAAAAGTTCTTTCATGTGCCGTTTTATATATGTTTTACACACAGGACGATGGAAAACAAAACAAACATTTTACGTTCTTTTTCGTTTTATTTGAATCACAGAATACAACCAAGAAGTGTTCACGTAGGCAGTTATTCAAAACGAAGACAGGCGAAGCAAACAATCCTCCGAGCGTTTTTATACTTTTCTCTTTTTCGCAAAAGCAGCATTTTCTTTTGAAAAGCTTTAATGGCACTTCTATTTATTTAAATACAAAGCATATGGTAAGCTAAGAGTAAATACTGAATTTTAACTGGGTGATTCATAACAAATCAAAAGCAATAAGGGAAGTAAACAGATTTATATACCGACGTGTTTAAGAAGAAATTTACCATTTACTTGAGTTATAAGGCTTGGACTCGGGGAGATCTATGGTTCCCGAAAGTAGGTATTTAAAAAAAAATTAATTTTGGCCATACATTTTTGGTATCTGAACCGATTTTTCCGAGTTTTTTATAAAATATGTTCTACTAAAAAATTTCCGATAGTTTGGTATATAAGTCATATCCATAGGACATATGGCAGCCCTAAAATTTAGGTTTTTATAAAATTTTTAATATTTTTTGTACAGGAGGTACCACGCCCACTTCTCCAATCCCGCCCACATTTTGTAGAATGGTCTGTATTGACAACCTTAATGTGTGTACCTAATTTGGAAGCTTTGACTTTTGCCGTTCCCCAGATGTACAGCAAAAAGTAATAAAAATACAACAACCACAAGGGATTATTGGAAAAATTAGAGGTAATCGTGGTTTTTTGCTCATTTCTCAGCCATTTGTGGACCGATCTTGCTGAATTTCAAAAGCAAGCGATGGTAGACTATATGTGACATAAATGTAAAATAACCGAAAACACATTTCAACGTAAGACGGACAGACGGACATCGTTAAATCCACTTCTACGCTCATAAGGACCCAGAATATATATACTTTATAGGGTCTAATATCAATATTGTAGAAATGACTAACGGAATGATTAACTTATATATACCCTTTTTATCTTCGGTGAAGGGAATAATAAAGAAGAACTGTCAAAACCGGTTACGAAAATGCCGTGCGAACATGGTAATTCAAATAAGTAATAAAAACAGAGAGCGGAGTAATCCAAAGCACCGTGCGAACATGTCATAATAACACACTCACTCTTTTTAAATTGACCACGATTTTGCTTTTAATTTCACCTATCCATTTGTTTGGCAATTTTACTTTCAATTTATCAGCTGATTACATGTTTGTGTTTATAAATTGTTTTGTTGATGACATCTTGAAATTAAATTGCCTACAAATCGAGTGCAGCCTACGTCACAGCTTTCAATTTATGTAAATTTTGACAAAAGGACTATCAAGAACAACTTGACCATGTGACCGCCGGGTTATATAACAGAGTTACCAACCACATAACAGGGATACATTTTTATGCAAACATATGGCATCAATATTTATTTTGACGTTTTCTAATGAGAATGATGTTTTAAATGTAAAACAATTCTATATTTTATGTATATTTGCAAAAAAAAACTATAATTATTGTTTCAGCAATCAAGCATACTATTCATTTCTTCGACATCCCTGCAGATAACGAGAATAGTCTATACATGCATGTAATAGTGGAAGGCCAATGTACGCGGCATGCGGCTGCGGGCGGCAATAGCATTGCCATTGTGAAAATGTTAGCAATGTTTACAAAAATGTTTATACAAAAAAAAAAATACAAATCATAAAAAATAAGACTTGGTATTACTTGGAAAAGATGCCGCGCGGCAAAGTTGAATTTTTTCAACTTTTGTTTTAAGCCGCGTGAAGTAGACGTCGTCATACACAAACATAAATATTTAACAAAAGAAATATAAAAAACATTACAAATTAAGAGGAAAAAATCTTATTTGATAAGTAAATTCTTATAATGTTCAAACAAATCGTTTTTTTTTATAGATTGAACATTTTTTAACAGCTTATTCAACATTTACCGCTTTAAAATGTGCCGCTTTCATTTGCCTATCAAAAAAATTTCAAGCGAAAAACTAAACAGCTGATCGCCGCCCGCAGCCGCATGCCGCGTACATTGGCCTTCCACTATAAAGAGTAGTCCGTAAAAGAGTGCCCTATTCCAAAAGTACTCCAAATATATGGTTAAAAGGTGGTCGATTTAACGTTACGATGTCCTAAGGGTGGACCATATAACCCAGTTTTGCATTACAACGGAGTAGTCTTAAAACTACTCCATGTTCATACATACTCTAGTGGACTAGTTTTGAAACAACTCCATGGTATACTCCAGAGAATTAATTTTAACTTCGTTCAAAAACGAAAACATTTCGTTTAAAAACGAAGACATGTCGTGAAAAAGTGCGAGTGTATTGAGTTTTAAGAACTTGTACTTGCATGTGGATATGCTAGGTTAGTGAAAATTACCATTACCAAAAGAGGCTATTTTAACTCTTTTAACTAATTTTCAACACTGTTGAAACAAAAAATGTAACCCTGGTTTAACACTTGCAAGTAGGCTATACGTATTAACATCGACAATGGCGAAGAAATAGTCGAATGTCATAGAGTTGCATGAATGTTTACACAGTCAAGTGAAAGTTCCTTATAAATCAGAGTTACCAAGTGCGAAACAAAGTAACCCAAACGTAAAAAAACATGGTCTATTAAACATTACGATGTCCTAGGGCAGGGCCATATAACCCAGCTTTGAATTACAAAGGAGTAGCCTTAAAACTACTCCATTGTATATACACAAGGATTAGTTTTAACTTCGTTTTAAAACAAAAACATGTTGTTAATAAACGAAGACATGTCGTCTCACTAAAAACACTTTTTAAGTAGTCCATTTAATCAAATTGGATCAGGTGTCACAATGTTATTTGCAGAGTTGTACATGCATGTGTAAAGGCCAGGTAAAGAAGTATTAAAATCAAACAAAAAATTTGTAAAGACAAAAAAACATTTGTAAATTGTGTTTTGTATTTTAACAAACGATTGTTTGAAAAAAATTAACCATACTTTTTTCTGTGTTGCGTTCATCAGCTGCGGAACTATGTGGTAAATTAAAGATAAAGTTGGCAAGATCGCCAAAGCTTTTTTGATTGAATCCGTTTTTAATGGAATTATTTTTATTCCAAAATATATCTATGTCTAAGTCTACTAAAAGGTTTAATTCTGATAAGCGTAACAGGTTCCACTGTGTAATAATAGTAATAATAATAATAGTGACAATATAGTGTAGTAGTATTTATGATTTAGTATTATGTTCAATTATCTGTTTTATTATGATGACCCTGTATGGTTAACGGTTGGTACATTACATCAGTAGTTACTTAAATATACGTACATACACACATCTAGCTATTGTTATGTACAAATCTCTCCCCCTTGTACAGATTGCCTTTATGTATTTATTGTAGACTATTTTGTTATGTTATATACTATCATCTTATTAAGAACACGTTTACCTCACTTTGATTGTATGTAAATAATTATTGTAATGTGATATTTATCGTAAGATCATTTACTTTACTCTTTTTATATTTAAGATTGTATACTTGTATTATGTATAAGTTTATGCCCAAGTTTAAAAGAAAATAAAGTATGGATGCTACGTCAGTTTAGTTTAATTCTCGGCTAAAGTTCAGAAGTGGGATCGAAAAAAATTGTGTTTACACAAACAAAGTGACCTCTGAATAAACGTGTTATTAAATACGCATTAAAGTGTTTAAAAGGGGAATAAAAACTTAGAAACAATTTATGTTAATTAGCAGTTATATGCAGTGTTACCGTCGGATATTTTCAATAAGTACCAAAAAAAGGGGATATCTAAAAAAAAGTGGCACCGAAAAGGGGATTTTTATAAATAAAAGTGGCACAACTTTTCAAATTAAAATAAGTTCACCACATAATGTATGTTTTACGTTTTTTTCTATTTATTTTAAATAACATTTTATAAATGGTATAAAAACATAGCAAAAAAACATATATGTAGTAATTATATGCACTAAAAAACAATTGATCGTATTACAATAGACATACATACTTATGGCTCATTTGTTGCAAAAATTACAATAAATATTTCTCTCGAGAAGTTATTTTTATAAAATACTAGCTTAACCCGGTGCGCTTCGCTACACTGCTTTAACCACTTTATCGGTTGAGAGATATTTAATATATGCATCCTATGGAAGGTAGTTCCCCCCTGCGCCTACCCGCTATATTTTTATTTTCAAAGTGAAGTATACCATAAGAGTGACTTCTACAAAGTTTGAACTTTCTCACTATAACAGTTTTTAAGATATGCGATATTAAACATTGCCGTCCTATGGGGGGTAACACTTCCCCCGCTGCTATTTTATTTCAATTTTGGGGCTCAGAAGATCCTACTACCAAAAGTTCAACAAATTGCTTGCAGCGGCTCTTATTAATATTTCTATCTATGAGGGGTACTGCTCCTCCTCTGGCTACCCCGCCCATTTCTATATTGCAATTCATAGTTTACCATAATAGTAGCTTTAACTATGTTTGAAGACTATCCCTTTAATTGTTCTTCAGTTGAGCGATATTTAATATATCGATCCTATGGGAGGTATTTTCCCTCCTACGCCTACCCGCTTTATTTTTATTTTCAAAAGTGTAGTATACCATAAGAGTGACTTCCACAAAGTTTGATCATTCTCACTATAACAGTTCATAAGATATGCGATATTAAGTATTGGCGTCCTATGGGGGGAACCACTTCCCCCGCTGCTATTTTATTTCAATTTCGGGGCTCAGAAGATCCTACTACAAAAAGTTCAGCAAAATGCGTCCAGCGGCTCTCAAGATATGCGATAATTAATATTGGCATCCTATGGGGGGTACCGATTCCCCCGCCCCTATCGAAAAAATAAGTAGCCTATTTTATTTTTAGGGCTCACGTGATGTTACTGTAAAAATTTCAGGAAAATCGGTTCAGTAGTTTCGGAATCTATAAGCCAACAAACAAACAAACAAACATTTTTCATTTTTATATACCTACTAGCTTAACCCGGTGCGCTTCGCTACACTGCTTTAACCACTTTATCGGTTGAGAGATATTTTATATATGCATCCTATGGAAGGTAGTTCCCCCCTGCGCCTACCCGCTATATTTTTATTTTCTCACTATAACAGTTTTTAAGATATCCGATATTAAACATTGGCGTCCTATGGGGGGTAACACTTCCCCCGCTGCTATTTTATTTCAATTTTGGGGCTCAGAAGATCCTACTTCCAAAAGTTCAACAAATTGCTTGCAGCGGCTCTTATTAATATTTCTATCTATGAGGGGTACTGCTCCTCCTCTGGCTACCCCGCCCATTTCTATATTGAAATTCATAGTTTATCATAATAGTAGCTTTAACTACGTTTGAAGACTATCCCTTTAATTGTTCTTCAGTTGAGCGATATTTAATATATCGATCCTATGGGAGGTATTTCCCCTCCTACGCCTACCCGCTTTATTTCTATTTTCAAAAGTGTAGTATACCATAAGACTGACTTCTACAAAGTTTGAACATTCTCACTATAACAGTTCTTAAGATATGCGATATTAAACATTGGCGTCCTATGGTGGACACCACTTCCCCCGCTGCTATTTTATTTTAATTTTGGGGCTCAGAAGATCCTACTACCAAAAGTTCAACAAAATGCATGCAGTGGCTCTTATTTATATTTCTATCTATGAGGGGTACTGCTCCTCCCCTGTCTACCCCGCCCATTTGTATACTGAAATTTATAGTTAACCCTCATAGTAGCTTTAACCACTTTTGAAGACTCTCCCTTGAATTGTTCTTCAGTTGAGCGATATTTATTATATGTATCCTATGGGAGGTATTTCCGCCCTGCGCCTACCCGCTTTATTTTTATTTTCAAAAGTGTATTTTACCATAAGAGTGACTTCTACAAAGTTTTAACTTTCTCACTATAACAGTTTTTAAGATATCCGATATTAAACATTGGCGTCCTATGGGGGGTAACACTTCCCCCGCTATTTTATTTCAATTTTGAGGCTCAGAAGATCCTACTACCAAAAGTTCAACCAAATGCGTGCAGTGGCTCTTATTTATATTTCTATCTATGAGGGGTACTGCTCCTCCCCTGTTTACCCCGCCCATTTATATATTGAAATTTATAGTTTGCCATAGTAGTAGCTTTAACCACGTTTGAAGACTCCCCCTTTAATAGTTCTTCAGTTAAGCGATATTTAATATATGCATCCTATGGGAGGTTCCCCCCCCCCTCCCCTACCCGCTTTATTTTTATTTTCAAAAGTGTAGTATACCATAAGAGTGAATTCCACAAAGTTTGAACATTCTCACTATAACAGTTCATAAGATATGCGATATTAAGCATTGGCGTCCTATGGGGGGAACCACTTCCCCCGCTGCTATTTTATTTCAATTTTGGGGCTCAGAAGATCCTACTACAAAAAGTTCAGCAAAATGCCGCCAGCGGCTCTTAAGATATGCGATAATAAATATTGGCATCCTATGGGGGGTACCAATTCCCCTGCCCCTATCGAAAAAATAAGTAGCCTATTTTATTTTTAGGGCTCACGTGATGTTACTGTAAAAATTTCAAGAAAATCGGTTCAGTAGTTTCGGAATCTATAAGCCAACAAACAAACAAACAAACATTTTTCATTTTTATATACCTATATATAGATTTTCTTTAATAAATAGAAACTGGGAATTATTTCCTTCCGAAGGTTACTTTATATTCTATTCAATATTTTTTATTTTTCGAATTATTAGACACCAGCAGAATGTAATGCATTTTCTGGCCCGCTACGGCCTTCGTCAACATTCTTTGTGAATATAATATAAAGTAACCTTCGGAAGGAAATAATTCCCAGTTTCTATTTGTTAAAATTGTTGAGTTAAATACATTAAATTTATAAAGTATCACTATCCAGTGTGACACAAAGAATGCTGACGAAGGCCGTAGCTGGCCAGAAAATGCATTACATTCTGCTGGTGTCTAATAATTGTAAATTTTTCTGTACATACAATTTACCTCATTGCTATCCAAAGGATAGCTAAGGTAAAATGTAACAAGAAAACACAATATAACTATGTAATAGTCTGGTAGTGTATAAAGTCATTTCTGAAAAATTGAAGGAATATGACTATTACAAAAAAGTTTTATAAAAATACATAACTGAAATTTAGCTCATAGAATAAACATTGTTGCAGCAATTAGAAGATATTTATGTAATTTGTTTTATATATGTATATGTACATTAAGTTATATATTTCTTGGACTTTTCTTTCTGAATAAATTTTCTTTGATTTATTTAAGACATTGTATTGCACAGGTTTTAAATTTTTTTTTAGAAGTTTATTTGCCTATTCCACCAGATTCTTATGTTTTTTAGAATGCTATGGCCAAATATGAGTACAGTTTTCTCCCATCACGTCACATTTATCAGAAATCCTAAACAAAAAAACGAAAATATCACTTTTTAAAATTCGTTATATTTAATCAGTTTCGCACTTTAATACAAATAAATACACGGCATTCATACATGCTATTAAATTTAAGTGCAAGTGTTTTAATTTCTTTGGTATAGGATATTTAGTTTTTATCCAAATTCGTCTATTATTGCTTCAAATTATTGTAATCAGCTTTACAAATAGAACAAAACTATACCACTCGATTTTGTTATTAATTGTGGTACAAAACATCTTCCGAAATTACAATAATTGGTGTATCTGATAAATGTGACGTGATGGGAGAAAACTGTGCTCATTTTGTCTTAAGCATTCCAAAAAATATAAGAATCAGTTAGAATGGTTAAACAAACTTTTTCAATGTGTTATATATTAATGGTCAGTTACATACATATTTTTTTACAATTAGTTGTTCTTAAAACGACGACATTTATGTTACAGCTGTAGGGACCAGTGAGGTTTCCGACTAGCCACGGTAAACACATCCCAGAAGGTTCCAACCCTGCTCACTGGGTACGCTGCACATAAAAAAAAATAATCAGGTACTATCTAATCTATCCATAACACAAACACACATGCACCCTACAAATGATACTTTATTCATTTATAAGTATTTTCAGGAAGCGGTTGTTATGCCCCCAGATTGCCCACCCTGCTGTCACAAGAAGATCCAACACACATTCATTTGTGACCCATAAAAATGTCTTCACTTGGAATCCAATTTTCAAGGCTAGTATGGGAGTTATAACAAAACAGAATGAAAAAAAGTATTTTTTCCTAACGTAAAAAGTATCAAAAAAGTGGCAAGAATTACAAAAAGTATCACATTTGGGTGCATTTAGTAAAAGTGGCCAAATAGTATCCAAGCAGTCGAAAAAGTGGCAAATTGCTACTTTAGTGGCACCAACGGTAACGCTGGTTGTAACTCTAAAGCGTGTCTGCGGGAATGCGTTGAAGATCTGCTACAAAAAGAGGCAGCTGAACATTCAACTACTTGAGTTTGTTTGGAACAATTTTGGCAAACCCATTTTAAACTTGGGCTATTATTATCAACGTTTGCACAAAGTAAATGAAAATATAAAGTGCATTTAAAGCATCTAATTGCATTATTGCTTTCGATTGGCTTGTTGCAGATATGGCAGTTTTGCGAAGAGTTTGTTGATGATTCGCTTTCTTGTTGGAGATTTGGCGATTGACCCTGTAGGGAAGAAGAAGAGGAATCCATATTTTTACTTTTTTAGGACTTACAGTGTTTCGGCCAAGGATTCTTCTTCGTGTTTATCCAACCAGGGAAATTACTGACGAAATTAAATTCTCAGAGTATAGGCCAGAAAAGAATTTTAAAACTGTTGGGGAAGCGCCCAGGCCCTTTGTTTCCAATTGTAGATTATAAACGAAAAGCACAAGAACTTTTTTAAGCACAAACAATATTTATTTCTTATACTTTAACGTTAAAATTCCTGAAATTCACATTAACAAATATGTTTAAAATTAAAAGACAAATAAAACAGTATTAAAAGATATCACTAACTTTTCGTATGGAAACCGAGAGCTAAACTTCTTTTTCTTACAATTAGAATCTTTTTGGAATTTCCTTACTGGAATATGGCTTTTATATTGCTTAAAATGAACATTTAATTATACCGCGTGGAAATAAAGATAATAACAACTGACAAAACCACGATAACTAAATAAAATACAATTTCGATACTCGATTAAATAATCTCTAATTGTGACGAGACAGTGGCGGTAACAATATCAAACATAATCATTTTAGGTAAGAACACTTCAAGCTTTAATATACCCTATTTTTAGTAACTCCATCATGTAAAATTTTAAAATTTTTAGTATCCTTAAAATAAGTTCTAGGAAGATGTTTTTCGTGCTTACGCTTTCCTAGTTTATGAGTTATAGGTCGTAAAAGTTGCAAAATTCCTTATTTATTTTTTATTTAGCTATAAAATGATTCTTAACAATATGGGAAACATTGGAAAATGCTTCAAAGTGTTTTTCACATGGCGTTTAAAGCATACCGATTAACCAATTAAGAGCCAATTTCGTTTCTATATTCGTACTCCATGGCTTACTTTTAATTACAAAATTGGCTTTATCTTAAAATTATGTCGATATAACAATAACACGGTGCTACAGTGTAAAAAAACTTGGAAAACGACCTAGCGTGTGTTATTGGTCTTGTTGAGTACATTAAAAATTGTGTCAAAAAATTTCAGAAGTTATTTTAAAAAAACCGTTTTCAGTGATGTTCGTCAACTTATGGACCTGTAACTCAGTCAGTTCTTGTCTGATTTTAATTTTTTTAACGGGTTTGGAAAGAAAACTGATTACGCTTTAAAATTACGTGCATTTTTTTTTTTTGTAAATTATAAGTATTGTTTTTGTTAAGAATATCTACAAAAATAACGAAAATTATAAACTTTTTTGATTTTAGTAGCTTTTCCTTGCTTATTTTAATATGAAAGCTTATAAAAATTTATATTAGCGTATGAAGAAAATTTAGTTCTTAACAAAACATGGTTTTAATTTTTCAAATCGGATAAAAATTGTATAAGTTATTCAACTTTTCATTAACACCTATTTTTAGTATTTTCTCCCTCCGCGCAAAAAATATGAATAAAAACAAGTTAGAGTGCTATATTCAGCTGTGCCGAATTTTTAATACCCTCCACCGACTGTTCGAATATTTCAGGAGGGATATCTATATGATGTCTATTTATTATTAATTTATCTTTTTAAAAAAAGACATCAGCATTAAAATTGGTTGGTTTGAGGTTTAGATCTATATTAAATTATTTAGCAATTTAAACTAGCTTGAGTTACAGTTTCAATTCAAATTTTGTTATGATAGCATTATTTTTATCGGTTTTAGGCGTACTAAACTATTTTCCGGGAGTAGTGTTTATATGGGGCCTAGGGTAAATTATGGACGGATCTTCTCGAAATTTTACAGCGTGATTTCCAGTCGAATAAAACAAATTTTTGCAAAATCTTATCTCATTCCGTGCCCTGTTCCACCATTTATGTTATTTTTTATAACAAAGTTATAATTTTTTTTAGGTGATGGTTCCACATTTTGATTCATAGCTCTGGTCCTACTGCACCGATTTTGCTGAATTTCAATCGCAAACTGCTTAGGATAACTGCAAGCAATTTGGCACCAAGTTTGTTCATTTCTTTTGAGTTGTTCGAAAGTGAGCGTGTTTTCAACAGACGGACAGACAGACATATGTTTACGGTTTATTCGCTGACAAAAAACATCGCTTTGATCTGAAGAAAAATAAAGCCTTGGTAAATGCCTTCAATACAGTTTTTAACTGCTCATACAGTTCTAGCAAATGTTATGAACCCGAAAGTATTTGTACAAGCTGTTCCAGTATGCTTAAGAAAACTAAGCCCGAAAAGTTTATAAGCCACCCATTACCGTTATCTTTCCCAATGATTTGGCATCATCAAATATTCCATAAACCACAAGACTGTTATTTTTGCCAAACAAACATCACTGGTTATCAATATAAAAATCGTGATAGCATTAAGTATGCTAATGTGTTAACTGTTACTAAGCCAGTATTAAGTGCAATTAAATGTAATGAAACTTTACATAAGCAAAGTGATGATGAATCTGAAAACGAGGAATGCGATATGGAATATTTACCAAAATCGGCTGAGCCACATTTTGTGACAAATGCATATTTTTGCGATATTGTGCGTGATTTTAAACTTTAGTAACTTTTGTAAATATAAGCCGATTTTAACAAATGATATCTCGTTTTTTTCTACACAAAATTATCTTTAAAATACAGTGCAAACAAAGATAGGTTTTCATAGAAAAAAATTAAAATAACTCTTGTTGAATTTGAAAAATTATGAAAAAAATAAAAAAAATTTGAAACTTTTGATAAACACTCACCTAATTTCTTGGAATATATTTTTTATGAATACATTTCATAAAAGCTTACTTCTTTGCCTTTTCAAAAAAATTTGAAATCGATCAAAAAATGTATGAGTTAGAGGTACTAAAGTGCTACGACCTACCCTAAAATAGTTTTTTGAAAATAACTCAAAATTTTGAGGGTGTTTCAAAATTTTTGAAAACGGTTTTTGTATGTCCTCACCTAGGCCTAAAACCCCCACTAGGTCGGTTTTCAAGTTCTGACAAAAAGTGTTTTTTTGTAGCAGTGTGTAATCATTCATTCTTGACTGACCTAAATATGTATAAATATACGCTTCCAATGTGTATATCCATATTCATTCTTCTTTTTGAATGTACATGCAGATATAAATAAAATTTCTGTTAGCAATCTGCAATACCTATATAAGTATGTGTATTACCGTAAGTATAACGTAAATATAAAGAGTGAGAGAGAGTAGAGATGGCAAATGCAATTTTAATAATTTTGGAACTATGCAAAATTTTTTTGTGTTGTTATTCAGAAAAAAATCATGATAATTTTAAAGCTTTTTAAGATTTGACTAAGGCGGTAAGGTTTTTTATTTTATTAGGACAACGAGGGGCAGTTGGCGGCAATTTCTTCTTCTCCGAAAATATCTAACAGATCTTTACGAAATGTAAAACATATGTAGATAGATCCATATTAATATGAACAGACAAGGTATATATATTTTTCTCAAAATAGGACCACGAGGGAAGCTCGAGGGTATTTTCCTTTACAACTTATTAAAAAGAAATGTTTGAATTTTAAATCTTTACAGAAAGGCGTCTAAGCAAGCGCTAAATGTATTACGTGGCGGTTACACTTTTTCTTATGAGCACAACATACAAATCAATACTTACATGCATACATAAAAAACAATATCTTTGTGTGACAGCGACAAGTGCAGAAGTGCAAAAAAATTGTTCAATTGGATAGTTTTGGAGTGACATAAATTGCCCCCTATCTCCCCTTGTATCCTATTTTTTTGTTTAAATACATAGCGTAAGTGTCTATATAAATATGAATCTATCTATGTTTAAAATTTCATTAAAATCTGTCAGATAGCTTCGGAGAGCAGAAATTCCCCTTTCCAACCTTCGTGGTCCTAATTTTTATAAAAATGTATAGCTTATGTCTAGTTTTACATAGGCACTGCTGATTTTACGGACAAATTTATTTTATATATCATAAGTAATATGTACATAGTCCCATACCTGTGTTGTGATCATCGCACATTTTTGTTAACATTTTTTTTTTTAATTTTTACACAGAAGTGCCAAAATGGCAGATAACCATAACACATTCATGGGTATTGAATTACATCTGCATAATATTCATGTATTTTTGGTTACTGAATGTGGTTGCGTGAAGATATTGCCGTGCATAATTATAAGTAATAACCATACTTTTTGCAACGCACAACCATAGCTGTTCTTATTATTTGTGTTATAAATATGTGTATACACAATAACGAAAAGCGTGGGTAAATACCTCTGTATATTTTTCTTATCGGTACTTGTTGTCATTCTCTGGTCCACATATGAGTCAATTCCCTTAATCACTACTTGAAGACCTTTACTGCTCTTCAGTTGGAATGTATAAAAACTTTTTTTTGAATGTCTCCAATTGGTTAGTAATTTTGCGAAAGTCATTCTCATGATTTACTTGAATTTTTGTCTCGTTTATACTACCACGTTTGATTGCCGCTACGTAAAACGAATTTTCACCAAATTAACGAAACTAAACTCTTTATTAGCTCATTTGAGTTTTGCTCCCTAAGATATATCGGGGGAGGCTTGGACGATCTTATGACATTTGGTGCTTCAGAGGATTCATCCTCCAGAATTGAAAAACGGTTTTGAGAATTTATCTTATCAAAAGATGGTTCTTTTGAGGCCGAAGCAACTGCTGCAGAGGTAGGGCTGCGACCCCGTTTAAGCACTGTTATGTACCTGTCCATACCAACTTGTACTTGAGGCTTTTGACAACTTTTTACTTGTGATTTTTCCATTGCGTCTGTGTTTGAATTCATGGTAACATTTGTTACTAAAATTGTTTTTGCCGAAGCGGCCACACTTGCAGGCACTAGCGAGAGATTAATATTTTTTAATGTCTCAGCATCAACCGCCCAGCGGTAAATGGAACTAAGTACCTACATTATAATCGATGACATTAGCATAACATTCTAAGCTACCGATTTAAGTACTTATAATGTTATATATGTGTAATCTAATAAATATCACATACTAATTATAACTTCGATTACAATATAAGCGGAGTGTTAGTTAGTGTGTTAATGTTAAACAATTTATGAATAATATTTCTAGTAATTAAAACTTCAATTAGAATGTAAGTGACGAGTTAGTGTGTTTATAACGCTAGTGAAATGGCACTTACTGACATCGCTGCTTACATTTTAAGCGAGAGCACACTAATTAAGCAGCCTATGACACTCGTGTGTAAATGTAAGCAGAAATATAAGCGACAACATCAGTACTGATTGCTACTATATATTACTGACATCAGCGATTAAGTAATGGGCATTTTTACCGCTGGGCGTCTTTGTAAAAACAGTGAGCGAAAGGGAACGTGTACGAACAATTGGTTTAGCCGTTAGGTAGTTAATATTGTTTTGTTTTATTTGTTTCAGTATTCCACTCTTTAGCATTAACTGTTACGTATGCATTTCTTTCATCTAGTTTTATTGTTGTTACAATGTGACTACTCATGCAAAAAGTTGTTTTTGATTTTTCACCGTTTTGCTGTGCTTTTTTATTTTTATTAGTTATTGTATTCCACCAAAAATAAGAATTTTAAACTAAATGTTTTTGTTCAGTATATGTATACATACATTTATTTTATTTATTTTTTTTTATTAAATTTTTCGTTTTTGATAATTGTTCACTTTTATTTTAAAAATTTATTTAAAAAATGCGTCCATTCGCTAAATTGTTATATTAAAATGTTATTAATAATTAAAATTTTAATGCGGGGTTAAGAATACGCGTCTGCATCACAACAAAGCACAAAACTAACTGTTTTACAGTGATGCATAGCTTTTATATGTTTATTAAGTAAGTACCTAACGTGATCTGAAACTTTTACGACATGCAATGACTGAAAACAAACTTTATTTTAAAAGCAGTATATATTTTTTTTATTAAAACTGCTGTTGTTTATTAGTTCAAAAAAAAAAATTTTAATATTTTAAATGACTTTTAATAAATCCATTTTTTCCGCTATAAAATGTATTCGTGTGTTCGTGTAATCTGCTGTCTCGAATGTGTTTAATGCATTGGTTTAATTTGACTACAACGACAAAATAAGCACAGACAACAACCTGCAGCCATGTAGCCGTGTCGTCGTGAAAATAATCATTTCCATATACCATATTCCATAGACCAATTGAAGGGGAATGTAAGAAAAGATAAACTCACTGTTTATTGTTGGTGTTTTGTTTTGGCTTTGATATTGTTACAAGTAAGACTTTGAGTGTTTATAATTCTTATTCGCTTTAGGGTTTTATTTGTATAATATTTTTGGCTTTTCTAAAATCTTTGGAAAAGGTTTCCTGATGAGCTGGCCTAAGCAACCAGTGAAATGCGCATAGAAGCTAGCTTTCCCTCAACAATCAATTTCAGTGTATTTATCAAATATGAAAAACTGGGAATTTAGCACGTCATACGAAAATCGTATTAATAATAAATTTTGTATTCCCGAAAATAACTTTGATAATATGTTTGATTAAATATTTTGACAAAATTTCAAGAAATATTAATATTTGAAATTGGTCCTTAACAGGCTAATAAATCGGAATTTTTAATCCATCATGTGAAAGATATTTCGAATAGATTCTTATAATACCAATACTTTTTAGATCCAGTTTTTAAGTTATTGATAAGGGGAACGTTCGTAAATGCAGTTGTTGGGTGCCCCTTGCGCAGAAGTAAAGTTTAATGTTCATAAAAGCATCATGCTCTAAACACATAGACCACAGCAAGCTACAGGCTACAATATGTCAAAAATAAAATACACACGTTTATACGAAGACGATTATTTTGAAGCCAACACAGCTACAGGCTACAAGACGACGATTGTGGCTGTCGCCAACTTTAGAATAATTTCTAATTTTAAAGGCGGCAATGAGCAGATTGGTGCTGCCAACATAATAAAAAATGTGAAATAAATAAGTGCTTTAATATATTTTATAAAAGGTTAGGAAAATATCAACATTCTTGAAAATTAAAAAGAAACATGAGGTAGTAGCCATTTTTAACAAAAATTTATCAGTGAAAAAGTGTTGGTAATATAATTAAAAATGCAAAATGCAAAAATTTTTTTTGTTAAACATAAAAGAACCAGCATAAAACAAAATATAAATTCGATTCAGTACCAAATTTGTATTTATGTATATAACTTTTTAGTATCCTTAAATTAAGTTCTAAAGAAAGAGGTAATTACAGTATAAGTTACTTTATCCATATCTCTTTACCTCCCGTTTCCACATGCAAGTACATGTTCGAAAAACTCAATACACTCATACTTTTTCACTAACATTCACACAATTTTTTTACTATCAGCCAATCGGCTGTTTCCTTGATTTTTCGTTGATAATACGTATACACTACTTGCAAGTAATTACTTGCATGTGGAAACGCCGGGTTAGTATAAACTGTATTTTAGCAATATGAGTATCATTGAAAAATGTTTTTAAAATGCCTTTGACATGGCGTTCAAAACGTACCGATACTATAAAAGAGACAATTACGAATATTAATACTTCTTGCATTGACTGGGTTTTTATACAAAATTGGCTTTATCATTAAATTATGTCGATATAACAATAATTATATAAACATCATATAACTTAGAGAACACTTCAAACTTTCGGATTATTATTAGAGCTTTACTTAATAATTATGTCCATACTACAATTAATAAATATGTATGTAACAAATACATAAATTATTACCAAATATATATTTTTAGTTAAACTTTTATATAAATTGAGCAATTATATAAAATATAATTTTTTAACCCCCGTATTAATAAACGATTATTAAATTTAGCAAACGTTTACTCCGGGTTCACACTATAAAAGTTTTCTTTCAGAAAGCCTGAGTTTATAGGTGAGAGAGGAGAAAATAAAAGCATATTATCTTCCCCTCTCACCAATAAACTCAGACTTTCTGAAAGAAAACTTTCATAGTGTGATCCCAGACTTATTAAGGAACATTGTCATAGAAAGTTAGTTTTATTAGGAATAAAATATATTTATGAATATGTACAAGCATAAATGTTTATCATTTTATATGATGGAGTTTCTAAAAACATAGCATATAAAAGCTTGAAGTGTTTTCTATAACATGCATAAGTAAAGTATATCGACAAATTTGTAACATAAAAAAGTCTTCAAGAAATATGAATTTTTAAATTGCCTCCTTACGGATTTATAAAAAACTAATTTCGAAATATGTACTTTCCAATGATACCAATACTGTTACGATCAAATTTTTACCTAAAAAAATATAAATAAAATATTCTGAAACTTCTAATTCCTAAACCAGGTGCATTTGCGCAAAAAATATGTCTATACTTAGTTATATACATATGTATTTTTTTATTTTAAAAGCAGTTTATGTACATTTTGTACTGAACCTTTGTTAAAATAATTGAAATGCATTGATAAAAAGAGTTTTTTAGTAAATTTATTATATTAACGTTATAAAATGTACTATTAATAAGTATGAAATATAAATACTTATAAATAAAACAAGCTTTAATTAAATTTTGTATGTAAAAGCCGTAATTCGGCATGTTGTTCCATTTTATAAAAGCAAAATTATAAAAATTTATAGTGGCACCACTGAAAAATAAAAACATACTGCACAAAAACAGCTGTTTATATGTTTTTAATTGTAGCTGCCGTCTTCAAAATAATTCAGTAGCTGACTACACGGCTCCATATGCAACCAGCAGCATTTGTAGTCGTGTGTTCGTGTATCCTGCTGTGGTCTATGTGTTTATAGCATCACTTGTAATAAACTTGGCATCACTCTCATATTTCAAAAGTTTTTTATGCTGTCATGCCGCAGCTCTGCAGCAAATTTTTTCTGATGCAATAAATTTTGACATAAAAAAAATCGTTTTATTTTTCTTTTGTGATGCTTTTTCTTGTAATTTATAAGAACACTGCCGCTTTTGTTTCAATAGAATTTGTCATCGATATTGTTGATAACATTTATTTATTATTTTATGTTTGCCCATTAAACTTTTGAAATTTAGCTCGTGTTCAAAAATTCAAACTTTGCACAGCTGTTGTGCAGTAAAAAAAGTATTAAGGCCCAACCATAATGTGCTTAAGTTGGCTTAATCAAATGTGCGAAAACATGTAAATTAAATAATGCAAACCATATTGAACTTAAGGCAACTATTTACTAAATTTAATGAAACTGTCTTTTGCTTAAGCAAGGTGCGAATCTAATCGCACATTCTGTACGGAATCAAATGTTTTTTTATTTGTTGTTTTTTAAAGTACATTTGAGATACTTTTTGTTAATTTTTGACAGTAGGTTAAGCAAGGCTATGCATATTATGGTTGGGTCTTTAGCATTACAACTGCAACTGGTAACCACGCATCAGCAACAACATTTTGCATCACTGCAGCAGTGATGCATAGCTTTCATATATTAACGTATGTAGCCAACGTGTTCTGAAACTTTTATGACGTGTGATGACGGAACAAAATTTTTATTTTATAAGCAGTACATATTTTTTTAAGTAGTCTGCTGTTAAAATTATATTGTTTATTAGTTCCAAAAAAACAAAATTAAAATATTTTAAACGATTTTTAATAAATTCATTTGTATTTACGCTATAAAATCTATCTATATATATAAAATAGGATATGAGTATGTATGTGTGTATGTAACGTATGGACTCCAAAACGGCTGGGCTGATTTTGATGAAATTTTCAGGGAATCTTCAGAATATTCAGGCGGGTGATACTGTGAAGTCTGATTTTTGATTTTCGGTCTGGGGGCGGAGGGGCGTGGCAAAATCCATAACTTGAGAACGGCTTGACCGATTTGAACGATTTTTTCTTTAAAATGATCGCCATGGTTTTTACGGAAAGAAAATTTTGCCCCGCCCTCTTTTACGCCCACTTTTTTACCTAAGATCAGAAAACGGCTCCATCGAGTTGACTAATTTTTCTTTCAAATGTTCGTATTAATGAACATAAAAGTTTAAAAAAATGATAGTGGCTCCACTGAAATATAAATACACAATAAAAAAAAAACAGCTGTTTTAAATTTTTCAATTGTAGCTGTCGTCTTCAAAATAATTCAGTAGCTGTCTACACGACTGTAATTGCACCCAGCAGCATTTGTAGTCGTGTGTTCGTGTATCCTGCTGTGGTGAATGTGTTTAATGCATATGGATGAGGGGGGGAAGTAAGAAGAAAGCAAAAACTTCGTGCTCACATTCAGAGAACTAAAGAGAACAAGATACCACATGCATTAAAACATACGCATCATGGTGAAATAATTAGAAGGTGGCAGCACTACGGAATGTATTATTTTTTGCTCAATTCGTGGTGAACTTTCATAATGTCAAAATTATTTGTTTTTTTACGGTAATGTCAAAATATTGTTAATTTTCAAAATAATTTGTGTGATAAAAAAAACATTTGTGCGGGATTTTATTTAAAATATTGTTATACAATTCAATTTTAAATTAAAAAAAAGGACGTATTACTTAAAAAACGTGTTTTAGTTGTCGCAGAGGATAAATGAGTTTTATTTAAACAAAATCAAATAAAATTTTAAACTAAATTGAATTGTGCAAAAAGTTTAAAATATAACTTTAGTGGAATACCTATTGTGTTATAAAAGTGCTTTTTAAATTATTACAAAGAACAACTTGTGTTTAATTAAAACCAATACTTTTTAAACGTTACATTCTGTTGTGAAAATTGTGTAAAAAGTTTGATATATATGTAACTTAAATTCAATACGGCTTGTGTAATAATAGTGACTTTTTAATTGTTGTTTTAAACTTTTACAACTTAACTTTTTGCATCGTGGTGGAGAACCAACCAAAAAACTGATTTCCAAAACAAAATAAACATAATTTGAATAGTGAAACCTTTGTGCTTGCTCTTCAAAAATGCGTAAGTGTTTATTATGCGGCAAGGAATATATGCCTGGACACGGTCCTTTTTATAAACCTCCAAGATTCGCTACAATGAGTCAAAAGTGGAGTAAGTTGTGCGATAAGGCGTTTAACACAGGCACAAGGATATGTATTAACCATTTTTTTAAAAGTGATATAATAGTCGTAGGACGTTTTACTCGTTTGTTGCCAAAAGCTATGCCAATAGTCCCTGAAGTAAAACAAATGTATGTGTCCAATAAGAACGTAATAATGCCTGAAGAACAACAAGTGTATGGGCCCAATAAAACCACAATAATGCCTGAGGTACAACAAATGTATATGACAAAAAACCCCCGATCTCAACTGCATAATAGAAAGGGCAGTAATACCTAACTGTATGGCACCTAAAACAAATTTACCGGGACTAAAATTGTTTACAAGAAAAGAACTGACGTCTACTGCTTCAAAGGTTTCAAAACCGAATTGTGAAAAAAAGAGTCTCAAACTGACATGACGTACATTGAAATTGTATTGAAAGAATACAAGGACAAAATTTATAAATTAGAAGCAGAAAATAAAGAACTTCGATTCCAGCTGCTGCAAACAAACGCTGCAATGAACTCCATAAAAAAGTTCTTTACGGAAGGACAAGTTCGAAGCCTAATGACGCCAGGCAATGTAAAATGGAATTGGGCCAATATATCCAACGCCATTTGCGTACACGCAGCTGGTCCTAGAGCATATAGATATATGTATGTTAAAGGGTATCCTCTACCTCATGTAACGACCTTACAACGGTGGTGCCGCAAAATCGACGTTACGGAAGGAATTCTGCACAAGACGATAGAGTTTATGCGACAAACGACTTATTTATCGTCAGAAGAAAAGATATGCGTTTTGGCATTTGATGAAATGAAGGTAGAGGAAACCTTTGAGTACGACGCTATTAATGATGTGGTACGAAAGCAAGCAAACTACACCCAAGTTGTTATGGCACAAGGCTTAAGGAAGTCATGGAAACAGCCGTATTTTACAACTATGACTGCAAAATGACAACTGATATTTTGAACGCCATAATAATACAATTGTATGACTGTGGATTTCCTGTTGTCGCTGTTGTGTGTAACATGGGCCCGACAAACCGTAGATTGTTAAAAGAATTAGGTGTAACTACAGGTAAGTTAAATACATACGGATGAATACAACGCAAATACGCCACTTAATCTTAACACACTTCTCACACTTTCTCGGCGATAACTACGGTAAATGTTTTGTTCTCTCTTTTACATAGAACAACAAAGGAATCTCCTTAAAAAGGGTAATTAAAACGTAATTTTTTTAATTAATTTTAATAACTATCCATGCATAGAAATCTTAATATTTTTTGTGTATATTATTTTGCTTGGTTTTGGTTCATCATAATCTTTGTAACTTAATTTGGTTTTAGTTAAGGTTCATATATAACAATCATCGGTTTCGTGTATATAATTTTGCTAAGTTTTAGTTAGGCAATTTGGAAAAGAAGCAAAGAAATTCCACTCAAGTGTTTTGCAACCGAATTTAGCCATTAAGTTTGGTAAGCTCCAAAAAATAAATTTATTTTTGAATTGGTACCTGCCGTGGTTCCGTCTGAGGAAATCAATATGTTTTGAAATTTGCCATGTTGGTTTTTAATTTCTTCAACAATCTTCGTTATAAAAACGTACACATCGATTTTGCTGTAACTTAAACTATCGCTTATTACGGCAAATGACATGGTTTCGTCAAGCATCCACGCGACGCAAGTAAAAACCGAAACTTGTTTGTAACTAAAGTGCGCGCTTTGAACTTCATTTTGGCAGACCAGCCTATAATTTTCCGCGAAGTCAATTTGTAGCACAACTTCTCCGGGCTTGATATTTTTCCTTCTGGTTTCAAAGTAATTTTGTTGGTCTCGCTTAACAAAGAAGTGTCTATTAAAAAGAGGCAGCTGAACTTCTAACTCATGAAGTAAATCTGAAAGCGGAGCAACAGTGTAAGTCAAAGTTATTCTATCGTCTACTTTCCGCCAATGCTGCCACAATCCCTTTTTGTTGTATTTTTAATACTTTTTTTTCTGTATATCTGGGGAACGGCAAAAGCCAAAGTTTCCAAATTAGGTACACACATTTAGGTTGTCAATACACACCATACTTCAAAATGTGGGCGGGATTGGAGAAGTGGGCGTGGTACCTCCCGTACAACAAAATTAAAAATTTTAGGGCTGCCATATGTCCTATGGATATGACTTATATACCAAAATATCGGAAATTTTTAGTAGAACATATTTTATAAAAAACTCGGAAAAATCAGTTCATATACAAAAAAAATTATGACCAAAATTAAATTTTTTTTTTAAATACCCACTTTCGGGAACCATAGATCTCTCCGAGTCCAAGCTTTATAACTGAAGTAAATGGTAAATTTTTTCTTAAATACGTCGGTATATAAATCTTTCAAATCGGTTAAAAAATGGCTTAGTTGTAACCGAAATACTGAATTCCCAAAAATTACTCTTTTTATAATTAAGATTGTTAAAATATATACAAGTGTTTATCAATGTATATATACATATCGTCACCTAAAATGCAAAAGGCCGTAACTACTCAAAATTTCGAATTTGACTTTTTGATTGATTATGACGTACTTAACCGAAACACATCTACACAGAAAATCTTACATGTATACGTCCAAAAAAGGCCGTAACTGCAACGTTTACAATTTCATAAACCAAAAAGCCGTAACTACAGTTTTCCAAAAAAAAAAAAAAAACAAGAAAAAAATCAAAACAAAGTTGCCTTTGATTCTCTTTCAATGTGTGTTATTGCGTAATTATTTTTCTTAATAATTTTATTTTATTTTCTCGAATTAAATTTATAAATTAAATAAATTTTTTTATTAGTTATGAGGAATTTTGTGTTTTGTTTTAAAATACTTACAATAAATAGATACAAAAAGACATCACTTTCCTAAAAACTTTTTTAGTTACGTCCTTAAAGCACTATTTTCTTATCTTAACCATTTGTTTTATTTTATGCACAATTTTATTCTTGTAGTTACGGCTTTTTGGTTTCAGAAAAATAGAGTATAAAAGGCCGTAGCTAAAATTTCTTAAAAAGTACTTTTTTCCATTAATTTATTTTTTAGAAACATATCCGTCTTTGTTTTCTAAGCTTGAATCTAAATTTGGATATTAAGTTTTAAGTTGTCTTTAATTTATAACGTTTATTCCTTCTCCTGTAAAAAACCATAAAGTGTGGTTACGGCCTTTTACATTTTAGGTGACTTAAGTAAATGGTTAACACGCCGGTATATAAAACAATCCAATCGGTTAGACGACGGGCAATTTATGAGCAAAATACTCCAAAAATGGGCTAAAAACATCAACATTTTTATACACATCTACATTTTAGGGCTGTCATATGACCTATGGAAACGACATATATCAAAACATCGGCAATTTTTAGTAAAACATTTTTTCCAAAAAATTGGTTATTAAAACACTACATCCGACTAATGGTCGGTATGTTAAAAGAAAAAAATAAATAATACATAATTAAAAAATAAAACGGTTTAAATAATTTCAGGAAGACAAAAGGTTAAACTGGCTGCACAACTCTTTTCTTTTTTTTTTTAGCGATAAACCAACACTCAGGGGATGCCCCCTATATATGCAGTGCATTGTGTTGATCAGGAAAATAAGGTTTGGGAAGGAGGAAAGAGGGAATAGTGTTTGTGGACATTTGACCTGAATCTTAATAAATTATAAGTACCGGGGAAGACCTCTGCGGGAAGTTTATTCCACATACGGATAGTTCGACTGAAAAACGAATTTTCTCTATAATGCGTTGTGCGAAACACAGGACAATCGACTACAAACGGATGTGATCCACTGGATGAGCGAGTATTACGAAGAAATACTCGGGCGGGTGGAATAAGTTCACTTATCTCAGTGGAACACCTCCCATGGTAATATCGATAGAAAAGTGTCACACAACCCACATTCCGACGATGCTCCAATGAGTCAATAGAGTTGGATACCCTACTGTCATTGATGAGCTTCACCGCCCTCCTTTGTACACGGTCCAGAAGGTTCAAAATAGACTTTGAAGCCCCTGCCCATATATGGGAGTTGTATTCCATCTTCGGTCGGATATAGGTGGTATAGATAGTAAGGAGATCGGATGAAGTGAAGTAAGTCTTGCACCGTTTTAAAAAACCTAAACACTTGAATGCTTCTTTCGACACTTTAAAAACGTGTTTATTCCAGCGGACATCGCACTGTATTCTCATGCCCAGAACATCAAGAGTATCCGATTCCTCAATATCAATGCCACCCATTAATACAGATGACATAGTTGGTCCCATGGCCCGTCTGTGGGTCAACATACAACATTAGGTCTTGCGTGCATTAAATTCGACCCTATTCGCTTGACCCCACTCAGAGATTGTAGCTAGGTCCTGATTAAGAGTGTCATTCATATTTTGCCTTTTGCCCCCAATCTCAACAAGGCTTGGCCTATGATCGAAGGAATATGAATGACAAATGTTGCTGTCATCTGCAAAAGAGTAGATAGGATTTGAAGTATGACTAAGAAGGTCATTAAGAAATATAAGAAATAGCGTAGGAAAAAGGACAGAACCTTGCGGTACCCCTGAATTCAGCTGAAACTCGATAGATGCAATCCAATCTATAACAACACGTATAGTGCGATCACTGAGGAAACTCGATATTAATCGAGAGAAATCATTACCGACACCAAAAGCAATAAGCTTTGACACAAGCGCACATTGCCACACCCGATCAAACGCCTTGGAAATATCCAGAGCAACCACTTTGAATTCACCAATGCGGTGAATGGACCGACTCCAACGTTCTGAAAGAAACGCTAACAGGTCTCCTGTAGATCGGCTACCACGAAAACCATACGGTCTGTCACTGAGAAGTGAATTTGTCTCCAGATATTTCACAAGATGGTAATTAACCATGCTCTCCATCCCCTTCGAGAGCGAAGAGCAAATTGCGATTGGGCGGTAATTGTCAGGGTTAGTAGCCTCACCCTTCTTGGGGATTGGCTGAACATTGGCCACCTTCCAGCAAGAGGGAAAGATTCCCGCACGGTACGAAGAGCTGAAAAGGTTGGCCAACGGACGAGCTAACGTCGAACAGCACTGTTTCAATACCAGTGCTGATATGCCATCCGGCCCCGGTGACTTATTTACGTTAAGATCCGAAAGAACCCTTTTAACTGCGCGTGATCGGAAAAATATCTTGGGCATAGTACATGATACTCTTCCGACAACGGGCAGTGATTGATTGCTTTCCGGCAAGAACGAATTACTTGCAAACAGTTCAGCCAAGAGGTTAGCTTTATCAATCGGGTCAGTAAATATTTGGTCGTCCTTTAAAAGCGCTGGGATAGAAAAACTAGCACTGTCCCTTACACTTTTAACGAAGGACCAAAAGGTCTTACTGCCCCGAGGAGCAGCAAGGACCTTAGCACGAAGACGCTGTTCGTGTAGAAATTTTTCTCGTCTAAGTACTTCGGCACACTCAGATCTTGCCTTCTTTCGTAGGTGATCAGTAGTTGCGTTTTTATTCAAACGCCAACTACTAAAAGCCTCCTCTCTGGATCTGACTGCATTTTTGCACGTCTGGTTAAACCAACACTTAAGTTTTGGTTTAACCGAAATTTGCTTCGAGGGAATAAAAAGTTTTATTCCAAGCAAAATTACATTTACGACCATTTTTGCCGCGACATCAACATTTCGCACACAACAGCCAGTGCTATAAAGAGATGTAATTCTTTGGGCATGAGCATTTATGAACTTATCAACACGTCTGAATTCTTTCAGTTAGTTAACAACTGGTTTGATGTTCTGAATTCCAAGATGAATACATGGGTCATTCTTAAAAAACATGACCAATTGGTGTCCCCAGACTTTACTATTTTATATTTTGTTTCTCCAAAAAGAAAATAGAAAAATATCTGCATTTTTATAAATTATTGTCGATTCTACGTAACTATATTATAAAACAAAAATAATTAGTTATCTGAAAATAACTTAAAAAATATTTTTAATGTCAAAGGTTTAGCAAAAACCTGTGTCCCGAGCCAATTTATTAAAATTTAATAGTTATTTTCAGTTAAAATAAAATTGAAAAAAAATAATATTTACAATTTTTGTTATTCAGTTTGTATACATTAATACCATATATAGAAAAGAATGATGAAAAATAATTTTTTTGTATAATTTTTTTGAAGAAAAATCTTGTCCCCAGGTTTTGGTCCCCTCTGTTACGTCCACACATTTTATTGAAACATTTTTGTTAAACGTTATATATGTATATATATATGATATGTATATCATTATCCAGGCAAAGTATGTACCTACTTTATTTTTGCATTTTACCCAGTATTGTATTGTTAGTTTGTTTTTTCTTCTAAGGAACCCTATGGTATTTCGTATGAAAATCAAAAACATACCATAGATCGTATGACAAACGTTATGACAAGACTTATTGTGCCGGGAAAGAAAACGTTGGACCCATATCAAAAAGGTATCATCACTACCAACAACGCACTGGACATGTTGCTTAAATATGTTGAAAGGTACGGCATGAGATATATCATAACCAGCCTTCTTAACCAAGATGTCTTGGAGAATTTTTTTGGAGCAATCCGCAGCAAAGGAGGATTAAACGTCCACCCTTCGCCGCAGCAGTTTAAATACAGGCTACGAAAGTACATACTGGGTATGTTTGAAAATGTCTAACGGAACATTGTATTCAACTATTTTCATTTATTTTATTTGCTTTTTTTCTTATTTCAGCAAGAAATAGCGAACATCTAAATGACATGGGAAATGTCGAAACTGACAACACAAATTGGTTGGACAGTAATGGCAATTGCGTGTCCGTTATGCACAGCCAAGTGCCCCCCCGATACCTTAGACGATGAAGATTTCTTTAATGAGATCATTTCAGAAGATGAGAGCTTCGACAGCTGTTTCGTATCTCAAAATAATGAAGGCTTACCCAATGACCTATACGGTTCGAATGTAGATGACATTGGTATTCTGCAAGATGATGCCCTAGAATATATAGCTGGCTATATTATTCGAAAGCTTAACCTTGTAGAATACGAATGTAATCAAGATTCCAATACTTGGGTTGATCAGGTGTCAAAAGGATTTTTAAAAAAGCCTAAACCAGGCTTTGTCGCGCAATTTAGAAAATTAGAAGCAATTTTCTATAAAAAAAATTAAAGTAACATCTCACATGAGCGCAACCTTCACAAACACCTGGTCGAGGAAAGTACGTGTGTCGATTTGCGGGAAGACATACGAAAATTATTTTATAAATGCCGTATTCACTTTCGAATACGTAACTTAAACAAAAGATTGAAACTTAAAAAGGCTAAGCAGCGGATAGTCGGATTTAAGAAACTCATAAAAATAAACTTGTAAATTTTAAAAGAAGGTAAGTACAAATTACCAATTCAGTTTTTATACATATACATATGGGCATTTCCAGCGAAAAGTCTACTTTTTGTCACGTAACGCCAGAAGTATTTTAAATTGTTTCTCAAAAAATTTTATATGTATCGTTTACTTCTTTATATTTTGGTGTAAAGCGCAACAAGCTCTACATTAATTAACAAAAGGGATAACGATTGAACAACATGGTCCGAAAATACAACCTTATTTGCAATCTGGCGTTACATTGAAAAAAGTAGACTTTTAGCTGAAAATTCCCATATTTACCTTAAAACGAGCAAAGATTTTTAAATTTGATAGCTTAAAAAATAAATCTATATAAGTTCTAAGTTTACTAAAAAAGGTTTTGTACAAAACTTCTTGCTCAATTCGCAGTATTTTTCAGTTTTGTAATGCAATCAAAACCAACTTCCGTTTTTTTAACGTCACGCCAGGGCAGATTTTTGCTTACATCTGCAAATCCTTATCGTCGATTACTGTAATTTTTTTTCTGAATGTAGAGCTACTTCATTACTTTGTATATATAAAAACCCTTTTTACAAATTTGACTTCGTCATTTAATTTTTTTACATTTTGTGCTACAAACATCACGACACGTCAAAATGGAAATGCCCATATCTATTTTTATTTATTTCAGTAGCCTGCATCTTATTAATTGTGTTGTTGTTATATATCGTGGATTAGGCTTACAGGGGAAACCACGTTAAAAAAAACGCGCTAAGTACACTACCTCAAAGGTGGCATGGAAATGTGTACACTTATACTTGCATTAATCTTGATCATAAAGAGGGTATTGTATTACAGTTATTTCAACTAAAGACTATTTATATTTTGTATTTTTTATTTTCAATAAATCCTAAAATAATTAATAATAATTGTTTATAATTATGTATTTTCTTTTAGTTCTTTTTCTTACCCAGCATTTACACGTGAAAGTAATTTCATGAAAGTCGCAATACACTCACACTAACACATTTACATTTTTTTACTTTCAGCCCAACTTTCAGCTTGCTTTCAATGAAAATTTGAAGAAAGCGATTTTTTGACAATTTCATGAAAACAAATGACAATAAACTAAGCAGTGTTGCCTATTTAAAATTTGCATTTGAAATTTCAGGATTGTGTTAAATTATAGTTACAAAAGCAACTTGTTTTGGACGTATATATGTATAAAGAATTTTAATATATTTTTTAACTACAATTATTTGAAACACAACTATTCTTATTAAAGTGGATAAATATTAGGAAAATAAATAAAAATAAATATTAATTGGAACGAATGCCTAAAGTTCGGCGTGAGTATTTGTCTTGGCAACTCTGAAATTACAAATAAGAAAAACAATAAAAATGGAGGCAAAATTAAGCAATAAACAAATTATTAAATTAATAAATTTGTACCGATCCCACCCCATTTTGTGGGATATGAACCACAAATCCTACAGAAGGAACGACATTAAAAAAAAATCGTATGAAGCTATTGCAAAAATTATTAAAATCCTTGTCGTCGTCTTCCCACAGTAGGTCTCTCAGTAAATTCGCTTCCACATCGAATTCACATATTTTTATTAATAATGGCTTAACCCACTGCCTCCTATTTACTGATTTTTTTATTTTCATATCTTTTTTTTTGTTTTGGTTTTCAATTTCTAGTTTTTTTAGTTCTAAAACTAAAACAATTTTTGCCACTTTGCGCTTTGACGACATTTTTCAAATGAACTTTCACTTTCCTGTGTAATCGAACAAGAAATTTTCAAGAAAGTCTTCTATTTCATTGAAATTTTTACTTATAATACATATACAGAAATTTCATGAAAGAACTTTCATGTGTAAAGACAGTGTTATTTAAAAAGAAATGCGTTGTCTTTTTTTATAAACCATACATAAATTTGAAACTGACTTAATAAAGCAGTAGTAACGTTCAAACTTGAAATTAAAATAAAATGATGATTAATTTAATTTACAATTTTCCTAATTGTTATATTTAATATTATTATTTAAATGAACTCCGTAAGGAACTTCCTCTTTTAATTTCATTATAAACTATGGCAATAGTTATCGCACCTTTGTTTTTCCATTTGCTCTAATTTCTACTTTGTTCATAAATAAATTATGTTTAAAAATATGACTAGAAAGTTATTTAATAATATCAAAAACAGAATATCCTTTTAAAAATGAGTTAATTTACGAAATAATAATTATAAAACAAATTAACCCAATTAGAATCAACATTAGAGTTAAAGGATAGTTATAGTAACGTTTAACTTTCATTTGATTAAACACTTCTTTGTACGATAAAATCTTAAGCTAAATAGTGTATTTATCATATAACAAAATGAATTTAAGTTATATTTTTAGTTTGCAAAAACTTAGCTACAATAACGAATGCAAATGCACTTGTTAAAAATAAACTGCCAGGCAGAGAACGTCTTAAGAGGAGGTTTGCGTCACATTCACGTTGAGCAAATAAAATTAAGTCAGATTCAAAACTTTCATAATTGTCCTAATTTAAAAATTTTTTACGGTTACCTCCCAACGTTTATATAAAATAGAACGACCTTGAATAAATTAAGTAATTTTCAGTATGGTTTATTTGTAATAATTTAAGGAACTCACGATTTAGTGTTGTAGTTGGACTAAAAACGTCTGACTGTGGCAAATATGCTATTTTGACATATGTCTCATTTGAAACTTCCATAGTTTTCTCTGCCGCAAGCATTGCCACCATACCACTTGGCGATGTTGTTTAAGGCCTTTCTAATATAATGCCCACAATATCAGCTATAAACTGTACTAATGTTGAATTTTCCGAATAATCGCCTCCGAACACTAACCGTTCACTTATATTTGACCAATTCCAAGTTTATTATTTACTTGCATCCATAAAATTTAATTTATTGGAAATTGCTTGTATTTTGTTTAATGAATGACGTTTCATTAACAATAATATTTTGGTGTGGTGAAAATCCATATTTTTGACATAATGGACTATTTTACAAAAACCAATTTGCCTGTTTTGTTGTATTGTTGTACAACAACTCCTAGTGCTGCCACCTTCTAGTAATTTCACCATGATACGCATGTTTGCTGTTATTGCCAGCCAAAGTGTGTGTGTGGGTTTTTTTTTTTGTTGAAACCGGTTTTTGGTATTTTTATACCCTTTACCTCAGGTGGAAAAGGGTATATATAAGTTTGTCATTCTGTTTGTTATTTCTACAATATTGATCTTAGACCCTATAAAGTAAATATATTCTGGGTCCTAATGAGGAGAGAAGTTGATTTAACGATATCCATCCGTCTGTCCGTTTTACGTTTGATATGTGTTTTCCGGAGACTCCAGACAGGATAGCGGCTAGGTTCTTTTACATTTATGTTGCATATAGTCTACCATTTCTTGCTATTGAAATTCAGCAAGATCGGTCCACAAATGACTGAGATATGACCAAAAAACCACGACTGCCTCTAATTTTTCCAAAAAATCCCTTGTGGTTGTTGTTTTTTGTTTGTGCTTTTATTCGAACGTGTTGAATGTTAGGCATATCAAACACACACATGTTTGTACATGACTGCTCGCTTAAATTGAAAAATACGTACATACCTACATATTAAACAAACAAAGTGACGGAATATATTCTACTTTAATTTTTTATTTGCATAAGCGTTAATGGCTGAGTTGTCTGGGCGGTTGGTCAACGCTGCGTTGTTAGTAGTTGCCGGGGTTCAAATCTCGGTATCCACCTTTTCAAAAAAAATTTTTTTTGACTTTTTTTATATTCTATAAACGATTTTAACATAATTCAGCAATTTTTGACAATGTAAATATTAATCGTTCGCTTAACTTACATGTAAAACAAAAATCATATTCTATACCTATTTGTTTTTTTCTATTTCTATTTCGTTTTGTTTTCAAACAATTTATGTGCAAATAACCTACGTAAGAGCATATGCGACCGGGTGTGTAATTGTAGGGCAACAGTATGTGTTTTATTTTTGTAAAACTTAAACTACATCGATTTGCACCGAATTATAATTCCATTTATTATATTATTTAATTATGCACTTACCATGTGTGTATGTATGTATATATCAAACGAATTTACTATGAGTATTTATTAATTTTACTTATAAGCTCTTTAAAATTTTAACTTTTTCAATATTTGAAATTTGTAGTTGTAAGTTTCCCATGTGTAATGCTTCCGTAATAATATAAGAACTAGTAGTAAATTAAATTTTGTTATGCTTTTCATTTCTTTATTTTGTAAAAATATTTTTTCAAAGACCTTTTTATTAATTTTACAAACTTCAAAAAATAAGTCAGAGGGAGCACACAAACCACCAAAGTCGGATTCTTTTTGATAATTTTTTGCATGAACAAACATTTCTGAAGGATATGACAAAATTTGCGCTGGTTTTATTATATCCATACGACATTTAACGCATGATATTCGTCACACTTAAATGTGGATCATTTTATCCGAAAAGCACTTTAATATAACTAAAAGAGAAATGTATGATGATATATTATTTCAGAAATATTTCTAATAAAATTTCATATTATTACCAGTCTAATAATACCTTTTATAATCTGAAAGCTTTATTGGCAATTTTTCAGATTTAAAAACTTGAATCGTATACTTTTACGAGTATTACCAAAAAAAACTTAATATGTGTTGCAAAATTATATTTGATAAATAGAGCGCATGTTTTGACAGTAATCAATATAAAATATATAAAATTTTACAAATTTAAGCTATTTTTTTAATCGAAAAAATCGATTTAGATTTACATAGATTTATTTAATTACATATTTTTTTAAAACAATTAAAATGTTAATTAAATCAAATATGTATGTATTTAGTTTTAATTTTTGTTCAATTAAAAAAATAATTCAATTAACACATTAATTAATTTAAAATTATTTAAAAAAAATATTTAATTGCTAAAAAACTGACGAAAATTTTTAATACATTAATAAAAAAAAAAGTTAAACAAAAGAAAAATAAAATCTGAAGAAATTACGTGCACACCAGAGATCAGCAATGAGTAGTGAAAAAGTGAGTAGAGCTAAATCATGACTCATAATTTCTTGTACTCCCTGCAAATAATAGGACCAGTCCAAACACGCGTGTAAAAGTACTAGGACTAGGACTAGTCCAAAAGTAACCCAAACGCATTGTAAAAACATTGTCTATTTAACATTACGATGTCCTAGGGCAGGACCATATAACCCAGCTTTGGACTACAAAGGAGTAGTTTTAAAACTAATCCATTGTGTACACAAGAGGATTAGTTTTAACTTCGTTTAAAAACGAAAACATGTCGTTAAAAAATGAAGACATGTCGTCTCACTACAAACACTATTTAACAATGACATGGTCCATGCTTGCATTACATCGGATCAGTCCATGTAGTAGTCCATTTTATGAAATTGGATCAGGCGGTCCAATAATATTTGCAGGAATTTTATACACATATACATTAGCTATGACATGGTGATATATGAAAATTTGTGAAACAAGATTTTGAAGTGCTGCCGCCTTTTATTTTGTTAGGCTTGGAAAAAAATACATGATGCAAAAAATGATGCAGGTAGGTTTAGGGTAAATGACTTCTCATCGAGGTAAAAGTGAAAAAATTCATGAAATGTCCAATGACTGCCGCAGAGTCGCACCTAGAGTAGTTAAATGTAAGACTGACCCACCTTAATTTTTCCTCCCCAATATTTTTGTAGAACATACTTACAGCCTATCTCCACTCCTTAAGGGGCTTGCCCCTACAAAAGTTAGTTTTTTATAAATTTTACCCCCATCGTCCTGACAAGTTTTAGGGTGCCTCTGGAGGATTCAAATGTATGACAAACCCCACCTGATTTTTCATCCCCAACATTTTTCTAGAACATCCTAACCTTCTATCTCTGCTACTTAGGGTACTTTCCCTTCAAACAAAGATTTACAAATTTGCCCCTCGTTCTAACTACTTTCAGGGCGCCTCTGGAGGATTAAATTGTATGACAAACCCCCACTGATTTTTCCTCCCCAACATTTTTGTTGAACATACTAAGCTTCTATCTCTGCTACTAAGCTTACTTTTCCTTCAAACAAAGATTTAGAAATTTGCCCCCCTAGTTCTAACTACTTTCAGGACGCTTCCGGAGGATTCAAATGTATGAGAAACCCCCACTGATTTTTCCTGCCAAACATTTTTGTAGAAAATACTAACCTATCTCTGCTACTTAGGGTACTTTCCCATTAAACAAAGATTTACAAATTTTCTACCCTCGTTCTAACTACTTTCAGGGCGCCTCTGGGGTCAAATGTATGATCAACCATTAATTTTTCTCACACAAAATTGTTGTCTTTACTTTATGTTCTGTTACGAATCAGCTGATTTGTTTTTGTTATTAAAAAACCTGTGAAAGTGATTAGTTTTTCTGTTCTGTTACGGTCCAATCTGTAATATTTAAAAATTGTTAAGACCCCTTTCACACTCGGCAAGTTACTTGCGCAAGTCTCTTGCGCAACTCTTGGTTTGTAGACGTCAGCGGTAAGGTCGTGGTAAGGAAAAAAATATTTAGTACAGACTTTTTTGTACTCGGCAAGTTACTTGCGCAACTAACTACCTGAATCTGAAAGGGGTCTAAGTAATTGTAAGTGCAACAGCAACAGAAACAGAAAGTAAAGACTAAAGGCAGAATTACTCTTTACTTTCTGTTCTGTTCCATGCCGTTCTGTTTCGAAATTGTAATAATTACTTTTTCTGTAGCAACTTATCAGCCATTTATGACAAATTTATTTGTTTTGTACCGTCCATTGTTTTATTTCAATAAGTTTTATGCACATCAATTTGAAGAAATTAAATTTTATGAATTCTTAAAATCAAAAAATACTTTATTTCAATATAAATATGTTTTTTTTTTATTTTGCTGTCACTTACAATTACTTAACTGAACCGCAACAGAACAGAAAAACCAATCAATTTCACAGGTTTTTTAATAACAAAAACAAATCAGCTGATTCGTACCAGAACAGAAAGTAAAGACTAACTGAGCCTTAAACCAAAATGCAAACGCAGAAAAAGTGGGAGTAAAAAATTTACTTATTATCACAATGTGTATGTTCTCATCAGGGTTGCCGAACATGGTATTTTCCGACCAAATTTGGTCGGATATTTGTGGTTTGTTCAGATGGTAGGCCAAACCTAATATTGGTCGGTTTTAGTAAATGTGCAACATATACTTATTTTTTTTTTCAAAAATTGTACAAACTTAAGTAAATTAATTCTGATTCATATTTTATTAGTAGTCTATATGTATGTGTTATTGCATACGTTCAATGAATTATTCTAGTTTATAAGCGTTATTAAATAAATTTTTATATACCTACATTTCGTTAAACGTGACCAGCAAATAAATTTTTAATAAAACTAGGGGTTACATGTAGGTACGTCAAATATTTAATAGGTGTGAAGTTCACACTGTGAACATAGCTTTACTTTTTTGTTTTTAATATTAATTGCATATTGCAAAAAAAATATATGTAGATAAACCCAATAAACAGTATACTTTATATCAAAAATACATACATATCGGCATATAAAATGCAAAGGGCCTATATTAATTTACAAAAAAATTTAGGAGAAATAAAAACTTAATAAAAAGGCCGCTATTGTGATTATGGTTAATATCGTTTGATATTGACACTATCCTGAAAAAACTGTTTGTGTAATCTCAATATTTTGCTTTTTATTAAGCTTCGTATCGCAACTGAAAAATTTATAAAAATTATGATAGGGCTCTTTTGTTTCATGACGATATAATTGTTTTTAAATATTTCAAAAATTTGATCGGTTTCAAGTGATATTGGTAGGTTTTGCAGACAATTTTGGTCGGATTAAAATTTTTCAAACGGCAACCCTGGTTCTCATCTTAAACAGCCAGTCACGCGACCACTTTATACAAAAAATTACTGTTGCTGTAAGTAATAAGTTTCTGTTTATTTTATTTTTTCTTTGGCTTTACTATAAAATGATGCGTTTAAATATAAACGCATTTCGGAGGCCATTTACGGGCTTCTTCTTGAATGGAAAATCGCTCACCGCATTCAATCTATTTCTTTCGATACCACTTCTACAAACACTGGCAAATTCCAAAGTGCATCTTTTTTGCTTGAGCAATTACTAGAACGAGAGCTCTATCTTCCATGCAGACATCACATATATGAGTTACAACTGAAGGAAGTGTTTGAAGCCAAATTGGGAAAAATGTCTGCACCCGGGGTGCAAGTTCTAATTGATACCGAATCATTTTGTTTAGCTTAGTTAAACAAACAACCCAGAGGCGACTACAAGGAATTTTTACAAATCCTTTTGCGGTTCTTTGGAGTAAATATTCCCAATCATAAGTTTAGCGTACCAGGACCTACCAGTTATGCTCGATAGATGGCCAAAGGCATATACTGTATAAAAATTGTTTATTCCGAAATTTTATCGACTTAAGCGAAAATGAATTAAACGGACTTCGCGATGTTACTATTTTTTTAGTAACTCTTTATATAAAAGCTTGGTTTAGTGCTACCAAAGCAGTAGAAGCCCCAAAAAATTACTAAAACTTTTTAAATGCGATTATCCACTATGCTTCAATTGATGAGACAGTTTCACGTCAGTTGGTGGTGGTATCTTAGTGGCGAAGTTGTTGCTTTTGCATTATTTGATCAGAATGTACCCTTTGATACCAAGCGAAGAATGGCAGCTGCAATTCCAACATTTGAGAGATAAAGAGAAATACGCGGAAGAACTGTCGGGCAGTCACATGGAGGAATCTTATGATGATAGTGGGGCATAAGAGGTAAGAGTAAATGTTTCTCCAGTACATTTTTCCGACTTCGAAAGTGTTAAAAGAATTTCATTGACACCAAAAGATGTAAACGAAGATTTCATGGAGAAAAATTTGAGTCATTATGTTACACCAGACACAGGAAAAATTTTTACTCGCCTCGGATTGTCAAAAGATTTTCTTGATAGTGATCCAGAAACTTGGAAAAAGCGTGATGACAATCACTAGAAACACTGCGAAAATTGCATGTTGCCAACGATTCTGCCGAAAGAGATGTAAAACTAATAGAGGACTACAACAATATTTTGTGTCGCAACGATCTTTGTTTGAAGGGAAAGTACCCTAAGTAGCAGAGATAGAAGATTAATATGTTCTACAAAAATTTTGGGGAGGAAAAATTAATGTGGGTCAGTCTTACACTTAACTACCCTAGGTGAGACTCCGCGGCAGTTATTGGACATTTTATGAATTTTTTCACTTTTACCTTGAACTTTGACCTCGATGAGGAGCCATTTTCCCTTAACCTACCTGCACCATTTTTTGCATCATGTATTTTTTTCCAAGCCTAACAAAATAAAATGCGGCAGCACTTCAAAATCGATACATCGTTCACTATTTCATACCTAATATACATATACACCAGTGTTGCCAGCGAAATTTCGAGAAAAATGCATTTTAGTTTCCAAAAAGATAAATTTTTTCCCAAAAAGAAACATTTTGAAAAAAATTCGTTTTTAACGTTAACATTTTTATTTCATATTTAATGAATATTGTATAGAAAATTATATTAAATAAATTCATTTTTATCAATAAATTAAATAAATAGTCATAAATATTAGGTATGTTATTTTTAAAAATAAAGTAAGCAAACTTTAAAAATGATTGTATGTAACTATCTTTATATGTTATCAAAACAAGTTCATTTACATATATATGTATATTAGGGTGGGTCAATTTTTTTTGTAAGTAGGCGTATAGCAAAAACGTAATCTACAATAAATTCTAAGAAAACTTGACTAAGAAAGTATGGGTCTAAAATCAAAACCTAGCTCCCGCCGAGAGACATAATGGAATCTTGAAAATTGGTTTCAAAAAATAATAGGTAATGAGAACAAAATACTGTTTTATGCAAAAATTACACATTTTTAATGTTCCGTACTCAAAGAGTGAAAATGAAACCTTATTACTGAGACTCCTTTGTACGTGCGTCCATCCATCCGTCTGTCCGTCCGTCCGTCCGTCACAGTGGCCTTTCTCGGATGGTATTTTCCACTAATTTCTTCCTGTGTCAGTGCATCATTTTTTCTGCCATTAAAGGAAAAAGCTAGTAAGGCTGAATCATTGTTTTGCATACGACGAACAGGGAGATCGTTCGTCGTATTTTCGTATTTTCATTTGTTCACGACCTACTTTGTCCATTATAATTGGTTCCCCATTTTCATCAGTAAAGCCAATGTCTTTAAATAAAGCTGTAGCTAAGCACGAGGCAACTCTGTCTGAATCGCCAAATCTATCACACATCATAGCAAAATTAATTGCGTCGTATCTTTTAGCGTATGGTCCCCTTTTGTGCATAATCGGCTTTCTTACAGCTGGAATTGCAAATTCGATTTCAGACGCGACATCCATTTGTAAAGAGTAGAACCTGTATGAAGGATCTAAGGTAGCTGGAAATTCGCTGGACAGTTGGTCTACTGTATTTAACACGCATTAAGGAATTGTATTCTTTCTGCTGGTGTATTGGTCAATCATAAATGCTTTGAGAGGATCAGGAATTAATCCACAGGAGCATGGCATTGTTTTTGTGCAAGTGCATTTTTTCTATTTATCAGTGCAATATTAATTTTTTCCCAAATTTCAATTATTTTGTTTGCAATTATCGGAGAAAATCTTGAATACGATTGTTGTTTTTTTGATTTTCCTTTTTCGCGATCACTTACGAAAAAATAATAGGTACTTTAAAATATCACGATAACTTGGTAAATTTAATCCACTTAATTAACTTGGCATGCCAATGATACTAGCGTTCTGATTAGTCAGAAAACTTGCCCCGTTAGAGTCAATCGACATCGCTGATGATTCCATAATTTAATGATTACATTTTTAAAAAATAAATTAACACACGCTTACTTTTTGAAAGTTAACTATTAAGTACATAAGTCAATCAAAATGTTTAACACCACGTTTTTATAAAATGCATTAACGGTAAATTTCTACAATAACTAGAACTATTAATAACATTAAATTCTAATTACTCTTACGGGGCTTAAAAAAATCATTCTCTTTTTAAATCTTCGTAATTCGTCTAAAAATTAAAACATCATATCGATCCAGCAACAATGTTCCATACATCTTGATCAATAGTTAGTGGGAACATAATAATGTATTTGTAATAAGGTTTAAAAAATGCAATAAAAAGGTCCAAAAAAGCAACCATGTTTGTGTTTTGTGTATGGATATACCAGATGTTGCTATTTTTTTATTTTTCATAATCAAGCCTCTCGGCGGGAGCTAGGTTTTCATTTTAGACCCATACTTTCTATGGGTAATTTTCTTAGAATTTTACGTAGATTTCGATTTTGGTATACGCCTGTCACGTTTTTTCTCCCCCGAACAAATTGACCCACCCTAATGTATATAATATACGATTTAAGGCGTTTATACTAGGGCATTTTAAATCAAAAAAAATTCATATGTATAAATTTCCTTAAAAAAAATAAAAACAATGATCATTAGCCCAATTATGAACAAAAATTCGCCAGGAGTTTTCTCCCTTCTCCCATTTTTCCTATGTGTATTCAATTGTAAAAATGGAGAAAGGGAAAAAACTCCCGGGGAATTTGTATTCATAATTGGGTGCATATATCCTCAAAACAACTTCGCACTTCTAGTAATCATCGATTTAGGTGGATCGTATGTTGAAACATCCTTAATGTTCTCTTTCACCATAATTAAAGCTGTTATTGTATTAGTATTGAGTCGGTTACGATGATCAGTCCTAATAAGTTTTAGTTGGCTAAAAATTCTCTCTACACATGCATTCGAAAATAGAAGTACAAATGTTAAACCAACTACTTTTTTCAAATTTTTAAACATCGACTCATTAACAACATTTTTTAAATTAAAATTTAATATTTTATTTCTAAATATTTTACGTACAGATTCAAAAGATACGAAAAATGTCAGGATTATACATGGTACATGAAGTCATCAAAAGATACGAAAAATGTATCTTTCGTATCCTAACGGCAACACTGATATACACTGTATAGACGAACCGAAATGCGAGGAATTCCCAAATTGTAATTTTTATGGATAAGGTAGTAAAATAATTTTGAATTTGATCCGAACTTAAAATAATCCGAAAATAAAAGTTAAAATTATAACATTGCGGCCATTTCATATGTTTAAGAATTGCTGATTTTTAAACAAGCAAAAGGTTAAATATAAAATTAATAATACTCAAGAGAAATTTCATTTTTCTTATTTTGCACTTATCGGTGTTACGAAAATATTTATAGAAACATAATGGTATTAATTTGTTTGTTATAATATTTATCTATGCATTTTAAAATTGAAAATCACCTCTTAAAAGTTAAAACTTTAAACCCTACATATGTAAGTACCAAAAATCCAAATTTCTTTAAATTACCGTATTTTAAATAAAATTACCTTGCTACCTTTTGCGGCCCAAAATTACCCTAAAAAGGGTAATTACCGTTCGGTTAACATCACTGGTGCACCATGCCAGACTCTGTCAAACGCCTTGGAAATATCCAAAGCAATTACCTTACTTTCACCAAAATAATGAATAAAACGGCACCATTTTTCCGATAACAGAGCTAGTAAGTCTTTAGTAGAACGACCTCTTCGAAAGCCATACTGGCGGTAGCTTAGTAGGCAGTTTGACTCTAAATATTTGACAAGATGGTAATTTACCATACTCTCTATAACTTTGGAAAGTGACGAACAGATTGCAATTGGGTGGTAGTTTTCGGGGTTATTAGCGATTCCTTTTTTAGGAATTGGCGATACATTAGCAACTTTCCAGCAGACTGTAAATTCCGCGGCACGGTATAAAGTGCTGAAATGATTTGCTAAGGGACGAGCTAGCGTCGAAGAATTTGAATTGTAAGAATTGAACGCATCTTATAAAAACTAAATTCATGTTCACCATTGTAAAAACTGAACGAGCAGAGTTAAAAACTAAACGCACGTTCAATTTTGCAGAAGCTGAAGTCTGGGTAGTAAAAACGTGAGTGAACGTTCAATTTTACAGAGGCTGAACTCTGAATAGTAAAAAGCTGAACGTATAACTGAACTGATTTGTACTACGGAAATTTAAGGTCCAAATAACATAATAATTATCCACAAAAACTGAACGTTTGTTTAGTAATGTTACGAATATAAATTTTTAATATTCGCGAATACGAATATCTTCAGCAACATTCGTCGAATACAAATAAGAATATCCAATTTGAATCAAAGCGCCACAAAATATTTCGAATTTGATTAAAAAAATATCTCATTCTCGTCCATAACAATAAATTAGAAAAAAACTAGCACACTACTAAATATGTTTAACATTATTATGACATTCCGATGACAGAATTTGAAATTACAGCGCAACTTCTTAAGGCTCTGTTAGCCGGGAGTAACAGTAACCTTACCGTAAAAAAGTAAGACCAATCTATTTATTACAGATTGAGACGTAACATCTTACTGCTAACTGTAATCGTTCTAATTGCTTTACATATGTACTACAAAATGAATCAGCTGATTGGCAACGTTACTGTTACTCCCGGCTAACTGAGCCTTTATACATATAGTTTTAGGCTCGGTCGGATAATCGAGTTGGCCGGACAATAGAAGTGAACATTATTGAAGCAATATAAGTGCATGAAGAATCTTTGTCACCACAAATTTTAAGGTAATAAATTCCCTGCCTTAACATTAATTTATCTAACCAGCCTGAGCTCGCTAAGAAATTGTCCTATCCAGTTATATTTTCTGCTTTATTATTTGCAAAAAAAAAGTTGTTTTAATAAAATGGTTTAATACCTTGTTTTTGTTTAAATATTGCCGAATATATGGTGTTTTCAAAATAAATTGTTTGATATTCTCCTCATTTTTTTAACGTCATAAATGATAAAAGGATATGACCGAAATCAAGTTTATGGTCACATTCGGTCATTTCTTTCTATCATTTTCTTAACACCAAAATGAAAAATGTGACTACCTGTTCATTCATTTCTTGTAGGGTTGTAGGGTATGTTGTACAAACAAGAAATAGTGGTACCATATGAACAAAAAATACTTCACAAACAAAACATTAAGAACAACTAAATAAAATACTTTTTTATTGTCAATTTTTTTTTAAAATTTGTATGTTAAATGATATTCAGTTAAAATTTTACAATTTCTAATTACTAAAACACTTACCATTTTCAAACAATATGGCTACCCGGTACTGATTTTTTCGTCGTTTGCCGGCGTTAAGCTGGGGTCACACGATTGCCGCAAATGCACCAATATGACACAATTTTCATTGTGCTTTATTGACGCACAATAATGAAATTGGGCCAATCAAATATTCTGAGATCACACGATTACCCTGTTTTAAATAAATTTAATTGCCGCTAGTTGGTACAAAGTGAAATGGGTACAATAATTGCCGCAGCACAGTCACACGATTGTACTAACTTGACAACTGCGAAAACAGCTGTTGTGGCAGCTTTTTATTTGTTTAGAAATTCTAGTTGGCTTGTTCATTAACAACAAATTTAACAAATTTTTGTTGAATACTTGTTTTAAGAAAAATATATGAACTTCCAAATATTAACAGTGTGTTCAACAATTTCTTATGTTAAAGATCGCGTAGAATTATTAAATTTAATTTTTTTCCACTTATTTTTATTACGAGTCGTACTTAAAAAACTATATTAAACAAGATTATTTTTAAAAACCAATCCAGGAATTTCTCAAAATAAGAAAGAAATTCTTAAATCAAGTACTATAAAACTTGACATTTTTGTTGGTCCTGCCACCCTGATTAAAATTATAAGTTTAGAGTATTATTGTCAGAGAACCTTTAAGTATCATCTCTCAGAAATACATTCTATATGCATGCATTTCATTATTTTCGATTCGGTTCACATATACTATTTACCACATATAAACTATTTACCGACTGCTCCTAAAATCTCTTTAAGACAAAAATCTCATATGAATGTTAATATCAGGATAATATTCGGCACAAATAACTCTTATATGAATTTTAACCTCTTAAAATAACTTTGTTTTTGTGAGCCCATGACTGCCCATCGTTACCAAAAAGGGTAAAATATCGAAAATTCTGCTGTAAATAGTATGGTGCAGAATATGGTTACCCTAATAAGTTTATTATAGTCCTAATATAACTTCAAAAAATATTTTTTGTCCTTAACAGTTTTAAATTAACTATAATAATATAATATGATGTTTTACGCCTAAAAAGTTACTCTGATTTGGCTAAACATATTAAATTATGTGAAATCTTTGCTACCAAAATATTTTTATTTTCAACTATACAATTAAAATCATAATATAAGTTGCACACCAGAGATCAGCAATGAGTAGTGAAAAACTGAGTAGAGCTAAATCATGACTCATAATTTCTTGTACTTGTACGCACTCATACTTATTGCAATGTTATTCAAGCTCATATTCACTTAGAAGTTTAATTTGATTCATTGTACTCATACTAATTAACATTTGTAGTGGTTGATTTACCCTACAAATAATATTGGACCACCTGATCCATTTTGATAAAATGGGCTACTCCATGGACTGGTCCGATGTAATGCAAGCATGGACCATGTCATTGTTAAAAAGTGTTTCTAGTGAAACGTCATGTCTTCGTTTTTTAACGACATTTTTTCGATTTTAAACGAAGTTAAAGTTTTAACCTCTTGTGTATACAATGGAGTAGTTTTAAAACTACTCCTTTGTGGACCAAAGATGGGTTATATGGTCCTGCCCTAGGACATCGTAATGTTAAATTGACCATGTTTTTTCCATACGTTTGGGTTACTTTTGGACTAGTCCTAGTCCCTTGTGGACTACTCTTTACACGCGTGTTTGGACTGGTCCTATTATTTGCAGGGTTAGAATCAACTTAAGCCAATGTGTATTTTATATACATATACACTGTATAGACGAATCGAAATGCGAGGCTGCCAGATTTGTCCAAGAAAAAGCAAATTGACGATTTGGCAATTACAGTTTACTAAAGTTGTATGTATGAAGTGGACGATTTTTCAGCAAGTTTATCTGGCAGCGCTGATTATGAAGTTGTGTGTTTCATCTGTTGTGTAAAACGGTAAATGGATGAGCTAAATGAGTTGAATCAATGTGAGTATTATAGGTATTTTTCTGAAATTATACTTCAAACTGAGGTCATTTATGAGTATGACTACGATGTCGTCGTCGCACTCATATTAAATTCCCTTGTGAGTATAGTTTAGTTTAAATGATTTCTACGCACTTATGCATTAAACACATTCACCACAGCAGGATACACGAACACACGACTACAAATGCTGCTGTGTGCAATTACAGTCGTGTAGACAGCTACTGAATTATTTTGAAGACGACAGCTACAATTGAAAAATTAAAAACAGTGTTTTTTTTATTGTGTATTTATATTTCAGTGGTGCCACTTTCATTTTTTAAAATTTTATGAAATGGAAAAACAGCATAATTCAAGACTCGTAACAAACTTAATTTAAGCAAATAAATATATAAATACTTATTTATAATACATTTTATAGCGTAAAAACTAATGAATTTATTAAAAATCATTTAAAATATTTTAATTTTGTTTTTTTTTTGAAATAATAAACAATATAATTTTAACAGCAGATTAAATAAAAAAAATATACTGCTTTTAAAATAAAAATTTTGTTCCCTCATCGCACGTCATACAAGTTTCAGAACACGTTGGGTACGTACGTTAATATATAAAAGCTTGTTGCTGATGCGTGGTTACCAGTTGTAGTTGTAATGTTAAAGGCCCAACCATAATATGCATAGCCTTGCTATACATAATTTCATAAATTAGCAAAAAGTCTCTCAAATGTACTTTAAAAATAAAAAATAAAAAAACCATTTGATTCCGTACAGAATGTGCAATTAGATTCGAACCTTGCTTAAGCAAATGACAGTTTCATTAAAATTAGTAAAAAGTTTCCTTAAGTTCAATATGGTTTGCCTTATTTAATTTACATATAAACGATTTCTTTTATGTCAAAATTTATTGCATCAGAAAAAAATTTGCTGCATTTACGAACGTTCCCCTTATCAATAACTTTAAAAACTGGATCTAAAAAGTATTGGTATTATAAGAAACTACTTCGAAATATCTTTCACATGATGGATTAAAAATTCCGATGTATTAGGCCGTAAAGAACCAATTTTAAATATTAATTTTTCTTGATAGATTTTTCAACAAAACTTAAAATGTTGTCAATATATTTAATCAAACATATTATAAGTAACTCCATCATGTAAAATTTAAAATTTATTACGGTTTAAAAAATTATATCGTGGAAAATTACTGAATTTATTTATAAGTTTGAGTTAAAATATATATGTGGTAATAATTTATGTACTAGTTACAAATTTAATTATTGTAATATGTACATAATTAGTAGGTGTTCCGCAAGGCTGGAACCCCGCAATACAATAAAACTTTATTAAGCAAATATCTAAGGGTAAGATAATAATTGCTATATCGATATAATATTAAAAGCTGATTTTGTAAAAAAAAAATCAGCCACGGAGTACGAATATATATATTAAATTGGCTCTTAATTGGTTAATCGGTATGCTTTAAACGCCATTTGAAAAACATTTTGAATCATTTTCCAACGATTCCCATATTTTATAGATTCTTTTTAAAGCTAAAGAGATATAGATAAAGAATTTTACAACTTTTACGTCCTATAACTTTTTCGGTACTTCTTTTTTGTTTTTGATTAAAAAAATTTTTTTGCGATTTTATAACTCTTAAACCTTATGCTATTAACAATCAATGATCATTTTTTTTAAATTTTGTATCAAAAGTGGTTTTTGAGCATCATGCCATATGGCATAGAATGTATTTAAAGGAAAAAAAGAAAAAAATTTTAATTAAAATTTTTAATGCAATTTCTAAAATTTTATTATCAGAAAGTTGTATAAGAGATTTATTTTATATAAAAACTATTCAAATGCATTTTCTTTATTATATAAAGCTATTCTTCTAGAATCAGAAAGACAAATGAATTAAAAAACACGATAATTTTTATTAAATATTTGTACATATGTATATTTCTATGTTATTATTTTTTTCCTTTGAATAAAATCTATGCCAAATGGCATAGTATTATTTAAAAAAAATCGGACACCTTCTTTGAACAACACTTGGGATCTAACTTTTTCTCCACTTATTAAGGCAATGGTAATCTGCTAAAAACCTTATGGAAAGTTATAAAATAACATTATTTTCATAACAATATTTACAAAATTAGAAAGTGACCTTTTTTCGTAAATTACAAATCTCGAAAGGCATGTTTGCTTTCTTTCAAAATATTTAATTTTTCAATTTCTATTTTTTTTTTTTGTTTCTAATAACAAAAAAATATTAGAAACTGGGAATTATTTCCTTTCATATATATTCAACATTTTTTTATTTTTAAGAATTTATTCTATGAGCTAAATTTTAGTTATGTATTTTATAAAGCTTTTTTGAAATAGTCCTATTCCTCTAATTTTTAGGAATGACTTTATACACTACTAGACTATTATATTGTATCTTCTTGTTACATTTTACCTTAGCTGTCCTTTGGATAGCAATCAGAGAACGGCTTTGTGTGATTGCAAAAAAATCGCATTCAATGAATAGCATCAAATACACTCGCTTGCGTTCATGCAATCAAACTTGCCCAACCACACACATTCGCTGCTGGTTTGCGATCATTCAAATAATGCACATCGTGCTTTGCAATCCATAACATCGTTTAGCTTCGTACGTCAACCACCACCTGGATAACTATCTTGCCGCGATGTGGTGGCTTAAATGCCGGCTGTAGTGTATGCCTTGCAACTTGAATCGGTAAATTCTAGCCGGAACAAGTTGGAAGGCATATGCTTAAAGGCCAGTATGACCAAGGGTTATCCATCCATCCATCCCCCTATCCCTTTACCTAAACTCCTTTATATTTCCCCTTTATTTCCCATATCCCCCACTTTTAAGGTCAAGGTGGTTGACAGCAGTGCCGAGGGCCTGAATGGCTAGTTAGTGGTTAAAGAAACTGGTCGCGAACAGCTTCCCTCTGACGCCGATGGCAAGGGTCAGTTGTATCTCTAGCCTAGTCCGTGCAAGCCATCACTGCGCGAGACGGTCCTTTTTTATACGGCTTACTCGTGGGACCAAAAATCTGGACAAACTTAATAAAAACGAAAAGGACGTGACTCTAGGAGTCGATGCAGGGGATGTCTCTGGCAACTCGGCAGTTTCGGTGTCAGATCCAGACGCCGATTGGCTGAGTATTCACAGGGATATTCTGCTGCAGGAGGGTCAGTTACTGACAGAACTGACAGAGACGGACAGGATGGACCCCCCGGTCGGTTCCCCGCCTCGAACAGGGGTCTCTGAAAGACTCGATGATCTTGCTCTGGGATCTGATGATGAGCACGAAATAACAATGATCTCGGCTCATGATCGGGACCATAGGGCTGGGTCATCGGCTCTGGAGGCCTCACTCGAGATAGGGAACGGTACAGCGGGTGCCTCCAAACCTATTGTTCGGCAGGATGCGACAGTACAGGTCACATCAGAAAGCCGAACGAGTTATGAAAAAGCCAAGAGTGGTGTAAGAGCCTCCTTAGCCTTTCTAGATAAGATAGCTAAGAAGAGCTCCTCACTACACGATGGGCGGGATAGGCACTTGTTGAGGAAGCACCGGAAGAACGTAGCTAGATTCGAACGAATCCACGGTTCTGTCGGTGATATCCTAGGCATTCCCTATCCTGCGGGATACACAACAAGGGCTGCTGAGGGCTCAAATGTTGTCAGCAAAGACAACGAACCTTCAGCAACCCCTGCTGATGTGTCCTCGGAAAATGTAGCAAAAAAACAAAAGGAGGGTTATGATTCAACACCTGGTCCTCTTAACCCTGACAGTACGGTCACAGTTAAGGGAACTAAGCCTGTTGACGAATTACCCACGACTAGTCGCGCGATGAGGACTGGCAAAGTCTTGATAATCTCCGACAGACTCCCCCAAAAGGGAGTCACAAAAGGGGTTACTGAGACAAACCAGTCAACATCTGCAGGGAAATCCGGTGATCGCCGACAAAGCTCTGCTAAGGCCCCCAATAAGGGAGTATTTAAGAGAGTTAGGTCTGGTGATGACCAGAAATCCCCAGCGGCTAAGAGGAAGGATCCCCGAAAGGAGATCATTAGGAGGAATGGCTCCAGAGAGGACCAACCCTCCACATCAAAGAAGCTAATGGATTCGTCGGGTAAGGACGGTATTCTAGCGGCTGTCATTGATCGTATGGATCCCGATGGTAGGATCAGTGTCGAGAAATGGCAGATGCTAGAAGACAAACTACTAGACGAAATCTTTAGCGTTAAGGGAAGGCCGGACGAAGTATCGTTCAAAGGGGCTGACTGGGTAAGAGGTGTCAAAACTGTCAGTTGCGGCAACCAAAAAACCTTTGAGTTTTTAAAGGCTGCAATCGACAGGTGTGGCATCGCTTGTCCTGAAGCCAGATTGGACGTCATACTCGCGTCTGAGTTGCCATTAAGGCCAGTGGTCACGGTATGGATACCTCCACCTATAAAACCGGTGGAGGTCATACTGGGGTTACTGGCCAACCAGAACAACGGGCTCCTTACAGGACAGTGGAAGATGATAGCTTCACTGGGTTGTAAGGAGAACCAAGGTAGAGACTTCCGGTTCGCAGTAGACCGAGAGTCTCTAGGCAAGCTGAAGTCAATGGGAGGGGTTGCTGTATTCGGGTTAGGGTCTGTTAGATTTAGGTTTCCTAAAGATGATAGACCCTAAGAGGCTGAAAGTGGTGCAGATAAACTTGCACCACTGTGAAGCGGCCTCAACCGAATTAGCAACCCACCTCATTGACAACAACGTGGACGTGGCCTTGATCCAAGAGCCCTGGATTAATAAAAACCGGGTAGTTGGATTAAAGGTCACAGGGTATACCTTGTTCGTATCCCGCTCGGAGGAGAAGGTACGAACATGTATATTGGCAAGAACTGAGCACAAATTTATGTTTTCTCATTCTTTCAGTAACGGAGACCTCACGGTCGTGACAGGGGAGGCCAGGGACAGATCAGTCCTGGCATTAGCATCGGCATACTTGCCATATGAAGCTGTCGATCCACCTGGTGAGAAAGTACGAGAGTTGGTGGAGCACTCAGGCAGAAATGGCTTGAGACTGGTACTGGGATGTGACGCCAATGCACACCACACCCTATGGGGTAGTGCCGACATCAACAAAAGAGGTGAGTCTATGTTTGATTTTATTATTGCCAGCAATCTTTTGATCTGTAACAGGGGAAATACGCCGACGTTCAGAACTAGGGATAGGGAGGCAGTGATAGATATAACATTGACGAACTGTAGGGAATTAGTAGAGGACTGGAAGGTGGCTTTGGACTTCTCCTTTTCTGACCATAGTCGTCTGTCCTTTGGGCTAGTGTTTGAGAGGTCGAAAAGGTGTCCGTATAGGAATCCGAGGAGAACGGATTGGGATTCTTTTTCGGGTCTGGTGCAGAGTAACCTCAGAGTTACTCCGAATTGGGGGTCGACTCCGACCGGTGTGGAGCGGCTGGTGGGCATGTTCACGGGGGTGCTAACAAGTAGCTATGAGCGATCCTGTCCGCTGAATTTTCCGGGCAGACGTACACAGCCAAGATGGTGGACAGATGAGTTGAGGACTCTAAGGTCCACTGTCAGAGGGCTGTTCAATAGAGCGAAGTACACGCGTAGGGAAGAGGATTGGAGTAACTTTAGATTGAGTTACAGGAAGTATAAGAGGGATATAAGAAGGGCGAAAAGGGACTCGTGGATCAGGTTTAGCGAGTCAGTTGAGTCTGTCAATGAGATGTCTAGGTTCAGGAGAATTTTATCCAAGGACCCAGTAGTCCCTGGATATATTCAGAGACCGGACAACTCATGGACAGAATCGGGCTCTGAATCTCTCTGTCTGCTTATGGAGACTCACTTTCCGGGGTGTGTGGACCCTGGGCTGGGGGAACGTGGTGCGGGTGGAGACCCCTTTCCTGGGTTGGGCTCAGGCAGTGAGGAAATTGGAACGGTGGGGGATATGATCACCTTGGATAGGGTAACATGGGCGGTAAATACCTTTGGGTCCTACAAATCGGCGGGACCAGATGGTATCTTTCCGGCGATGCTACAGAATATCGGGAAATCATCGCTCCTATTGTTGGTGGAACTGTTTAGGGTATGTGTGCTGAATGGGTACATTCCTAGAGGGTGGAGAGAGGTCAGGGTAGTTTTTATACCCAAGGCGGGTAAAACCGGTCACTCTAAACCCAAGGACTTTAGACCAATCAGCTTATCGTCTTTTCTTCTGAAGACGCTGGAAAGACTGATTGATCTATATCTGAGGACGAAGATTGACGCCGGCATCATCAGCGGCGCTCAACACGCCTATCTTAAGGGTAGATCAGTTGAGAGTGCGCTTCATGATGTGGTGGGTTATGTGGAGCGAGGATTGCGAAACAAGGAATACACCTTGGCGGCATTCCTGGATATAGAGGGCGCCTTTAACAATTTGAGGATAGAGGCTATTAGGCAGGCACTGGTTGATCTGGGGGTTCCGCTGTTCCTGGTCGAATGGATAACTAGGATGCTTGATAGTAGGGTTATTCACTCGGACTGGGGAAGGGAACGCGTGAAGAGACTGGTGACTAGGGGGACCCCACAGGGGGGAGTTCTCTCTCCCTTATTGTGGCTCTTGGCCGTCAATGTCGTTCTGAGACTTTTTGACAGAGTGGGTCGGAAAGTCGTGGCCTACGCGGATGATGTAGTTTTATTGGTGTCGGGCAAGTTTCTGCCGACAATAAGCGAAGTCATGCAAGGGGCGCTGGGCGACGGAGCTTGTTCTTTTTACTAGGAGGTACAAGGTGGAGAATTTTAGGCTACCGGTACTGGGAGGTGTGGAGCTTGGACTATCGGATAGTGCTAAGTATCTGGGAGTTTTTCTGGACAGCAAGCTGTCTTGGGGAAGGAATGCTCAGGAGAGACTAAAGAGGGGTCTCAATGCCTACTATACTTGCAGATCATCAATAGGTAAGAGTTGGGGACTCCGGCCGTCAGTAGTGGGATGGCTGTACACTTCGGTGGTTAGACCCATTCTTACGTATGGATGCTGTGTTTGGTGGGAGTCATTGAGATTGGCTAGTCGAAGGAACCTTTTGTCTAAGGCTCAGAGGTGTGCTTCAATTGGCATGACAGGTGCCATGAGAAGTACTCCTCAGGTGGCCCTGGATGTCATTCTACATCTTCTGCCTATTGAGCAGTATGTGATGGGAATGGCAGCCAGGAGCCTTCTTAGGCTGAGGGAGTTAGGATTGATGGGAAATGTCACTCAGGGTCACGCACGGATCCTTGGTGAGATTGAGGCTGGGGGCTACTGCCTGGGATTGCCCGGCTCTACTGATTACGTGAGCACCAGGGTGGATTTTGGGCGGGTGCCGGAGGTAATAATGCCTACTAGGGAGAGCTGGTCGGGTAGGAGCAGATTATTTGATGGATTTGCTACATTCACTGATGGCTCGAAGATGAGGGGCACGGGTGCGGGGGTCTACATCGAGGATCTGAACATCAGAATGTCATATAGGCTTCCCGACGACTGCAGTGTTTTTCAGGCGGAGGTTCTTGGGGTCTTGAGGGCCGTGGGACTGATGAGGGACAACATTGATAGGGGCTCGGAGGTCACTGTATATGTGGACAGCCAGGCAGCTCTTATGGCTGTGAGGGGCTGTTATGTGAAATCCAGGCTGGTTGATGATTGTAGGAGGGCTCTAGGGGGAGCCTTAGGGGAATATGCGTTGAGGCTATGCTGGGTGCCTGGTCACTCCAACATAATCGGCAATGAGGTGGCTGATGAGTTGGCGAGACAGGGCTCGGAGATGGATGATCCTGACCGGGTGGAGGCAGTTAGGCCTCCAATTGGCTTCCTTTTTGGAAGGATCACGGAATGGATTCTGGATGCGACCAACCGGGCCTGGGGGAGCCGATTGGACTGCCGTGTATCAAGGACACTGTGGCCGGTACTTAGGAGGTCCGATTCGAAATCGCTGCTGGGCAAGAGTAGGGTCTGTGTCAGGACCTTGAAAGGGATTATCACGGGCCACTGTATGATAGGCAGGATGGCGGTGAGAATGGGATCCGACTTATCGGATGTGTGCGGGTTGTGTGAGGACCCGGAGGAGCTGGAGACGGTTGAGCATATTCTGTGCCACTGTCCCAGGCTCCAGAATAGCAGGCTGAGGTGGCTGGGCAGTAGATTCCTGGGCGAATTAGGGGACGTCTCGGGGTGTGGACTCGAGGGTCTTATAGGATTCGTAATGGGGATGACCTGGCTGCGCGAGAGGAGACGGGGCGCTGTCCGCGTGTAGTGGGAATTTTGGTTTGGTCTTTGCTTCATTTCTATATCTATTTTCTTATTCTCGGGCTGTCATTCTCTTTTTTCATCTACCTTTTCCTTTTCACCTTATCTATCCTAATTAAGGCATCGCAATGGACCATATTGGTCTCTGGGTGAAGGTGTGGAGGAAACTTCACACCAGCCTTTCTACCTACCTACCTACCTACCTTCGTACGTCAAGTAAGATGTTTGTGTTTTTGGTCCGACAATGATTGCTTTGGCAAAGAAAAAATACAAACAAAAGAGCCAAAAAGCAAGCAATCATTACTCTCATGTAGGCATTCAGCAGTTGCTATGTAGTGCGTATTAAAGTTTTTTCATATGCTGGATTCGAAAGAAAAAAAATTGTAATGAAATGCAAACACACATAGGTTCAAACAATTTCCATAGAAATATAACTATTTTTATTTTTTTCATTTCTTAAAAAGTACAGTAATTCTGTATGTACTTACGTATAAATTTAAATTAACTTAAAATAGTAGGTATTTAACAAAAACGAAAAAAAAATTCATAATTTTAATAAAAATATATTATTTATATAGGTACATATTCATTAAATTTTTTAATTTGGTATATAAAAAATTAATAAGATAGATAAAAGAGAGCCGGTCTCAAGCTTAAATAATTAGTAAATTTTACACAAATTTTTATACATATGTATGTATGTAGGTACTTAGATATTACAGGGCTAAAAATTATACGATTCAATTTTTTAACTTTTTGAAATATGAATGTAGGATGAGTAAACTGTCTACAGATTTTGGGCCAAGCCGGTTTCTCTTTTCTGTTATTACGTTACCCGCTAACGAAAAAGCTCGTTCAGAAGCCGCACTACTGGCAGGAATAGAATGAACTTGCATTGCAAATTTAGATAAGTAAGGATACAACTTTTCATTAATTTTCCACCAATGGAGCACATCAAAATCATCTGTATATTCAACATTTTCTGTGCAATATCTTTCTATCTCTTCTGTGGGTGTTTTTGTTGTACTCAGTGTTGTTTTTTTTAATAAGTCTTCAAAAAAGAACTTGAACTGCGATTGATTTGAAGATTCTTTATTCGTGTCTATTGTTAAACTGTTTTCAGAAGGTGATAGCAGCGAATCGGAATCAGATTATGTTGCGGATGGACTGTTTGGCATGCAATTATGAGATGTGGAAGAATTTTTTTTGTTAATCTGTGAAATGCAAAAGTTTTTAATGTCAGTTATATCGGTTTGTGATACACTTGAAGCTGGTGGATACAAAAAGAAAGCGGTTTTTTGCCATAAGCTCAGATTTGTAGCCCAAATTTTATCAAGGTTTTTTTTAATATTTTCTTTCAAGGACAGTATTGCAACTTCATCCGTTTCTTTAGGTAAACACAGTCTTTTAACTTTATGAATTGATGGTATAACGAAATATAAGGAGGAAGTGCTACATAATTGTAGTTTTTTAAATATAATTTCGAATCCACTGCATAAGGCAACTAAATCTCTGAGCGTTGATATACTGATTAGTAATAATCTTTGGTTTTCTTCCTTTTCTGTGAGTATCCGGTTAATTTGGAACCAATTATCAACTATTGACTTGAACATTGTAAAGTTGGAATTCCAACGAGTGGGGCAATCGCTTTTTAAGGAAGTTTGTAACTGGTGCTGCAGGTTAGCCTTTTTGAAATATTTAACAATTTTTTTACACGCTTGTACAAGTTCTTTAAGTTCCAAGGTTTCATTAAAGGAATGTTCCAAGACATTTGCAAATAAATGGCTGCTACAGTTTAAGCGAATATTATTTTCTAACGCTTTCACAACGTTTGATCCTCTGTCTGTAACGAACGTAATTTCCTTCGTATTTTTAATTCCAAATTCGCCAAATAATGCGTTCAATTTACATAAAATGTTAGCACCGGTCGAACGTTCGAAATCCATGGATTTCATTCCCAAAACGATGTCATACAATTTCATATTTTTTTGATAGTGCAATGTAACTCCCAAAAAATTTCTACGCACATAATTGTCAGTCCATAAATCAATAGTAGCAGCTGCCCCTCCGCTTTGCGCAATTTCAGCTATTTCGTCTTTGATTTCGTTTTTTTTGTCAGTTGCTATCTTCTGCGTGGCACGTGAAAGTGTTGTTGCATCAGGAAGAAGGTCTAAAATGTCAATATTTTCCCCATATTTTGCTCCAATTTTTACAAAAAACTTTGCAAGCTTGGCAAAACCAGAACCGCTGATGGCTGAATATGGTTGACAATCCTCAGTTATCCATGCTACACTGATATCTATGGCCGATTTTTTGTCTTCTGCTGTTACAATTTTGAGACAATTTGACTCCTTGAGTATTTGACAGCACTTATGTCGACTTAAATTGGATGTTTGTCTTGGAGTATATTTGAGAAGCTTGAAACATGTGCGGCAATATACATATCTTTCTAAAATATTTCCATCCTCCTTAATTATTTCCGACAATATGCCCCAAATGACACTTTTTCCCTTGCGTTTTGGCAATAAGGTGTAAACACTTTTACCAATTTGTTCTAAAACAAAATCTTCTTCACTTGACATTTTGCCGAACTCCACCTGCGGCTTGTTACGCTTTTAAAAAACTAAACACAAAAACAAATTGGAAACAAAAACCAGTTTATTTGAACTTATGCCGACAACATCTTCATACAACTCACAATCATACCAACAGAGCGACTCATACTCATACCAATTTACATTCGTCGTTATCTCATCTAGTGGACAATGACTACTTGAATTCAAAAGCATAAGAATGCCTGCGTTTTGATTTTGAGCAATTGTGTTATGGCGTGCGCATCAATGAATGCAAACAAAGCACGTTCGATCATCAAACTCATACATGCACAAATAAAATGCTTACGAAACGATGTCAATTTTACCAACGTTGAATTTTGTTTTGCAGGCATAGAATTGATGTTAATTTAAGTGTATGAGTTAATCAAGAAAAATAGTGATTTTTGCAGTTCTCTGATAGCAATGAAGTATATTGTATGAACAGAAAAATTTACAATTATTATTATTAAAATACATAACTGAAATTTAGCTCATAGAATAAATTCGAAAAAATAAAAAAATGTTCAAAAAAATATTTTAAAGCACTTATTCTTTAAATATTTTTTATATTAGCAACACTTTTTCTGTTTTGTAGTAGACAAAAATAGAAATTAGTTTAATTGGACTACAACGACAAAATAAGCACAGACAACAACCTGCAGCCATGTAGCCGTGTCGTCGTGAAAATAATCATTTCCATATGCACACATTTATTCTATTTTTGACATATTGAAGTCGGTAGCTTGCTGTCTCGAATGTGTTTATAGCATTATACTTACAATTGCATGAGTCAGTATGAGTAGCGAAAAAACGATTCATTGCTGATCTCTGTTGCACACAAAAGGTATGTTTAGTGCAGGGATGTCAGCGCCTTGCACAATTGTGCAAATTAATTCACATGTACGCTTACGCTCTTTTATTTTGCGAGCGTAAAATATAATTGTTTACTGAGAAACACTCTCATTCAGCGGGAAATATCGCAAATATTGCAAGGCCTGTTTTGAGGCCTCTTAATATATTTATATATATAAAAAGAAGTGTACATTTTGATTGTCACTCCATAACTCGAGAACGGCTCGACCGATTGCCATAAAATTTTTAGGGAAGGTACAGGGAGGAGTGATGATGGTTAGTTGATTTTGAAATCCAAAATCGGTCTAGCCATTCTCCAGTTATATCTATATATATAAAAATGAAAAATGTTTGTATGTTTGTTTGTTTGTTTGTTTGTTGGCTTATAAACTCCGAAACTACTGAACCGATTTTCCTGAAATTTTTACAGTAACATCACGTGAGCCCTAAAAATAAAAAATGCTACTTATTTTTTCGATAGGGGCAGGGGATTCGGTACCCCCCATAGGATGCCAATATTTATTATCGCATATCTTAAGAGCCGCTGGACGCATTTTGCTGAACTTTTTGTAGTAGGATCTTCTGAGCACCGAAATTGAAATAAAATAGCAGCGGGGGAAGTGGTTCCCCCCATAGGACGCCAATACTTAATATCGCGTATCTTATGAACTGTTATAGTGAGAATGTTCAAACTTTGTGGAAGTCACTCTTATGGTATACTACGCTTTTGAAAGTAAAAATAAAGCGGGTAGGCGCAGGGGGGAAAAACCTCCCATAGGATGCATATATTAAATATCGCTTAACTGAAGAACTATTAAAGGGGGAGTTTTTATACGTGGTTAAAGCTACTACTATGGCAAACTAAAAATTTCAGTATAAAAATGGGCGGGGTAAACAGGGGAGGAGCAGTACCCCTCATAGATAGAAATATAAATAAGAGCCACTGCACGCATTTTGTTAAACTTTTGGTAGTAGGATCTTCTGAGCCCCAAAATTGAAATAAAATAGCAGCGGGGGAAGTGGTTCCCCCCATAGGACGCCAATGCGTAATATCGCATATCTTATGAACTGTTATAGTGAGAATGTTCAAACTTTGTGGAAGTCACTCTTATGGTATACTACACTTTTGAAAATAAAAATAAAGCGGATAGGCGCAGGGGGGAAAAACCTCCCATAGGATGCATATATGAAATATCGCTTTACTGAAGAACTATTAAAGGGGGAGTCTTCAAATGTGGTTAAAGCTACTACTATGGCAAACTTTAAATTTTAGTATAAAAATGGGCGGGGTAAACAGGGGAGGAGCAGTACCCCTCATAGATAGAAATATAAATAAGAGCCACTGCACGCATTTTGTTGAACTTTTGGTAGTAGGATCTTCTGAGACCCAAAATTGAAATAAAATAGCAGCGGGGAAAGTGTTACCCCCCGTAGGACGCTAATGTTTAATATCGGATATCTTAAAAACTGTTATAGTGGGAAAGTTCAAACTTTGTAGAAGTCACTCTTATGGTATACTTCACTTTGAAAATAAAAATAAAGCGGGTAGGCGCAGGGGGGAACTACCTTCCAAAGGATGCATATATGAAATATCTCTCAACCGATAAAGTGGTTAAAGCAGTGTAGCGAAGCGCACCGGGTTAAGCTAGTTTATGTATATAAATAAATATGCAATAACTGTATGTAGGTACATCTTTTTTTTTGTTTTATTATCTTTTTTATTTTATTTATTATCTATGTTTTTGTTTTGTTTTATTTCTGTTTTTGACATTGTACAATGATTTTAAAACAGGGATTTCCATTTCTTTGCACAATTGTGCAATTGTGGTTATTTTTTAAGATAGAATTTTAAAATTTTATAAAAATATATATGTAAAGTGAATCCTAATCAACAAAAATTTCAAATTTTCAAAATAATTGTTTTGCATTTAAGCTAACGATATGTGTTTTGTTCGTGAAAAAAATTCGTTGATGACTGTAACAGGGTCCCTTTTTCTTTCGTTAAAAAGACGTACCTAAATCAGAGACGTCCAAAAATTAAATTGTGGTTGTATTGCTTCATATTAGTATTAGTGAATAGAGAGAGTTTACCCAGCAAACACAAATTTATGTCAAACTAAAAAAGCAATTTTTAAAATAATTTCAATCAGTACCGTAATAATTACGAGCGGTGCCATAAAAATTAAAGTTTGTTATTTTTTATATTTTTTTTTTTTTTTACATTACATTACATTAAATTTATTTATATAACTGTGAAAGTTATCAAAATGCCTTTTTAAAATATCTTGCCTCTTATTTTTAAATGTTTTAAAACATAAGAGGCATTGTAAATTGCCAAAAGCATTCCCAATCATAAAATATTTTTTAAATTGCATCATTCTATATTTATGTATGGAATGTTTACTGGGCAAGTTTTCTTTATTAAATAATTCAAAATATGTAAGCATCCGCCGCATGTGAACTCGTCGCTTGATGATCGACAACTGAATTGTGTATTCTCGTTGACAGGGCTGCCAGAAATTTTCAGCAAAAAATCTTAATTTCACCAAAAAAAATCTTATTTTTGAAGAAAAAATCTTATTTTTGGAAAAAAGTAGTTTTTTTTATTATAAATAATAAAAACAATTCATATTTTATTTAATAAATAAAATAAACATAACAAAAAATTAAATTTCTTATACTAAATTGTGTTATTTAGTTTAAAAATGTTTAAATGGGAACAAAGAAGGATTTTTTGAATTGAACCTAACCTTCGTCTAAACAAAACAAAAAATCTTGTTTTTGAGGAAAAATCTTAAAATCTTTTTTCTGTTGAAAAATCTTAAAATATAAGGTAAAATCTTACTTCTGGCAGCGCTGCTCGTTGACTAAATGAAAGAGCGTAAGAATGTGTGTGAAGAATGTGTGTGAATTAATTTCCACAATTGTGGTATGGGCTGGACACCAATGACCTAAATGCAGGAATTATTAAGAAAAGAAAAAGCCACAAGAATTTGTTCGTATTTTGTGATTGTAAAAATATTTTTGTTTCTGTACCAATCGCGTCGGTGGGGTTTTTTTTTTTTTGAAAACTCTTTTCTTAAGTAGGTAAAAATATTTAAAAAACAAGTTAAAAAAGTTTTGTTTTGCTACAATTTATGTGTAAACCTATACACATAAAAGCAAATGTGACAGCAGGTAAAATTTTTGGGTAAGAAGATGTGTTTTATTGATGTATTAATGAAACTTTATTGTTTCGCACTATTTTTATTGCTTACTTTTTTATACTACAATCATATGACTGAGTCTAAAGATTAAACCTTACTACTTTATGGTATTTATTTAACGTAACTTTGACCTGTTATAATGACTTTATACATTTTTGCAGGCAAACTCAGGTGCGCATTTGGTATTTTGTAAAAAGTTATGATATACCATTAGCTAGAATTAAAATGTATGCACAGATGTTTGAAGTATGAGTAACCCAACACCGTGAATACCCTTTCTCTTTTTATAATGGTGGTAAATACTTACAGAATATTTTTCAACTTAATATTTGCATTAGTATGAGCAAATGAATTTTCATTGTTAGAATTCGCAAAGGTATGTTGAGCAAAAAACGAAAAATATTGGAAAGAATTGTATTAGGTTGTAAAAAGACTTCAAATATTGTGAACTGCGCAATTTTTCCAAAAAATAAGCAAAGTTTCTGAGGTTCCAAATTAAATTTATTTAAATAATAACTGATTGTGTCTGTCCATAACTCAACATTTTTCGATAATTGTATTATTATTTATTGCTTTTAAGTCTTCATAGCAATAAATGTAAGTTAACTTTAAATGGTGTGATGAAAAATGAATGGAAAGCATGAACCATATTTCCTCGCATAATGCTGGCCCTGGTGTTTGCATCGCCCTTTCATGAAAATGTTTTGTAAGTTTTAATACCTTACCTGGTTCCCAACAATTTAATCGAACATAGATGACCCTTAGAAAAGCTCTTTAATAAGGCCTCGCAATAGGCCTCGCAACCGCATATTTCGCCCGCTGGGCATGTAAGAGATAAGAGGAATCTCACCAACACAATCATAATTGACATCACTGGTTTAGTGCCATAATTTTTGTTTGCTTTAAAACAGGGGTTTCCATTTCTTTGCACAATCCCAGCAAATAAAATTGGACCACCTGACCCATTTTGATAAAATGGACTACTCCATGGACTGGTCCGATGTAATGCAAGCATGGACCATGTCATTGTTAAAAAGTGTTTGTAGTGAGACGACATGTCTTCGTTTTTTAACGACGTGCTTTCGTTTTTAAACGACTTCAAAACTAATCCTCTTGAGTATACCATGGAGTAGTTTTAAAACTACTCCTTAGTGGTCCAAAGGTGGGTGTACATGTTCAGCGGATGCTATATTATTTTGTTTCAGCTTACACTCAAAAATATTGTGCGGTCAAAAATGCTTTTGGTAACATCCAATGCCTTGCGTGCAATATTTAGAGTCTAAATTTAAAGACTTAAATGCAGAGTAATATAACATTTCTATTTAATTTTAACATAATTTAAATTGTTGCAAATATTTAACAGCAAAGCTTACGTAAATTTTATTAAAGGCTAGTTTACACGGTAATACATTGTATTACGACATTATGTAGAATGAGAAAAATCATACCATGGAAAAGCAAAATGTATTGAGTAAGAGAGAATACGAACACAAAATCTGACAAGCGGTCGGTAAATGATTTTTTTCTAAACCATTTTAGAAACTTATGTATTTTCATAACACCAGAGTTGTATTTTAACAGAGTATATTGAAGGTGGTAGCATTTTTATACAATTACAAAAACAACTAAAATCAACTCAGGAAATTTTCATGTTGTTCTTGTAAAAATTGTAAAACTGCAACCATCTGATTTTTTGTTATTATTCTTGATTTTACTTGTACCATCCGTGTAAACATGAAAAATACATACAACAGATTTTTATTTTTTTCTTTTAAATACGGAGAGAATTTCATAATATTTTGATTCTACAAAGTCGTAATACATTGTATTACCCTGTAAACTGGCCTTAAGTAACATTTTTTAACAATAACATTTACTGCAACGTTTAAGCTAACGATATGTGTTTTGTTTGTGAAAAAAAATTCTTTGATACCTGTAAAAGGGTCCCTTTGCTTTCTTTAAAAAGACGTACCTAAATGCAGAAATTATTAAGAAAAAAAATAGCCGAAAGAATTTGTTGGTATTTTGCTTGTAAAAATATTTTGGTTTCTGTACCAATCGCGTCGGTGGGTTTTTTCTTTCTTTAAAAACACTTTTCTTAAGTAAATAGAAATATTTAAAAAACAAGTAAAAAAAGTCTTGTTTTGCTACAATTTATGTGTAAATAACCTGTACACATAAAAGCAAATGTGACAGTAGGTAAAATGTTTGGGTAAGAAGATGTGTTTTATTGATGTATTAATGAAACTTTATTGTTTCGCACTATTTTTCGCACTATGACCGAGCCCAAAGAGTTACGGCTCAGTAAGTCTTTACTTTCTGTTCTGTTACGAACCAGCTGATTTGTTTTTGTTATTAAAAAACCTGTGAAATTGATTAGTTGTTCTGTTCTGTTGCGGTTCAGTTTGATAAAATCAAAAACTTGTAAAGTAATTGTAAGTGACCGCAAAATAAATAATAAAAAATACATTAATTAAATTTTATTTCTTCAAACTTATGTGCATAAAAGTTATTGAAATAAAACAATGGATGGTGCAAAACTAATAAATTTGTCATAAATGGCTAATAAGTTGCTACAGAAAAAGTAACTTTTACAATTTTGAGACAGAACGCCACGGAACAGAACAGAAACAGAAAGTAAAGACTAATTCTGCCTTTAACCTTACTTATTTATGGTAACTATTTAACGTAACTTTGACCTGTTATAATGACTTTATACATTTTTGCAGGCAAACTCATGTGTGCATTTGGTATTTTCTAAAAAGTTATGATATACCATTAGCTAGAATAAAAATGTATGCACAGATGTTTGAAGTATGAGCAACGCAACACCGTGAATACCATTTCTATATTACTTACCACTATGAATACCCTAACTGTTTACTAAAATAACTTTTTCACGTTATAATTCTCATATTGAATTGAAAAAATGGTTATTACCCTGCAAATAATAGGACCAGTCCAAACACGCGTGTAAAGAGTAGTCCACAAAGGACCAGGACTAGTCCAAAAGTAACCCAAACGTATGGAAAAAACCTGGTCTATTTAACATTACGATGTCCTAGGAGAGGATCATATAACCCACCTTTGGACCACTAAGGAGTAGTTTTAAAACTACTCCATGGTATATAACCCACCTTTGGACCCACTAAGGAGTAGTTTTAAAACTACTCCATGGTATACTCAAGAGGATTAGTTTTGAAGTCGTTTAAAAACGAAAGCACGTCGTTAAAAAACGAAGACATGTTGTCTCACTACAAACACTTTTTAACAATGACATGGTCCATGCTTGCATTACATTGGACCAGTCCATGGAGTAGTCCATTTTATCAAAATGGGTCAGGTGGTCCAATTTTATTTGCTGGGTAGCAGAGGAAATTAATGAACCAAAATCAGTTTCCAAACTGAAAATGGAGATTTCAAGTTTAGTAATATTGGAAATTGTTAAGAAAGGAAGACCATTGTGGGATGGTGTTTTTATCAAGCAATTGCTGAAGAAAATTTGCGAAAGGCTTAATTATAATACTAAATTTATAGAGTCTCTTCCCCTGTCCAGTCAAACGGTAGGCCGTCATACTGTTCAATTAGGAACTTGTGTAGAATTAGGGAAAAAGTAGTAAATTGCGATTTTTTTTCAATTTGTTTAGACTGAAGCAATGACATAAATGATCTGTGTGAACTTGTAATTTGCTGGAGTCTGCAATTAGGAACTTGTGTAGAATCAGCAATTAGGGAAAAAGTAGTTAATTGCGAATTTTTTTCAATTTGTTTAGACGAAAGCACTGACATAAATGATCTGTGTGAACTTGTAATTTGTATTCGATGCGTAGACAGCGAATACACTATTTTTGAGTCAATGTTTACTTTATAATCATTTTATGGAAATGTAACTGGCACGTTGTTGTATGATGTCAGAGAAAAGCTTCTTTCCATTGTAAACATAAACAAATTTGCTGGAGTCTGCACAGATGGAGCCAATGCAATGTTGGGCAAATATAATGGACTTATAGGCCAATTAAAAAACACGAATTTGCAGTACATAATTTTCACTGCATAATTCATCAGACCGCTCTTGCATCGAAATTCATAAATGATACCCCAGCTATGAAGACAGTAGAGGATAAAATAAATAAAATTCGAGGCGGACATCAAGCGCTTACCCACCGAAAATTTTTAACCTTTTTAAAAAACAAAAATGCTGTAAATTGTGACCTGAAAATGTTTTCAGAAGTTCGGTGGCTAAGTCGCGGTGATTGCCTGAATAGACTTTATGATTTAAGAGAAGAAGTTCTTCAGTTTCTAGAAACTGAGAAAATAGAAAAAGTTTTAGTCCAGTGCTTAAAAGACAATAATTTTATTTTAGACTTAGCTTTTTTGGCAGATACGACAAGTATGTTAAATGAACTTAATTTGGAATTGCAAGGAAAGGAACGCAATATATGCGACTTGTCAAAAATCATTCACAATTTTAAAACAAAACTTTTTCTAATTTTTTCCCAAATTAAAAGTGGTGATTTTTCCAACTTTCCAAAAACTTCACTTGTTTACAGAAATCTCGAAATCGACAAAAGATATGAATATGCCGAAATATTTGAAACACTTTTCAATAATTTTCAAGACAGGTTTCAAGATTTTGTAATTTTACAACCGCTATTAGATCTTTTCTAAAACCCTTTTCGTTGCGATGTAAGCAACTACGAATTTGATATTCAATCAAAACTAATCATACTACGAAGCAAAGTAAATACCCCAGACGAAAATAATATTGTAGAGCTCTGGAAAGATTTGGATGGCGAGTTCTATCTTGAACTAAAAAAAAATTCATTGAGGTGCCTCTCTTTATTCGGCACTACTTACCAGTGCGAACAAATTTTTTCGGATTTAAAATTTATTTGTTTCAAGCAACGTAATAAATTAAGTTCATCCCATTTGAAAAGCATTCTACTATTACGAAACTGTCATAAAAGTATAAATTTAGAAGATTTTATTTTATAACTAGAATTTTTAAAACATAAAAGTCTTTGATTTTTTACAATTGTTTGATAAGATATTTGAAACTGATTTAGAGTCAAAAAGCTTCCGAATAAAAAAAAGTGTAGTTTTAAAATCAGCGACATTGAATTGGTAAAGAATTGCTACAAATTTTTTATCAACACAAACAATTTTTAATTTTGTACCTTTGTGTTATACAACTTATAAAATATATTACTAACATTTTATTTCGGCTGTAAATAAATGCATTTTCTCAATTTGCTTACTCTCTCCCTGCAAATAATAGGACCAGTCCAAACACGCGTGTAAAGAGTAGTCCACAAAGGACCAGGACTAGTCCAAAAGTAACCCAAACGTATGGAAAAAACCTGGTCTATTTAACATTACGATGTCCTAGGAGAGGATCATATAACCCACCTTTGGACCACTAAGGAGTAGTTTTAAAACTACTCCATGGTATATAACCCACCTTTGGACCACTAAGGAGTAGTTTTAAAACTACTCCATGGTATACTCAAGAGGATTAGTTTTGAAGTCGATTAAAAACGAAAGCACGTCGTTAAAAAACGAAGACATGTCGTCTCACTACAAACACTTTTTAACAATGACATGGTCCATGCTTGCATTACATCGGACCAGTCCATGGAGTAGTCCATTTTATCAAAATGGGTCAGGTGGTCCAATTTTATTTGCTGGGCTGGTACTCACTAATACACAACCAAAAAAATTTTGGAAATCCCTGCTTTAAAACACATTCTCTAATTGAGCAAACATTTACTGTCAAAAAAAACAATTTGTATTTATAAATAAAATAAAATTTTCTTCGCGTCATTTAAGTCTGCGAGCATCAGTTAATCGGGAAAGTTAAATTATTACAAAATAATTTAAACTTTTTTTCATGGAGAAAAGGTGTTAGGAATCTTTTCATTAGCACCTTTGTGTTGATTTCATGTACTGTACATTTCCCATTTATATAGGACTTATACACACTGTCGGTAACCCTAACATCGTTTTGACATTTCTACTTGTCACTTTAAAATGTTCCCTCCTTTTTATTATCAGTCTCTTTCTATTTGGAAAAGAACCGTTATTTTCCATTTGGATGATGCAATATTAGGTAATAATTTCATCACGTAGGCAGCAGATACATAAGGGAATAGAAAAAGAAAAACGTGGCAGTTGTGAAGAAGCTTTTAACATGATCGGTAGTGGATAAGTCCTTAGAGGCAAAAGTTAATTCTTTTTTTTTAAATATAATTTTTTTTGTACCGTGGAAAATTATTTGCCCATTGGCATGAACAAGTGAAAAAAAATCAATAAAAATATTAAAAATAATTTTTACACCACAAAAAGAAAATTAAGTTTAATCAATAGGTGTAACAAAAGTCATCCGAAACAAAAAAAAAAAGAAATTTAACGTATAAAGGTGTCTGAGTGATCGCGTATTGAAAATTCCATAAAATTAATTCAATATAAAAGAAAATGAAAAAAAACAAAAATTTAAAAATGTATCATTTTCATAAGAAATACTAAAAAAGTTCTAAATATTTTTAATCTGGTTTACCTAAGCACATTATTTGTTTAACTTTTGGTGGAATCAACTCTAAATTAAATTATCAATATAAAGAAAATTCAATACTTAATAAGATCTGTGAACTCAATATTAAAAAAATGGGTTACACAGAAAAAAATCATAAAAGTTGAGAAGTATTTAAAAATATATTATTGAGTATAAATTAAAATTTTCAACAATTTTTTTTAAAAAGTTTAAAATTGTTTATACTTCTACAATTTTTGATTTGCCGTTTGTCAATTAAAAAAGTTATTGAAAATAATTTAAAAATTTTAAAATATATTAAAATTTGCTAACTTAAAATATTTATTTAATCACATTTTCATTTCAAAATTTAATTTTTGAAATAATTTTTTGCTTTTAAATTGTTGACAAATAAAAAAAAATTTAATTTTTTGCGTTTCAAGAAAAAACCATGGTAAACTGCATATCTTGCTTCTTATGTGACAAACTATTTTTTTGCCCAAATGAGTTTTATGTTCATTTAAAGAATTGCAGTTTTGTTGAAGAAAACAAAATATATTTGTGTAATTTTAATAATTGTTTCCAAAAGTTTTTCTTAAAGAAGTCATTCAAAAACACGTGTTAAACCATTTTAAGGATATACATTTAGTTTTGCCGCAGTTCGACCAACAAGGCTTTCTTAACATAAATTCCAAATTATCAAGTGTTCACCCTGCTTCTTCGGAAACTTTAGCAGATAACAATTTTAAATCTAAAAGTTTGGAAAACAATTTACATCATCAACATTTGCAAGCAATGCGAGATTCTGCAAGTAAGTTTTTATTATCATTGCACTCTTTTAATAATATCTCAAGAGCTGATAAAAATAAAACTAGAGAAAACGTGGAGGATAATATTTTGTGTCCAATTATTGAATTTCTCAAAAAATCGATTCGACAAGATTCGAACACAAAGATGATTTTAACTAGTGTAGCTGAATTATTTAAGCAACAAAGCAGAGGAAGAAGACAATATATATATATTATATTCGAAAATATACCAGAACAGAACAAAACTAAAATACCAAGCCTTATGTATATTAAATGATACAAATGTTGGCCATTAAATAATAAAATTTATAGTTTTTTTAGTGAAGAAATTCGCGTTCTATTAATAAATACTATAGCAAAATATATTGAAGTAAAAGGCTATCAGTGTACATTAGCAGATTGTACAAATATAGAACTACAAATATGCACTATGTTTCCATCAGAGCAAATAGTAAGAAGTAGCTTAATGAATTTTAGTACTTTACTAAAAAAGTAAGAATCTTAAATAATAATGTTTTTTCAGAGTAACTACAAAATTGGAAAAAGAGGAAGATTATATAATAAAATTCACAATTTAAATTTAAAGGAAGATAAACTACAGTTACAAGAACTCATCTTTTAGTTAATATTTTCATAATTTATGTCAATAAAGTTTTAATTTTAAACATTACACCTTTTTCGTATAGATTCAGAACCTGGCGCCCAATTTTCAATCCAATGCTTAAGAAATAATAATATAACAGCTTATGAGTTGGATTTGTATTGGAGAAAATGTTCATTTTATAGACTAAATCAATTAATAATCTGAATGGCCAGAAGACATTAAACCCTCAGGATATCATTTGGTTTGTACCTACCTACATATAAAATCCACTTAGACTCGTAATAACATTATACTTTTTTTTGCTTTTGTATACCGATATACATAGATTTTTGAATTAAATTTCCCAAAGCCAAATCTATTAAAATAAAATGGGCCCATAACGCTGAAAAGTTGTACAAAGTTCTCCATGAACAAATTGTTAACTCACCAGCATTATCTATTTTAGAAAAGGCTAAAAATAGTAACGATGGTACTTATGAACATATATGTACAAACATACATATTTTAACTTAATTAGCTATTACAAATATGTACATAAAAAATTATTAAAATTATTTTTTAGAATCTCGAATATTTACTACTTTTTGATTCAAGTGGATCAAAGCGACGAAAGAAATTTTCCGTAGAAGATTCACAACATTCATTTGCAATTATGGGCAAGACTCAAGAATAAATCGAAGTAAAACTTAATTTGCTGAAAATCCAAAAATCAAACATTCAACCTTTGCTTTTGGTAGTTGGTGAAATTTGGGACGTTAAGACTATAACATTGTACTGCGATGATAAAATAAAATATCCTTTTGTTAAATGTTTAACAGCTATTGATATATTGTATAAGTTTATGTTCGTATTTAATCTTCAATTTCCAAAGGAATCTGAATTTTTTTATGTATTTATTCAGTCATCTTTTTATGAGATGCCAAATTCAAAGAACAGTTTAACAGTAACTACACTCTTAAAACAATTACATATTAAATTAAGTAATTGTACTAAAACCATTTTTTTTAATTTCATTTTTTTCGAATGTATTTGCTAATATTAACTAAAAACATTTAAAAATATGCATGTATTATTTGCTTAATTTTACTTTATATTTTAGTGTAAGAACTTTTACGTACTATTTGTATGTAATTTTGTTATTCATTATTTAATAAAAAAATTAATTAAACAAAAATTTGGTTGTTTTATTTAAAGAAGACAGAACGGTAACAATTTTCTTTGTTAATATTGCAAAAAACATAGTTGTATTGCAACAATATATATATTCAGTATGATAAACTTAATGTTGAAGCATAACTTCTGATAGCTAAACAAATTTTTATTTAATAGGATAAATTCAGTTTTTAAACAATAATGCTGTTTAATAACAAATTTTGTAATTAATATTACAATATTATTGTTAAAAAAATTTATTGAATGTTAACAAATTTAAGTAACCAAAAATTTTATTATGTTTACAAATTCTGTTGTTGGTGCCTTTTCAATTAAAAAATTAATTGTATTGACGAATTTGGTAATTAATATGACAATTGATTTGTCGTAATTTTTTTCTGTGTAGAACTAGAATTTTGTTGTTAAATTAAAAGAAAATTTAAAAGTTAATCGAATAACTTGTATAAATTTAATGTAAACGTTTTCTTTAAAAAAAAAAAAAGAAGAAAGAGGAATAATTGTAAAGAAGTGATGATATTTTGCCTGAAGAAAAATAAGAAGATATCAACAAATAGCTGCTGCAATTTTTTTTATAAGCCGAGTGTGTTATTACTTAATTAACATAAACTAAAACTAATAAAAGAAAAATTTAATGTGAAACTCTGTGCAATGCTATGCAAACCTATTAACTGATGAAAAGAAGACATAAATAACACCAAACCTGCAAGAAAAAAAAAAGCTTAAAACCGAAAAAAAGGACAACTAAGGGAAACCACAAAACTACGTAGTGGATACATACACATGGTATCAAATAAATTAACAGAGATTTTGTTAAATAAAACCACTAAAATAACCACTGTTTCAAACCCCTAAACAAAATGGTCAAAACGGGTTAAATGAAAAATCAAAACAAATAAGAAAAAAGAAGAAAACATTTTACAATAGCATAAGCAGAGAATTTAAAATCCACTCGAGACAAGACGTTAAGCAAGGCCTCCTGCGGATCCAGCCCCGTCATCGTCATCATCAGTTCAACATTATTCAGCCCTACAACAACAGTAACAGCATCATATTCATCTCTACCCCACTGTCAGGTTTAGTTTTACATTTATTTAAGATATACACTAATTATCTATGTATTTATTTAAGTATAAAAGTATATATATTTTTTGCTAATATTACAAACCCTTTATTACTTTTATGAAAATTAATTTTATTTTGAAAATAAAAAGCTAAATTCTTTTCTTTGAGAGAGGCAGAATGACTTTACCATCCAGTCATTCCACTTTTGCTTAGTTTCAGACAGCATAGTTATTGGTTTTTTTATTGCTTATTTTATTTTGGTGATTTTTAAGGCATTTATTTTTATGCTTACGCGGCGAAGACTTGGGTCAAGAACCACATCACCTCTGGCAGAGCTAGCCTTGTTAACCTTTATATGCCTTAAACCCAGTTTTTGTATTTCCAACTTAATATTGACAAATTTTTATAGCCCGCGCGTAACAAAGGCCAGCATGTCTTGCAAAACTTATACGTTTATTGAAACTGGTAAGTTATTTATATATAATTATAAAAATACATTGTCTTTCTTGCAGCCAAAAACACCTACAACATTCAAAAAAGTTGAGAGTAAGCTAATTGAATTTATCTGTACGGAAAAAAGGAAAATAAATAATTGGAAGTTGAGTGCTGGTAAGCATTGCGACAGAATAGAATCAAATGAGACATTGAGAAAACCAAATTTCTCTAATGTGCTGTTTATCTTTGGGAAAAAAGATAAACGCGTAATGAGAAAACTGCCATTAAATGTATGTATTTAATTTTATTTTTTATTATATGCTTTAATGTACATATACATATATAAAACAAAGTATATAGGTACATATGGTTTTGTTTTTATTGTGAGAACCATGAAACGTGTTGAAATAGAGATTTTGCATGGTTTTGGGAAATAAAGAAACATGGTTGGAATGGTCGTTTGCGTTTTTCTTCTGAGCATTAAAGTATGTTTGAGACAATAATAAGTTGAAAACATTATGTCTGAACATACATACATATATTGTTACTCAAGACGTGATTGATACAATCATAACCACAAACATTAATGATAGTTTGCGATTGTGATTGCATCAACCATGTTTTTTCTTTGCGTGTGGGCTCTACCGATTATAATTTTAGGACTGTTTTTATTAAATGAAGCTCCTTTTAAATTGCGGAATATTTAATTTACAAATAAGCTATTTTTGAAGCAAATTTTCAAGTTTTTACTGCATATTTATGCTTGAAAGCATATTTCTGGTTTCCCTGATCATTAATTTTGATTATCTAAAAAAAGGCAATCCTGCCTTTTAAAAACGTTTTTCTGCTATCCTGAAAAATAATTAATTTGTCTTTACAACGTTATTCGTGAATGTGCTTCAATTATTAAATTGTATTTTTTGCTTTCTGCCAATTAAATAAGAAGTAAACAGCTCAAACTTCTACGGGATAAACCTAATAAATCCATCTGTGCAAATACAAAGTTGATTAAAGTTTTAAAATGAAGTATATTGGTTAAAGTTATACACAGGATTACCGTTGGATATTTTTAAAAAGGATCACAAAAAGGGGATTTTCAAGAAAAAGGTTTTTTATAATCGAACAAAAAATATTTGTTACAGGTAGGAAGTGCTCAATAAACTTAACTTTTTTATGTTTGTTCTTCATTATGATAGCTAATTTTTAATCGTTTTTTATGTTGTATTCCGACATTTTCTTTTTTTTTTTACCGATTTCAAATAAATTTTATGGTTTGTTTCCAATTTTGCAATTGTTCCCGAATTTAAGCCATATTCGCGATAAAGGCGATTTTTTCCCTGTAAGTCTTCTGATTCTTTAAAGCTTTTACGATTTTTAATGAAAATTAGGCTTTGCTATCATACCGCTGCTACCAAATTTTTGGGAATTTCCGCTAATTTGGCAGTTTTTACAGTACTTTTGCCATTTCTGTTAGGCTTAGAGGCTTTTAACCAATTTTATCGCTTGTTTGATATATACAAAATTTTCGCTTTTAGTTGCAAACTTTAAATTTTTAAATTTTTGCGTAGCTTTGTTGCTTTTTCAGGCAATCGTCGACATTTTAAAAAAAACGAAGTTATCTTTTTACAGGGCACTTTCAACACTGTCGATTTATACGCGGCAAAAGTTCAACGCTCAATGAGATTAGAAAGGGTGATTTTTTTAGAATAAAACATGCTAAATTTTTAAAAACCAAACACCAAATTGCATTTTTAAATAAAATGCCACATTTTTTGTTGACAAGAAACCCCATAAGTTATGCAATAAATAAAAATATATATATATAAAAACAAATATGTAAGTATGAATATGAGTTACGTTTGCTGTTAGAGAAATTGTACCTTAATTTGTACTTTTATATAGAAAATCCAATATAGAAGTCGTACAAATGTTTTAGCACAAACTTTTTACGTATACTAACTACTTTTTAGGAATGTGCGATCTATATTTCGTTAATCTTCACTTGGAGTCCATTCGTCCATCTACGCTTTAAACAAATTGTGAGAAGAAAGCATGAAATTGTAAGTTTCTACTCTAAATCTGTTACAAAGTTTTAATTTAAAAACACTTGTTTAGCTGAAGCAATACTGTGCAGCAGTGTTGACAAAAAGCAATATGTGTGCCGTGTACACACTGTTGGCACAGTAGAGAGAGGTTGGCAACAGCAAAGGGATTTTTTGACAGCTGTAGTGCGATTCACTATGCTTTTTAAACCACAATTGTTTCGTTTAAAAATGTTAACCACAAAATTAACCATTTTGCTATTCACTAACACCCCTACAAGAAACGAATGAGCGAGTAGTCACATTTTTCATTTTGGTGTTAAGAAAATGATAGGAAAAAATGGCCGAATGTGACCAATAACTTGATTTCGGTCATTTTCTTAACACCAAAATGAAAAATGTGACTACTCGCTTATTTGTTTCTTGTAGGGACTTTTAACGACATCTGCTGGTGTTAAAAGCCAGCTGTTATTTTAAACAAAACAAATTGTGGTTTATTAACACCCATGAATCAAAAAAACAAGATTGCGCACTCAGCCGTACAAAAAAAATTTCTACTGCGCATCTACGTCATCATAGACTAAATATGAGTGTTTGCTGTAAAAAATGTAAGACACACACAAATGAACACACACAAAGTCTATTGTTTCGTCACACACAAAAATAACGGACCTGTGCAATGCGCAATCTTGTTTATGATTAACACCAACATTTTTGGTGTGGTTAAACCGCTTAGAAACGTGTTTATTTTTCTTTGTACCTGTATAGTCGATAAATGATATGGCTTAAGGTATTTGGCCTATAATTTATCAACTTCTTACCACACACCAATTTTCCGTAGAGCTTCTTTTTTATTTATTCTTATCAAAAAAAATTAATTTAATTAAAATTAAATTAATAAAATAATATAATAAAATAATTAATTTAATAATAAAAATTAGTAATTATTTAAGCACTTTGCACAATATCATTTAAAATCTCTAAATTAAAAGGTTTTTGTTTTGTTTTTTTTTATTCTTCTTTGTTATTTTATCCTATTTTGATGTTTCTCTTGGCAGAGTTGCCACGATATATCAATTTGAATAGAGAGAAATATAAAACTGTTTACCGTGGTTATAAATAAGTTAGTGAATCACATAGTGGTTAGTGCAAACACCAAAATGTGTGGTTAAAGTTAACACTTTTTAAAGTGTTAACAGTTAGTGAATTGCACTACTGAGGGAGGTAAACAAAAACAAAGACCGGCATGAAAAAATTGTATTAAAAAGGTATAGGTTGAATCAGGAACGATGACCAGGGTGCCATATTGGTTGGCCGAGGTTTCGTAACCAGGAAAAATTAAAATGTCGGCCCTTTTTGATTTGCAAAGTGTTCTGGTGAAGGTGGAGTTTGTAGCGGAAAAGGAAAAATATATTAAACAACATAAATTCAATTTTGATTTTTTTTTTTTATTAACTTTTAAATTAAAAATTTTAAATTGAATTGTAAATTTAAATTGAAAAAAAATAATATTGCAATACAAAAATCTTAAAGTCCAAGAGCCGAACCACACCATCGCCAACTCCATCAAGCAAGGGTGAAGCCGATTAGCACCACAACTCAGGGGGTGCAGTTGTTTTTCGAACTCGGAAGTGAACTAAAAGTTCGTACCGCGAGTGACGTACAAACTATCCCTTCCTTTTTTTTATTTTATGAGAAAAAAATTCAATTTAGTGAATAATTAAATTAGTAGAAGAAATTATATATAACGAGTTAGGAGGAACTTACATTTGTGGCGTTTTCATCCCGCGTGGACTGTTTTTATACACGTGCGCGTCCAGTTACGGAGAGCTCTCATCGACTAAGAGTAGTAGTTTTGGTTATGACCAAGTTTCCCTAATATTATATATAGTTTCCCCTATGAAATAAAATACAAAAAGAAAACCAAAACTTCAAAAGAATAAAATAAGAACAGAAAAATAAGAAAGTCTGCTTTTACGAAAAAAAGGAATCGTTCCAATAAATTTTCTTTACAATACCCGGAAATACGCGGACCGTCGGACACGTTACAGTCATTCCATCTCTGTGCTTATATTTATCCCAAAAGAGGGACTAGAATCCATAGAAAGCTGTCCCGCCTCAAGTGAAACCTGCAGAGGAATTTTGATATTTTTATAAAGTAACCTTAAAGGAAATAGAAAATCTCAACTATTTCAGATTTAAATCATTTATTTTTAAAATATTAGTTTTTTTTATTTAAAATAAAGTTTAAATTAAAAATTTTAGATAAAATTAGGAGGCTTAATAAGAACTTAAAGTAAAGTCAAAAGTTTATTATAAAATTAAAATTTAAAATAATATTATTCCTTATTAATATTTGAGCTTAAGGTCACTTTTATTTAAAATAGTTTCTTAAGAAAAGAAGATATTTGTTAGAAATGTTACAAATAAATAATGTTCCATTTGAAGAAAGGATTAATTTTAAAAAAGATACTGAAGGTTTAGCTCAGATTTATAAATATTTATTGAATAAGAATAAATAGGTTGACGAAAAGGGAAATAGGTTTAGATCTTTGGTTGTTTTCTAAAATAAAGTTTAGATGGCTTAAGTTAGATTTGTAGAAATAACTTTTTTGACGAAATAGGGAAATATTTTAAAATCGTTTTTTGTTTCCTCTTTTTAATTTTTTAATATTTTGATTTTATGAAATGTTATTTGTTGATTGTTGAAAAATTTTTAAATTTAATTTTAATTTTTATTAATTTTCAATTTTTTGTTAATTTTTATTAAGTTTAATAAATATATCCTGAAGAAGATTTCCAAAGGAAATCGAAATATTGATTTAAAAATAAACAAACTATTTTAAATAAAAGTGACCTTAAGCTCAAATATTAATAAGGAATAATAGTATTTTAAAAAAAGGTCGAAAAGGTTTTTATCAAATAATAAAAATTGGCAATTAAGCACGAATAACAAAATCATTTAAATTAAATTTTGTATTCCCGCGAAAATTATTTTGAGAATAATTTGGCAAGTGCACGGCCTAAAAAACTGACTGGCAGCCTGCTTAATATTTTGTTTGCGAAAACAATAAAGTGAGTTGTTTTTGTTTTTATTTTGTTTTTTCTTAACCTACTTACAACTACAATTAAGATTGGAAGATTTCCAATCAATTGTAGTGGGGAATGTAAGGAGAGATAAACTCACTTTTTATTGTTGATGATTTTGTTTAAGCTTTGGTATTGTTACAAGTATAACTGTTTAATATCTTTAGTTTTTCTAAAATCTTTATGGATGAAGTTTAATGATGATCTGGCCTAAGCAACCAGCGAAATGCGCATAGGAATAGCTTATCTCATCAACAATAAATTTCAGTGTTTTTATCAAATAATAAAAATTGGGAATTAAGCACGAATAACAAAATCATTTAAAATAAAATGAATTTTATAAAGTTTGATAATTTTAATATGATTGAGTAATTTAAATACCGCCAGTAAGTAGAAAAGTTGAAGTTTACAGGGTACGTTTGGGACATCCCTAAACCTGGATGTCATGGCGTGATCATCTATCCCGAGTGGGAGAGAATATGCTGGCGCAACACCAGCCAGCCTCATTGTTCGCTAGGTAATTTAGTAGGGAGACAGAAATAACCTACTCGTTGCCCCTTTATTTTTATTTTCATAATAATACTGATATTATTTGTGTGTGTGTGTGTGTGTGTGTGGGGGTATGATTGACCAGAGTAGTAGCAAGAACCACCCCCATCCGGTGAGCTCCAAGGCCGGCAAACGCGAGCATGTCAGCGACGCTTCCCCTCTGGAAACACTTGTTTTTATTAAGATTTGGTGTTGTTCTGCGACACCATAACCCACCACCGTACCAAACTACATGTGAGTGCTATTCCAAAAAGGGTCAAAAAGTGGCACAAAATAGTTAAAAATGATACAAAAGGGTAAATCAAAACAAGAGTCAAAAAGGGTCCGTCAAAAAAGGTTCAAATTGATACTTTACGATGTGTCACGGCAGAGGAAGTCAACAACCATATATAATCGAAGCATTGAACATTAAAGTTAGTGACCTGACTAATGATTCTGCACATTGATTTAAAATGCATGTATGAACAAAATCAGGACAGAGACCTGCATGAAGGCGAATCTTCAACAGTTCAAAAGCCTCTGTGGAAGTCTAGGAGTGGGATATAAGCCTCATCTCAGATCATATAAGGGGATGATAAGATCAACGAAACGTGCATCGTGGAAACTTTTGAGATGACATCGAAAGCATTTCTGAAACCTCCCGATTGCGAAGGGTGCTTTCTGCAAGACCTTGCTCATTGGGTTATCTGAATGCTCTAGGTCGAACCTGGATCATAGCGTGTATGGAATCTCTGACGACATTGATTAGGGTTGCCAGTTTTGAAGAAACACAGTACCACTGGCAACCCTAGTATTGATTGACACTCACTTTTCGATGTACGACCTGTGCGAAAATGGCACTGCCTTGGGAATTGTGGCCAAATCATCAAATCTCCTGGTCCGTTGCGATCATACCTGCGGATCTGCAGATGGTATCGGCCGTTATAGTTCTTCGGCTAATGGGGTTATTTACGGCATTTCTTAGGGTAGGGCACATTCTGGCCGGTTGGAGGGGAAAGAAAGTTGTCAGCTCTCACATGACACCCAAGAATTCTATTGGAGATACATACTAGAAAGGATGGTGGACCGATATCTGCGGAGCACAATTAGTCCTAGTCTTCTTTAGGCTACACAGTAGAGCAAAATCAACCGAAACTGCTCTACATGAGCTTGGAAACCAGCGGGCGTTCAAGGCTGAAAAGGAAAGTTTAATTATAGGGTGGAATGAAATCTACTCACTAAAAGGAGGATCATATTCTCTCTTAGTTCCTCCTCAATCACACGATTTGTTTACAGGGGAACCCCTAAAGGGTAAGTTCACATTATGTAAGTTCCACATTATGTCTTTAATCCAGCGGCTGCAGGATCATTGCTAATGCTGACGATGTAATAATTTCTGTAAGGGTAAATTTGTTTGAAGCGATATGCGAAATCCTACAGGGCGATATTGCCAATTGGCTTAGGGCTAGGGGACTTGCTTGGTTCTATTCACTTGAAAGTATAGGACGTCGTCTGCCACCCTTGGATTTAGTGGGAAAATATATGCCGACAAACTCGACAATTCGCCCCATATGCACCCAACAACGGAGTGGAAATAGGTGCGGATACTGCTGGGTTATAAACACGACAATCATTGACCGGTGGATTGAGCTCACCTCCCTAGTTTTGGATCACGATCGTCGCTTCAGAATGCTGATACCAAGTCGGAATGCGTGGAGTAACGGTGTTTCAGGAGAAGAAGAGTAAACCTCTACACGCATGGCTCTACCAACTCTTTTAAGTTTGAAAATGAAAGAAAACTTGGTGATATTTTTTAGAAACATTTCATAACATTTGAAACACATTTTGTCGTATAACAAACAAAGTTCTACTTGATAATTATAATCATTTGGTTTTGCTTCGGATAAATAAGTATACATAAGACATAATATTGCATTTAATCCACTAAAAACTATTGCAATTCAAATTAGGTTCTATTATGTATGTACCAGTAAGAAATGGTCTTTAAAAATTTTATGCGAAATTGTTATGACTAAGTTTATGCTCTTGTTCATACATATGTATATGTATGTACTAATATTAACTCATTCACTCACACTTGTTCATACCCTGCAGGAAATGTCACTAGTGAATCTGTACTGATTCACTACTGACTCAGTCACCAGTACTAGTGACCTTTTATACCCCATACAATGTTTAACATGTGCGTGTCATTGAAAATCTACTACTGACGTTGGTACTATTGACTAGGTAGTTCTTTTGGGAAATATGTAGACATTGGAGCCAGAGAATCACTAGTACATTTTAGTTAATCAAATCTTTACTCTTGGTACGAATACGAATTCATAACAATCTTGTTTTTATTATTTCGTATTAAAGACAAATATAGTGGCAAATATGGTGTAGTGTAGACACTTCGTTGACAATGTCACCAAAATAGTCGACAAAACTGGTGACTTGGAGACACTTTCACTCATGTTTCCTTCAGGGTAAATTACACTCATACTTACATACACAAATATAATGTAGTATTTTGCATTTTAAATAAATTACATCACATTTTAATGTGGCAACGTTATGAATTCATGTACGGACGTAAATTGAAAACACGTCATTGTGTTTTTTTATTTTATTAACACACTGCACTGTGATTTAAATATAATAAGTATTATACAGAAAAATTTTCCTAAATGTAGCAACAGGTCAAGCATTCCACCAAAAACTTTGCTAACAAGTAACGGATGCATGTTCTTCAATCTGTTCATATTTTAAAGGCATAATTTTTTTGGGTTATTATTTTCTTAAAGGTATGCATTTCAGTTTTTTTATTTGTTGGAAAAATGCAAATTTAATATTTGTTACAACAACCACAAGAAAAAAAATTCCACCAAAAGTTACATTTTTTGTCAAACTATAACCACGTGTAAAAAAATCAGGATAAACAGATGTAATTTTCCGCTATTAACGCTAATAAAAAATTGTTAATTGTTAATACAAAATAAGAAAAATTACTTCTCTTTTTATAAACTCTTGAATTGTACAACTCTGATTTTAAAAATTATTTTTTATAGTTACAACATTTCAAGCATAACTTTTTTCTCATTTAACTTTTTCCATATAAATAATACAAAGAAAATTTTGTTTTTAATTAATGAAAAAAACTTTTATAAAAATACGTAAGGGAACTTGTTTACAAAGAAAGTAAAAGAAATGGTTCAATACTAAAAAATTAATAGAAGATTGAAATAGGAACTTGAATTATTATTACCTCACGCTTTTAGTACCCATTATTATGCTTTTATTCCGTATTATTATGCTCTAGATACAAGATAAAAAGATAATATAAACATAACAATTTAATTCATAAAACAATAATAAAAACAAATAAAAATTGAGGTACTCAAGATATGAGATCAAAAAGTTAATAGATAAAATATTTTAAATAAATACATAACATTTTAACGGCTTAGGAAATAACTTCCTGACATACTCAAAGCGCTTAGTAAGACGTCATATTACCGAAAAATTTCGTTAATTTTTTACCGAGGTTGGACAAATAGTAAAAGTGCACCGTTGTAGCATGCTTCGGATTCACAATCAGAAGCAATTTTTTCTTTTTTATAAACAACGTCTATATCAGTCAAATGCACGTCAAGGTTTTTCAAGTTGTATGTTGTAGTATCTTACACGAGTCTTCGTTTCCCCACACTTCACTGTTATATAACCCAACACAAATTGAAAAAATTTGTGTTTATCACCTCATAAACATATCGCTCCTTCATTGCATCATAGTCATATCTCAAAAAATCAAAAATTTTAAGTAACTTTCTCGTATTATATCTCAAACTGAACCGTTATAGCAAAATATATCTTTAAATCGGTACATTTTGAAAACTTTAATCGCATTTTGCCAAGATCGTTTGTTTTTGTAGATACACTCACAATATTATTACAGTAACGGACTGTAGTTTATTTAAGAAATATTCCGTTCAGTAATTTTTAAATAAATAAACATTTAAAATTCCAAGCAATTTTATTTTTAACTGATTCTAACAGTTATTCAAAAAACTAAGTGCATATTAATACGGATTTTCAGTTGCAGTTAATATTGTCCGTTGATTGAGTTAAATTCTTCTTTATGTTAAAGTAAATAAAAATGTAATTTAAAGCAACGAAAAGTTCATTTAATTTTTACTGTCAAAAAACCGTAAAAACAAATCAATATTCAGTTATCTTTTATAAATTAATTGTCAAAAAATTAACTACATATTCCGTAAAAACAAATAAATATGCAGTTATTTTATAAAATTTTACTGTCAAAAATTCAACACCATATTCAGTAAAAAACAATTAAATATTCAGTTATTTTATACAATTTTACTACCAAAAATTAATTTTTACTTATCTATAAAAAATGAATTGCTTATTTTGTGTAGGCAATACCCATTTTCTATTTGTTAAAATAATTTAGTTAAATAGGTACATCAAATTTTAAAAGTAAAATAATTGCGAAGCCATTTCGGGCATACTGCTGGTGTCTTATAATTGAGAGTTCTTCTGTAAACAACGTGGTCAGTACAACAGAAGTAAAACAAACGTGTGTAACTGGGTAAGTTAATAAAAATATTCTCCCTCTCTCGCTTATAAGAAAAACAAGCGGACAGGTGTCTGTCTGGAATTTTTTAGAAATTCGGCTCTTTTGTGTAGTAAACGAAAATTTAATAAAATAACTGAATATTTAATTGTTTTTACTGAATATGGGGTCAATTTGACAGTAAAAAATTGACAGTAAAATTTTAATAAATAACTGAATATTTAATCGTTTTTACTGAATATGTTGTTGAATTTTTGACAGTAAAATTTTACAAAATAACTGAATATTTATTTGATTTTACGGAATATGGTGTTGAATTTTTGACAGTAAAAATTAAATGAACTTTTTGTTAAAAATAAATGAAAAATAGGTAGACCGGTTTTTAATTGAACTTTCATTTATTTTATATTACAATTTCAGCTAATTTTACGTACAGAATATTGTGAGTGTATGACTATGTTGCAATAAAGGAGCGATACGTTTAGGTACATTCTATTTTTAAGACTTGTTCATGGACAATAAAAATTTAATGCCTGCATCTTATTTTGAATTAATAAACTTTATTAACTCTTCACTTCGCTAAATGTAATAATTTTCAACTGTTGCACTGCCCATTATGCTTTTAGTAGATTTATTGCATCAGGAGACATTGATTTAAATATGTACTCACTTCTTGTAATTGATATAATCCGAAACCCATCCACAGATGCTAATTTTTAGAGAATAGAAAACTAAATTTTAAAGTACAAATAGCTGTTTTCTGAAATTATGAGGAATTTTTTATTTCCCGGGATCCCGCAAGAAAAATCCCGGGAAAAAGGGAAATAAAATAATTGAAATTCCCGGGACGGGAAATCTCGGGAAAAAACCCTATTACATACCATTGTTTTCGTAAATATTATCAATTTCCGTTAATGATCTGACAATTAAAAAATTAATTAATTCACTTTTAACACTTATTTGGCATATTGAAAATATCAATTACTTTCACGAATTATTTGACAGATTTTTTTGACAGTTTATACATCTTACAAAAGAAAAATAAAAAAAAACGTTCACGTCAATAACAGTGTAATTTTTTCCCCATTTTTTTATTTTTATTTTTTTTTTCGTATCCATTTACTATATATGTACCAAATTGTTTGTTTTAACATGTTATTTATTGTGATATTTTTATTTTGTCATATAAATTGTATTGTATTTCTTATTTTCTTATATAAATATGGCATAATGAGTCATTTTAATCTAACATATATTTTATCCAATACTTGAATATAATATTTAATATAAATAACTACAGTAATTTTGACTTAGCTGCACAATCTTCATTTGCACAATTTTTTGTGCATATCAGTCAAAAGTGCTATTATCTTAAATGCATTTACCTGCCTTTATGTACAGGTACACAATTGTTGTTACCTGCACAAAAGTGCTGCTAAATTAAAGTGTTTAAAATAAGAATTAAAAACTTATTTTTAATAAATATTAATTTTTTAGTAAAAGGTTTTTTATTGTTATTAAAATTTTATAATATTGGATATTTTTTTGTAAAAGTGGCCACCATATATTTTTCATGTGTGCAGGTATACAAAAGGCACGTAAACAAGGACTTGATAGAATAATTACAGGAAATATGTATTTTGGGCAGTTAAGTCGAAGTGCAGCAAACTTTGACTTTTTGTATAAAAACAATAATAAAATGCCAAAAATGTTGGGCATTTATCTCAAATGTGCAGGTATATATTCTATAGAAAGTGCACTTAAAAAAGAAATTTGTATGATATATTCAACAATAATGAAAAAAATTATTAATTTTGTGCAGTTAAGTCAAAAGTGTACTTAAACAAAGTCAAAACTACTGTAAATAAATAAATAAAAAGAACTAAAAGATTTATCATCCTATCTCGTGGTAACTCACGTTAGCTAACTTTACTTGACAAAACTAAACTAAGTTTACTTACTGAAGATACCATAAATTTATTTTACGTACTGTAATTACTAGGGACGAGATTCAAAATCGAAAATATTCGTTTAAAACATGCACAAAAAAAGACGAAATATGCACTTAAAATTGAAAAATGTTCCATAAAAACCGTTCTTTAATTGTACTAAAAACAAAAATATAAAAAATGCATTAAAAAACTTAAATAACTGATTTAAGTTTTTGTTTGCTTAAATAAATAAGTACTGTTTAATTAAAAGTAAAACTTGGTTTTATACTTGAAGAATGCCAATGCATTTTGAAAAAATTATTTTCAAATCCCAATTTGATTGCAGATCAGTTCAAAAATATTTGAAATTTATTTTATTTTTTGAAGTCCTTAATTTTTCTTGCAAAACATTTTGGATTTTACTCAAAGTTTTTTGAATAGAATTCTGAAGAATTTAGCCAGGCCACCATTTTGTTACTACTGGCTGCGTTGGAAGGGAAACCAAGGGATACATTTCATTAAAAACTATCGAATCGGCTTCTAATTTAATCTGCAACGCGGTATAACCCATGTGATAGGCAATAAATTTGTAACAATTTTGAATAAAATATTTTAAGCACATTGAAAGCCTTAACCATCGGTTTTGTTGAAATCTTGAAAGAAAAATAAGCAAATTTCCAAAAGATTTATTTATTGATTTTGAAAATGTTTTTGGAAGCTTTTTTGCGTATTTAAAATTTTTTTAAGAACTTTTTTTATAATATGGAAATTAAAAAAAATCACTCAAAATGTCAAAATATGCAAAAATATGCATTTTCACCAAAATATACAAAAACAAATCGATGTCATTATAAAGCAAATTTAATGATTCGGAACGATAATTTTTCGACATCGACGACGGACAAAAAACATGCATTTGAATGGAAATCGCATCCCTAGTAATTACCCACAATGGAGATTTTACGTTCTCTGTAACTGTCCTTTCTTTGGGAGTCAGATACAAATTTCTTGGGGAACCCACCATGAATCCAACTGAATTAAATACTCTCATACCTGGCAGGATATTTAGCTTTTGATGAAGCTTTAACCTGCCATGGTGAGTATATTTGCTGCACAAAAGCTTCACTGGCTCGCCATGCTTAAAATAAAAAATAAACATACATATGTACAAAAAATCATTTCTGTAAACACAATACACTGTTTCATCAAAGATCCCAATATACTGTTTTATCGAAAATGTCCCCAGTTTTACCAAAGATTGTTAATAATTATTCTTCAAAAACACTGTACCTTAGTGCATTTAGAAGCAAGGACAATTTCAAAAACTGGTATTTTATGGCACTTAAAATGTTTAAGCAATAAACTAACTTCAACTTATTTAGAAAATGTGCATTCCCGCCATCTTTCTCAAAATCATCAATTTTCCCCAACCATCTTTAAAATACACATACAATCATCAAAACTCACATATAGATAATTACAAGTAGAGCATAGAAGGATGGAAATGCAAGTGAACGTAAAAAATGTTTAGGGATAGGTTAATGTAGTGGAACGTCGTAGTACGAGAGTTTTTGCTGACTTGTAAAACTAGTCCAGATATTTGCAGTCAAATAGCAATTTCTTTCTTTTATGGACAGTTAAGTGTACAAACTAGGAATTTTTATATCATCTCTTTACAGTTAAGTACTTATAAAGTGCAATTATATTACAACTTTTAACTACGCTTTCAACTCACATATTGCTTCAAACGTTTATAAGGACTTCATAAATTCCGGGTGATAAAAAGTCAACTTAAAACTAAACTTTTAAATTCATAATGGTGTTACTTTGAATCAATACGAAAATGTAATTTGTTTAATTAATAACACTTAACAACAATTTTAAAATTTTTCCAAAAGTACGGGGTTCAGACAACGGATTCTGGTAGAGGAGTATTGAAAGATCACATTGGAATTTTATTTTAGAGGTGGTTAACGCTTTCCTGCCTTAGCCTGTAATTGCAGCATATTTGTATATAAAACTATGTTTTCTTTACATCTGAAGTGTAGGATATATTTAGCAACTTTGTAGAAAATGTTATGGCAAATATTTTTGTGGAACATATTAACCTTTTTATGGTGTTTTCTTTTCTAAAAAATAAAAATGCAAATTTAGCTACGTTTTACCAAAGACTATAGATTTATAAAGATATTGCACGACCATACAAAGTTCATACATTTTTCTGTCTATATTAATTTTTCTGGTGGACTTAGCCGCTAAATCCACTTGTGAGAGTAAATTACAGTATTTATTATTACTCTCAGAGAGCTTTTCTCACTTATCAGTGTATATGTATGTGCACACGCGTGTGTGTGTATGTATGTGTATACATTGCATTTAAAAAAATACAAACAAACTAAATGAAATCTCTTATTAATACGATTTCCGTATGACGTGCTAAATTCCCAGTTTTACATATTTGATAAATACACTGAAATTTATTGTTGAGGGAAAGCTAGCTTCTATGCGCATTTCACTGGTTGCTTAGGCCAGCTCATCAGGAAACCTTTTCCAAAGATTTTAGAAAGGCCAAAAATATTGTACAAATAAAACCGTAAAGCGAATAAGAATTATAAACACTCAAAGTCTTACTTGTAACAATATCAAAGCCAAAACAAAACACCAACAATAAATAGTGAGTTTATCTTTTCTTACATTCCCCTACAATTGGTTGGGTTCTTTCCGACTCGAATTGTAGTTGTAAGTGGGTAAAAAGAAAAAACAAAATTAAAAAACAAACTGCTTCATTCTACTGTCTTCGTAAGAAAACGACAAAAAAAAACCAATTTGCCAATTCAGTTTTTTGCACGGGCACATGCAAGTATTTATATTATCAAAGTTATTTTCGGGAATACAAAATTTATTATTAATACGATTTCCGTATGACGTGCTAAATTCCCAGTTTTACATATTTGATAAATACACTGAAATTTATTGTTGAGGGAAAGCTAGCTTCTATGCGCATTTCACTGGTTGCTTAGGCCAGCTCATCAGGAAACCTTTTCCAAAGATTTTAGAAAGGCCAAAAATATTGTACAAATAAAACCGTAAAGCGAATAAGAATTATAAACACTCAAAGTCTTACTTGTAACAATATCAAAGCCAAAACAAAACACCAACAATAAATAGTGAGTTTATCTTTTCTTACATTCCCCTACAATTGGTTGGGTTCTTTCCGACTCGAATTGTAGTTGTAAGTGGGTAAAAAGAAAAAACAAAATTAAAAAAAAAAATGCTTCATTCTACTGTCTTCGTAAGAAAACGACAAAAAAAACCAATTTGCCAATTCAGTTTTTTGCACGGGCACATGCAAGTATTTATATTATCAAAGTTATTTTCGGGAATACAAAATTTATTATTAATACGATTTCCGTATGATGTGCTAAATTCCCAGTTTTACATATTTGATAAATACACTGAAATTTATTGTTGAGGGAAAGCTAGCTTCTATGCGCATTTCACTGGTTGCTTAGGCCAGCTCATCAGGAAACCTTTTCCAAAGATTTTAGAAAGGCCAAAAATATTGTACAAATAAAACCGTAAAGCGAATAAGAATTATAAACACTCAAAGTCTTACTTGTAACAATATCAAAGCCAAAACAAAACACCAACAATAAATAGTGAGTTTATCTTTTCTTACATTCCCCTACAATTGGTTGGGTTCTTTCCGACTCGAATTGTAGTTGTAAGTGGGTAAAAAGAAAAAACAAAATTAAAAAACAAACTGCTTCATTCTACTGTCTTCGTAAGAAAACGACAAAAAAAACCAATTTGCCAATTCAGTTTTTTGCACGGGCACATGCAAGTATTTATATTATCAAAGTTATTTTCGGGAATACAAAATTTATTATTAATACGATTTCCGTATGACGTGCTAAATTCCCAGTTTTACATATTTGATAAATACACTGAAATTTATTGTTGAGGGAAAGCTAGCTTCTATGCGCATTTCACTGGTTGCTTAGGCCAGCTCATCAGGAAACCTTTTCCAAAGATTTTAGAAAGGCCAAAAATATTGTACAAATAAAACCGTAAAGCGAATAAGAATTATAAACACTCAAAGTCTTACTTGTAACAATATCAAAGCCAAAACAAAACACCAACAATAAATAGTGAGTTTATCTTTTCTTACATTCCCCTACAATTGGTTGGGTTCTTTCCGACTCGAATTGTAGTTGTAAGTGGGTAAAAAGAAAAAACAAAAAAAACTCGTTGAAAACACATTTAAATAATAAAACATGTTTTGTTTGCAACCCATTTATGTGCAAATAACATAGGTACGTTAAACCAAATGTGACAGATTTTAATTGTAGGGCAATAATATGTGTTTTATTGTTGTACAGATGAAATTATATCGATTCGCACCGAAGTTCAAATGCTGTTATTGTCTAAATTTAAACAATTGTAGGCATATAAAAAATAATTTTTCTGAAAGAATAAACTGCTTTGTTCATAAAAGATATTTTATGTTTTCTAAAGCGACAAGGCCACACATTAACATGCCTCATCAAACTCACAATTTTGTAATTGTGTAAGTAATAAAAAACTCATGGTTCAATGTGAATTTGATGATAATCAAAATACTTTTAATTTTTATAAAAATATGCCACCAGTTTGATGTGTATGAACGTAATTTCTTTCAATTTTATTTATTTTTGTTTAAAAATTTTTTTTTATTAAAATTGTATTATTTGAAAAATTATTGAATCGTTTCCGCCGAAAAATCCAATTTTATTTATTATTACAACAAATTATTATCACAAATTATGCAACAGATTCAGGCTTTGGAAGTTTGTGTGCTCCTTCCGTCTTACTTTTTGAAGTTTGTAGAATTCTTTTAAAGGTCTGCAAAAATTTTTTTGTACAGGATAAAGAAATGAAAATAAAAAATTTATTGTTGAGCAATGCGTAAATTGTATCAAAATTTTAATTTATTCTTTTTGGTTTGCGTACGTATCTACATATGTATGTCCTAAACACAGTATGGAGATGTTAAATTTACTAGTCCAGATATATACATACATATGTATGTACAATGAAAATTAAGAATATTTTAATGAAGATGCCGATTGCTTTACATCCAACAATGTGCCAATAGAATTAACATCGAGTCGATATTTTGTTGGTTACATATCACAACGAATATCATGCGTTAAATGTCGTATGGATATAAGAAACCCGCGCAAATTTTGTCATATACTTCAGAAATGTTTGTTCATGCAAAAAATTGTCAAAAAGAATCCGACTTTGGAGGTTTGTGTGCTCCCTCTGACTTATTTTTTGAAATTTGTAAAATTGATATAAAGGTCTTTGGAAAAATATTTTTACAAAATAAAGAAATGAAAAGCATAACAAAATTTATTGTTGAGCAATGCGTGAATTGTACCAAAAATTCAATTTATTATTTTTGGTTTGAGGAGAATGGCGTATGTTATAAACACAGGATGGAGATGCTCAATTTACTACTACTAGTTCTTATATTATTACGGAAGCATTCCACATGGGAAACTTACAACTACAAATTATCAAATATTGAAAAAGTTAAAATCTTAAACCATTTAACTTGTAAAGAGCTCATAAGTAAAATTAATAAATACTCATAGTAAATTCGTTTGATATATAAATAAATACACACATGGTAAGTGCATAATTAAATAATCTAAAAAATGGAATTATAATTCGGTGCAAATCGATGTAGTTTAAGTTTTACAAAAATAAAACAAATACTGTTGCCCTACAATTACACAATCGGTCGCATATGCTCTTACGTAGGTTATTTGCACATAAATTGTTTAAAAATAAAACGCAATCAATTAAAAAAAATACCAAAAACCGGTTTCAACCAAAAAAAAAGCACACACACACTTTGGCTGGCAAAAACAGGTTATTTGCACATCCCAACAAACACGGAGGTTTAATTTCAAATTGAAAATGATTTGAAATCAAACGTTTTCTCAAACGACAAACGTTTGATAATGATTTGAAAATCATTTGAAAAGCATAGCGTTCTCAACAAAAAGGGGAAATTATTTTCAAATTGAAAAATGCCTTTATTTTCAACTTGCTTTCAAACGTAACTCTCAAATGTTTTTCAAATGTGGACTATAATACAATGTGGAATATAAATAAAACTATTTGATTTTTTGAATTTAAATTTATTATTTATTTAAATAAACTTTGAGATAAACATTCGGTACCATAGCTAAAAGATGAAATAGTGTTCTTTCCGACCTTTTATTCTTGAAAAGACAATATACTTGGCTCCTTTTATTTTTAAGGTTGTAGTACCGCGATCGTTCAATAAACTTTCTTCGCTTTCCCGTTTTATATTTTTCGTATTTTTAATCATTGTAATTTCCCACAAATAATTTTAATTTTTCACAAGAAATACACTGTTCACTTTATATTAAAATTTATTTTAATAGTACAACACATGTAACCACAAGGAAAAAAATGTAACTTTAATCGCCATTTTTAATGCTTATATTTATTTTTCGCTTTAGTATTGCCAAGTTTATTTTTGATTTGATTTTAACATTTGACATCAAATTGAAAAAACATTTGATTTCAAATGTTTATTTTCAAATCATTATCAAATCTTAAAATCTATTTCCGGTTAAAAAATCTGAAAAAACAAGGTAAAATCTTTCTTCTGGCAGCGCTGGTCAGTCAGTCTTTTTCAGTCAGTTCACTTCAAGGCGAATTCATCCCAGGTGATCTCGGTACTACAACAAGTACAACTCGTACAAAAACCACAAGCAACTTGTTTTTGTAAAATCATTGTACAATGGTCAAAAACAGAAATAAAACAAAACAGAAACAAAGATAATAAAAGAGAATAAACTAAATTTTGACATCCAACAGTGATTTTAGCTAAAAAAAAAAGTTATCAGCAGGGCTTTTAAGACCACCTGTAATAAATTCGCCTTGGTTCACTTAGTTCAATTCATTTAGTTCAATTCACTTAGTTCAATTCATTTAGTTCAATTTATTTAGTTTAAGGGTTCATTTACTTCAGTTTCTTGTTCAATTGATTTCTTATGCTTTACCGAATTGATTGAATAGAAACAACAATATTATTAGTGTCTATACCCTACAAGAAATGAATGACCGAGTAGTCATTTTCTTAACACCAACGTGAAAAATTTAACTTTTCGCTCATTCATTTCTTGTTATATGTTATATGCAGTGTGGCCATATCCAAAAATATTTTACAGCTAAATCGGCTTAAAAATAATGCTAAAAAATGCTAAAAAAAAATACTTAACTGCCAAAAAATAATGCTAAAGTTTAAATTGTATTATTTTTTTGTTATTTTAGTTAAAATACATATAATATAATCTCACATCGTATCAATAAATCAAACTTATTAAAGAATAACAATATAATATTTATGAAACATAAAAAGTCTTAAAACTATAAAAGAAATATACATATATCAGTCTTTATATACATACGTACAAAAAAAGTTTTTAAACAAAAGGTACCATCCCATAACAAAAAATCAAAGGAAAAAATTTATATAACATGTTTAATAAAATATTTCATTTTATAAATTAAATACGTCATCAAATGAATAATCTTCTTCAGCTTCTGAAGAATCGATCAAGATATCATTATAATATATTAACGTCATTCTGTTTCGAATTTTCGTTTTTTAGATATTTATACCACTAAACCCCAATTTTAACTTCCGCGTTGCTAACTGGCAAAACCAAGAACTGCATAGCAAAAAAATCTAATTCACTGAATGGATTTTCATGTAATGAATGTGTACCTATATCCATATACATTTATACAGAAATCAACTGTGATATGAATTTGGTTTCAGCCACTGATGTTCCAAAGTTGTAATTTCTTCTACAGTGAAATCAATAATATCTCCTTTCGTTCGCTTAATTTGCATTTATTTGTTTTTAAACGGTTTTCTAAGATGACATATAAATTGAGCTATAAAATCTGGGCATGTAATTCATATTTGTTTTTTTTTATTTCAAAAGTTTCTTCTTTGTTCTTTGTTTCTGTGAAATAAAACAATTTCTGTTTATGGCATTGTACAATGATCTTACAAAAACAAAAACCAGATGAGAAACAAAAAGTACCCAACATATTTCAAAAATGAACACATGCTGCACAGAAAAAAAAGAAAGCAATTTAATTTTCAGTATTTCCTCTTTTTGATACTTTTTTCCCCATAGAGGTTCGGTAAACAAAGGAAAAAAGCGTTCTTAGCGGGTTTGCCTGTGCCGGCATATACATAAGATTTATATAGTCGAAATATTCGAAAACAGATTTTTTGAAAACTCGATTAATCGACCACCCTATTTTTAATTATTTGATAATTAATTTAATAAATAAATAGATTTTTTCAATTGAAAAAAACTAATTTTGTATTTGTGTTGGAAGCAAATTTTAACACACAATTATTGAACAGATTTTAATAAAATATATATGGTGCTCTGCTGTTAGTAAATACCTTTCAAACGGTTTATATATTGCTCAAATCGGTTGACATACGTTGGCTTTGCCGATTTATATATAGGTTCCACAAATTTTTTTCTAAAAATACCTTTAAATGCAATTAATTTCTAATAAATAAGATAGTTAAAAAATCCATCTAAATAAAGAAGTTTACTTGATATTAATAAAATGCTAAAATTAGAGATATGTAAGTTTTGGGCAAGAAGATTTCAGTTTGGGAGCTATGAAGCTTATAAATCATACAAAATCTTAAGGGTTCTTGATTTAATATTACATATATTTTTTGATAACGTTATTATATCGAGGCATTTTCTGAAAAATGCATTTAAAAAAAGCTCATTGTATGTATATATACTTTATTCTAACAAACTTTGCATTCAATTTTTAACACGTTAAATACAGTGTTAGTGTTGAGTGTAAAACCAAAGACTATAGATTTATAAAGATGTTGCACTTAGTACATTTGAAATTTTAAAAAATGTTGTTCTTCTTATAAATGAGTAGGGGAAGTAACAAGAAAGCAAAAACTTCTTGCTCACATTCAGAGAACTAAAGAGAGCAAGAAACCACATGCATTAATTCATACACATGTTTGCTGTTTTTGCCAGCCAAAGTGTGTGTGTGTGTGCTTTTTTTTTTTGGTTGAAACCGGTTTTTGGTATTTTTTTAATTGATTGCGTTTTATTTTCAAACAATTTATCCCAACAAACACAAAGTCAAACCTTTGATATGAAATGACTTTGTCATTTGACATCAAACGCAATTCTCAAACGTTGTTCAATTGTTTGATTTAATTTAATTTTTATAAAAATATGCCACCAGTTTGATGTGTATGAACGTAATTTCTTTCAATTTTATTTATTTTTGTTTAAAAATTTTTTTTTATTAAAATTGTATTATTTGAAAAATTATTGAATCGTTTCCGCCGAAAAATCCAATTTTATTTATTATTACAACAAATTATTATCACAAATTATGCAACAGATTCAGGCTTTGGAAGTTTGTGTGCTCCTTCCGTCTTACTTTTTGAAGTTTGTAGAATTCTTTTAAAGGTCTGCAAAAATTTTTTTGTACAGGATAAAGAAATGAAAATAAAAAATTTATTGTTGAGCAATGCGTAAATTGTATCAAAATTTTAATTTATTCTTTTTGGTTTGCGTACGTATCTACATATGTATGTCCTAAACACAGTATGGAGATGTTAAATTTACTAGTCCAGATATATACATACATATGTATGTACAATGAAAATTAAGAATATTTTAATGAAGATGCCGATTGCTTTACATCCAACAATGTGCCAATAGAATTAACATCGAGTCGATATTTTGTTGGTTACATATCACAACGAATATCATGCGTTAAATGTCGTATGGATATAAGAAACCCGCGCAAATTTTGTCATATACTTCAGAAATGTTTGTTCATGCAAAAAATTGTCAAAAAGAATCCGACTTTGGAGGTTTGTGTGCTCCCTCTGACTTATTTTTTGAAATTTGTAAAATTGATATAAAGGTCTTTGGAAAAATATTTTTACAAAATAAAGAAATGAAAAGCATAACAAAATTTATTGTTGAGCAATGCGTGAATTGTACCAAAAATTCAATTTATTATTTTTGGTTTGAGGAGAATGGCGTATGTTATAAACACAGGATGGAGATGCTCAATTTACTACTACTAGTTCTTATATTATTACGGAAGCATTCCACATGGGAAACTTACAACTACAAATTATCAAATATTGAAAAAGTTAAAATCTTAAACCATTTAACTTGTAAAGAGCTCATAAGTAAAATTAATAAATACTCATAGTAAATTCGTTTGATATATAAATAAATACACACATGGTAAGTGCATAATTAAATAATCTAAAAAATGGAATTATAATTCGGTGCAAATCGATGTAGTTTAAGTTTTACAAAAATAAAACAAATACTGTTGCCCTACAATTACACAATCGGTCGCATATGCTCTTACGTAGGTTATTTGCACATAAATTGTTTAAAAATAAAACGCAATCAATTAAAAAAAATACCAAAAACCGGTTTCAACCAAAAAAAAAGCACACACACACTTTGGCTGGCAAAAACAGGTTATTTGCACATCCCAACAAACACGGAGGTTTAATTTCAAATTGAAAATGATTTGAAATCAAACGTTTTCTCAAACGACAAACGTTTGATAATGATTTGAAAATCATTTGAAAAGCATAGCGTTCTCAACAAAAAGGGGAAATTATTTTCAAATTGAAAAATGCCTTTATTTTCAACTTGCTTTCAAACGTAACTCTCAAATGTTTTTCAAATGTGGACTATAATACAATGTGGAATATAAATAAAACTATTTGATTTTTTGAATTTAAATTTATTATTTATTTAAATAAACTTTGAGATAAACATTCGGTACCATAGCTAAAAGATGAAATAGTGTTCTTTCCGACCTTTTATTCTTGAAAAGACAATATACTTGGCTCCTTTTATTTTTAAGGTTGTAGTACCGCGATCGTTCAATAAACTTTCTTCGCTTTCCCGTTTTATATTTTTCGTATTTTTAATCATTGTAATTTCCCACAAATAATTTTAATTTTTCACAAGAAATACACTGTTCACTTTATATTAAAATTTATTTTAATAGTACAACACATGTAACCACAAGGAAAAAAATGTAACTTTAATCGCCATTTTTAATGCTTATATTTATTTTTCGCTTTAGTATTGCCAAGTTTATTTTTGATTTGATTTTAACATTTGACATCAAATTGAAAAAACATTTGATTTCAAATGTTTATTTTCAAATCATTATCAATTTGAATTTAATTGTTAAATCAAACAATTGAACAACGTTTGAGAATTGCGTTTGATGTCAAATGACAAAGTCATTTCATATCAAAGGTTTGACTTTGTGTTTGTTGGGATAAATTGTTTGAAAATAAAACGCAATCAATTAAAAAAATACCAAAAACCGGTTTCAACCAAAAAAAAAAAGCACACACACACACACTTTGGCTGGCAAAAACAGCAAACATGTGTATGAATTAATGCATGTGGTTTCTTGCTCTCTTTAGTTCTCTGAATGTGAGCAAGAAGTTTTTGCTTTCTTGTTACTTCCCCTACTCATTTATAAGAAGAACAACATTTTTTAAAATTTCAAATGTACTAAGTGCAACATCTTTATAAATCTATAGTCTTTGGTTTTACACTCAACACTAACACTGTATTTAACGTGTTAAAAATTGAATGCAAAGTTTGTTAGAATAAAGTATATATACATACAATGAGCTTTTTTTAAATGCATTTTTCAGAAAATGCCTCGATATAATAACGTTATCAAAAAATATATGTAATATTAAATCAAGAACCCTTAAGATTTTGTATGATTTATAAGCTTCATAGCTCCCAAACTGAAATCTTCTTGCCCAAAACTTACATATCTCTAATTTTAGCATTTTATTAATATCAAGTAAACTTCTTTATTTAGATGGATTTTTTAACTATCTTATTTATTAGAAATTAATTGCATTTAAAGGTATTTTTAGAAAAAAATTTGTGGAACCTATATATAAATCGGCAAAGCCAACGTATGTCAACCGATTTGAGCAATATATAAACCGTTTGAAAGGTATTTACTAACAGCAGAGCACCATATATATTTTATTAAAATCTGTTCAATAATTGTGTGTTAAAATTTGCTTCCAACACAAATACAAAATTAGTTTTTTTCAATTGAAAAAATCTATTTATTTATTAAATTAATTATCAAATAATTAAAAATAGGGTGGTCGATTAATCGAGTTTTCAAAAAATCTGTTTTCGAATATTTCGACTATATAAATCTTATGTATATGCCGGCACAGGCAAACCCGCTAAGAACGCTTTTTTCCTTTGTTTACCGAACCTCTATGGGGAAAAAAGTATCAAAAAGAGGAAATACTGAAAATTAAATTGCTTTCTTTTTTTTCTGTGCAGCATGTGTTCATTTTTGAAATATGTTGGGTACTTTTTGTTTCTCATCTGGTTTTTGTTTTTGTAAGATCATTGTACAATGCCATAAACAGAAATTGTTTTATTTCACAGAAACAAAGAACAAAGAAGAAACTTTTGAAATAAAAAAAAACAAATATGAATTACATGCCCAGATTTTATAGCTCAATTTATATGTCATCTTAGAAAACCGTTTAAAAACAAATAAATGCAAATTAAGCGAACGAAAGGAGATATTATTGATTTCACTGTAGAAGAAATTACAACTTTGGAACATCAGTGGCTGAAACCAAATTCATATCACAGTTGATTTCTGTATAAATGTATATGGATATAGGTACACATTCATTACATGAAAATCCATTCAGTGAATTAGATTTTTTTGCTATGCAGTTCTTGGTTTTGCCAGTTAGCAACGCGGAAGTTAAAATTGGGGTTTAGTGGTATAAATATCTAAAAAACGAAAATTCGAAACAGAATGACGTTAATATATTATAATGATATCTTGATCGATTCTTCAGAAGCTGAAGAAGATTATTCATTTGATGACGTATTTAATTTATAAAATGAAATATTTTATTAAACATGTTATATAAATTTTTTCCTTTGATTTTTTGTTATGGGATGGTACCTTTTGTTTAAAAACTTTTTTTGTACGTATGTATATAAAGACTGATATATGTATATTTCTTTTATAGTTTTAAGACTTTTTATGTTTCATAAATATTATATTGTTATTCTTTAATAAGTTTGATTTATTGATACGATGTGAGATTATATTATATGTATTTTAACTAAAATAACAAAAAAATAATACAATTTAAACTTTAGCATTATTTTTTGGCAGTTAAGTATTTTTTTTTAGCATTTTTTAGCATTATTTTTAAGCCGATTTAGCTGTAAAATATTTTTGGATATGGCCACACTGCATATAACATATAACAAGAAATGAATGAGCGAAAAGTTAAATTTTTCACGTTGGTGTTAAGAAAATGACTACTCGGTCATTCATTTCTTGTAGGGTATAGACACTAATAATATTGTTGTTTCTATTCAATCAATTCGGTAAAGCATAAGAAATCAATTGAACAAGAAACTGAAGTAAATGAACCCTTAAACTAAATAAATTGAACTAAATGAATTGAACTAAGTGAATTGAACTAAATGAATTGAACTAAGTGAACCAAGGCGAATTTATTACAGGTGGTCTTAAAAGCCCTGCTGATAACTTTTTTTTTTAGCTAAAATCACTGTTGGATGTCAAAATTTAGTTTATTCTCTTTTATTATCTTTGTTTCTGTTTTGTTTTATTTCTGTTTTTGACCATTGTACAATGATTTTACAAAAACAAGTTGCTTGTGGTTTTTGTACGAGTTGTACTTGTTGTAGTACCGAGATCACCTGGGATGAATTCGCCTTGAAGTGAACTGACTGAAAAAGACTGACTGACCAGCGCTGCCAGAAGAAAGATTTTACCTTGTTTTTTCAGATTTTTTAACCGGAAATAGATTTTAAGATTTTTTCCCCAAAAACAAGACTTTTTGTTTTGTCTAGACGAAGGTTAGGTTCAATTAAAAAAACCTTCTTTGTTCCCATTTAAAAATTGTTAAACTAAATAGTACAATTTAGTATAAGAAATTAAATTGTTTGTAATGTTTTTTTTTTATTTTATGTATTAAATAAAATATGAATTGTTTTTATTATTTATAAAATAAATAAGATTTTTCCTTCAAAAATAAGATATTTTTTCATACTACAATCTAATAAATCTTGTTGCTATACATATGTAAACGAAAACTTTTAACCTTGATTTCTTAAAGAAAAGTGTATCCCTACATATTGCGACTTGTTGTACAATTCGATCAAGTTGTATGTAGAACCATTTGTTACGTTAGAGGTGTGGTTGGTCATCGGCTGAATAAAAAGTCAATTTGATTTGAGCTTTCAAATTGGTACGTTTGATGGCGATTTATTCTATCGTTTTCAATTTTCATACTGAAGATTTGAAAGCAACAGCGTGCGAAGTAAACAATATTTTAGAAAACAAATACGAAATTCCAATGCACAATTTTAATAAAGAATATAAAAACTTCCGGAACCTTAATTTATTTTCTTTTCTTGCTCCTCTTCATTAACGCCACTAGTGCTAAAAAAATCGGTACTCATGTTGACTCTATAAAAATATTTTTTTAACAAAGCTTAATGAAAAGTTGGTAAAGTCCTAATGACACCTACTTTTTTTCGACTTTTTAAGATTTTGAAGAACAGAGCAAATATACTGTAATATAAAATGTTATCAAGAGCAAAGAGATCAACTATATACATACAAATCCAAAAATGTCAAAATGTTTATACATGTTATCGATAAAAAGTTCAATCTGTCAAAAAAAAATAAAAAAATGTGCGTCTTAAAATTGACATTTCAAGCTTAAAATGACTCTGTGGTGCCAATATACTACTTTTATACTCGAATATAGCTATTTTAGTTAATTTTTAAGCTTGACAAATAGGCAGCATTGAAAAAAAAACTAATAGCAAACAAACCTACAAAAATCATAAATAATTAACAATATACATATAAAAAAATTAATTTTGGCTCTGAAAATTAAAAAAAAATTTGTTTATTTTTTTTGTATTTGTCTCTCTCTAACCATGCATTTCAGATTAAAAAAAGACGAAAAAAGTAGGTGTCATTAGGGCTTAAGAAAATTCTTGCATGTGCTGCGAACTGGTCTATTTAACTCAATTGTACTACCAGTTACAACATGTATGGGCCGCATAAGGTCCCTTAGACAATATCTTTTGGGATTATTACTGGGTTATACGTATTTGTACCCTGGCGTCCTATGCTTTAGTGGGAGTTAGAGGAATGTAAAAAATTCGGGGTAATTTCACTATCAACTTTAAAAAATCCAGATAAAAAGTTACCTTGTTACGTGTAAACTTAATGTTTTTTTTTTTGTTTTAATTGTCAAAGATGTATTTCAAATACGTATGTATAAAAGTATAGTACAAGTGAATTTTAATGTACATATGTTCGTACATTTTCTATTATTTTAATATTAAAACTAGTATAAAATATTTTAGTACAATTTGGGTCAAAAAAGTACAATTTTTTACTTAGTTAAGTACAATTAGGAAAATGTCATTTATCATCCCTGTTTTGTATTCATTGTATTATGAAAATATAAATAAAGCAATGTGGCAATGAGTAAAAGCAACATATAGACAATAACGGTCTAATTCATAAAAATTTCTTGTTTCAGCTTTAATGCTTACAATAGTTATTAAACACTTTTTGTTTTATAAACCATTAATAAAAAATCTGATTTATAAACGCTTAATAGGAGTGGATTAACAATTAAACGTTTATATTACTTTTGTATTTTTATGTTGGCAACAACATGTTATTTTAATTGTAATTTTTGTAATAGTGATGCATACAACTAGGGATGAAACGATACAACGAACGAATTTCATGTGAATTTATGTTTTGTTTTCAATTTAAAATGAATTTCTGTTTTTTAAAACGAAATATTTAAAATAATTGTATGTTTTTTTTTAATTAACCACATACTATTGAAATAGAAGCGAAATATGTATGTAAAACATTTATTAGCAATATCAAATTTTTACTTTATGTTTTATGAATAATTTAATCAATTTTTATTAAACATTACGCAGATGTTTTGAAAATAAAACCTCCTAGGCTTTAACAAAACTTTTTTTAGCCACATATAACTGCCAAAATATTTTAGGTTCAAATGTTTTTACCTGGAACAATATAATTTTCTTCAATAGCAATGTTGTGAAGTACTGCTAGGGCGATAATCAATGTTTTTCCTTTTGCCAAATATAAAAATATAAAAAGCAGCGAAATCGTTGTTTCCAAACTCCGAAGGAACATTTTACAGAGTTTCTAGTGCCTATTATATTTGTTTTCCTTTTAATTCTCAGGCTTATGGCCTGAGTCTCTTAACAAAATACCTTTTAACTATCCGCTTTCAAGTTTGATAGTTGACTCCTTTAAACTACGGCAGTCATAAGTGGAAAAGATTTATTAATTATGTATTTCTAAAACATAATTTACCTGAACATTCAGGATATAGTAACCCTTTGTTAATATAATATTGGGCTAAATTCACGTCGGTTTTTTTGATACGTATGTGCGTACCAATAACGTCTGGGAAATTTTTAAATGTCTTAGCTCTCTCATTAGGATTGCTTCCTCTATATGAGATGAAGGCATTTTAATTTTTCTATTGCCCCAGCGAACTAAGGCACGAGCCACTCTGGCTGTAATTCTACACACTGTTGCTTGAGAGAACCCATGATGATTTGCCGCATCATCCTTAATCTACAAATTGTTTTTTAACTTCAATCAGTTTTTCGAAATTTTATCAAGTTTTAAATCAATTTTTGTAATTTTAATGGCACCCTCTTTTTTAACATGTAATCCCTTTTTTGATATCTCGAATATATTAAGAGATATCGAGTTCTAGAATTGCCTGATATCCTTAATTTTACAGTACTCTAAACATTGTTTTGCTTCATTCTAGCAAATTTTCATTGCAAAATTTAAAATATTATTGTTTGTAATTGCTGTGCTGCATGTTCCATTCAAAGCATGTAGAACAAAGCATTTTTGTTCCGTGCGGCAAACCAGTAACCAACACACGATACACTATGTGGTTTCTACTTTGTGTTTGCTTGAACAAATACTCAACAGAAACAAATACATTTTAAAATATAAGAGTAATGAATGATAAAAAAAGGTTTGCATTATTTGAAATAAATCTTAATAGCTTTTTATACTTTATGCAAAAAGTTATAACGACTTTAAGTTCACACAGAAACCATAGTTCGCGACCCACGTTATTTTTAACAAACAAATCTATCGAACAGTTTATATTTAAAATTAATTTAAACATTAGTTATCGTTTTTCTAGAATAAAATTTTTTTGCGTATTATAATTTTTTATTAAAATAAATAAGACGACAAAAATGTTTAATGTTTCGTGCAATAATGAAAATTTTATTTTAACAATCATTAAATTGTCACTTTATTAAACGCTTAAAGTAGGGTAAAGGCTACAATAAATATTTCAAATTTATGAAATGTTTATTAAACGTTTAATAGGCTATTAAACATTTATAAATATTTTTTTTTCGACTTTTGCGTATTAATGACTTATAAAGCTGCAATGATACGTTTATGAATTAGACTGTAATAATATAGTTGTTTCTTTTCAATCAATGTGGTAAAGAATAAAAATCAAGTAAACAAGCAACTGAAGTAAATGAACCCTTTAACTAAATGAATTGAACTAAATCAAGGCCTATTCAATAGGTCTGCTTAAGAAGCCAGATGTTTATTTGGTTTTTTCCTCAACGATATCAAAAGTTGTTTACATTTTCCTTATACGTGTATATTTTTGTTTACTTTTTTGGTTTTATGCCACACATACATGCACACAAAACACATTTTTCCTTTTGTTTTGCCTATGTAGTAGTAAGATTTTGACAACGGCGAGGAATTTTACACAAACAAAATGCCTGTTGTTTTTTGTATTGTTGTAGAAGTAAGCAGACCTGTTGGATAGGCCTTGAACTAAATGAACTGACTGAAAAAGACTGACTGACATAAAAGACCCAAGTGACTAAAGTGAACTACTGAACTAGATGAACGAACTAGTTCACTTTTTTTAAATGAACTATACTGAAAAGTCACCTAAATGAACGATTAAGCCCAAGACTACAATTTACGTTGCAATAATTGTTAGTCCATTTTTGTTGACAATTATTGCTTACATAAAACGTCAAATTTGGTTGTAACTTGAAAAAAGAAAAAAAAATAGAAGCATATTGCGTGGGAAAAAAATTATGTTTGTCAAATAGTAGCTAATTATAATTGTAATTATAATGAGTGCCCCGGTAGGCTAGCTAGTAGTGAGCTAGTATATCAGCCCCGGGGTTGCGGGTTCGATTCCCGCCAGAGACTCTGGTTTCTTTCCTGCAGACAAGCGTACAGCTTCGCGGGGATTAGCTTAGGGAATTAAAAAAAAAAAAAAAAAAAAAAAAAAAATCAACTGAATTGAAAGAAAAAAGAATAGTAAAAGAGTTAAAATTAAAGAATTTAATAAACACTAAAATAAAATTACAAAAATTATTTTTATTAATACATATAATTATTTTCTTATTCGATCTTTATTATTTAGATTTATATTAATTTGCTTAAGTTCTTTATATATAAAATTTCAATTTTACTTTAACAAAAAAAAATTAATAAAATTAATATTTTTATATAAAATAAGGCATCAATTTTAAACAAATTAATATTCATTTAAATAATGAAGTCCAATATGAAAGAATTTATGTAAATAAAAATAATTTTTGCAAGATAGCGCTAGTTTTTACACTGCACCTTCTTCCTTGATTTTTTTAAAATTCTGAATTAACATAAATACGTTAGCTTTTCGGTATTTTTCGTTCTATATCTGGTGCTTTGATTAAGTGTCATTTATATTAGACATAGAAACATAAAATTATACATGCAATGTCCTGACTGGATGACAATTTATACATTTTTTAATACTTTTTTTATTTTTCAATTGCTATTTTCTGATATTTATCATATCGAACTTTCAAAAATAAATAAACTCACGTAGAAGATAAAATATGAACCGGAGTTTGGATCCTCGCCAAATCGATCCACAAACATGAAAAAAATAAATGTTCGAAACATCTAAATTTATATATGTATTTACATATGAATATTTACATACATATTTATGGAAGAATTTTGACCATTAGGCGAACACTAGTATAACTAAAAACACAATTTAAACCTACAATCTAATTTTGTATAAATACCGAAATTATGTATTGAAGCAGTTCATTATTTATTTATCTATTTTTATTTAGTTGTATTCATTAATTTATTATTTTTTCATCCGTATTATTTGATCTTACTTATAACGTATTTATTTTGAATTTAACGGATTTTGTGAAATACAATCCTGTTTATTTTGTCCCAATACCAATTTTGTATAACTCTGTTTGTGTAAAGTCTACTACTTATTATTTACAACTATGTTTTAGAATAGTATATAAGTCTGGGATCACACTATGAAAGTTTTCTTTCAGAAAGTCTGAGTTTATAGGTGAGAGGGGAAGAGAATATGCTTTTCTTTTCTCCTCTCTCACCCATAAACTCAGACTTTCTGAAAGAAAACTTTCATAGTGTGAACCCAGACTAAGCAGATCACTGTGAACAAAACAACTTTTTTTTAACAACATTTTTTTTTGTTGTTGTTTATGTAAATCAACCGCAATTTATAATATTGCTGAGCAGGTGTATAAATAAACAAAACATTATTAACTGTGTTGCCATAGCTGTTTTATGAGTTTATGAAAGAACTTGAAGAAAAATTTGCTAAATGTTAATATTAAGAAAATCTGTTAAAAATCATAACAATAAAATGCTAAGACAAAAAATGTTTAATTCTTAAAATTTGCTAACAAATGTGCTAAATTTGTACAAAATAATATATGCTAAAAATCTTCTAAGTTTTGTGACATTTTGACAAAACATCTTAATTTTTATTAAATTTTAAAATAAACCAAAATTTAAGAAAAATTCCCCTTTAATACAAAATTTTAAAAACGTAAACAAAAATGTTTTTGAATGAAAATTCGTTTGATTAACAAAATTTTTTTCAACTTCTAAAATTTGACTTAAGATATTTTATTAAAATGCCACAGATACGTATTTTAGAATAGCCATGAATAACATAGTTTATTCAGTTTAAAATCCACCATAGGAAAAAATTTATGAAAATTAATAAAAAAATTTTGTATTCCCAAAAATTGAAATTACTTTTTGATAATAAACAGGCAGGTGCACGGCCTAAAAAACACTTAACTGACAACATCTTTTGTAAGTTGTTGTTTGTTTTTTATTTTGTTTTTCTTAACCTACTTACAACTACAATTAATGTTGAGAGAATTTCAACTAATTGTAGCGGGGAATGTGAGATGAGATGAACGCACTGTTTATTATTGATGTTGTTTTGTTTAAGCTTTGATATTATTACAAGTAGAACTGTGGCTATAAGTCTTATACGTTTAACATTTTTATTTGGTTTAATATCTTTAGTTTTTCTAAAATGCTTATGGATGAAGTTTCCTGATGATCTGGCCTAAGCAACCAGTGAAATGCGCATAGGAATAGCTTATCCCATCAACATAAATTTCAAGTGTTTTTATCAATAATAAAAACTGGGAATTTAGCACGAATAACAAAATCTTTTGAAATGAAAATTAAGAACTTTTTCCTAGTAAAATTATAATAAAAGTGATGCAAAAAAAACCAAAATAGTTTTAACAACTGAAATAGTGATAACGGTTAGTGTTTTCACTCAACATTTTCAATTTAATTTTTGTGACATTTGCGTTAATTTTTGCTTTTTATGCTTTGGATTTAACCATATTCAGTTTATAAAAACAAATTTTGTAATAATTTTTTCCAGTGTATGGTAATTAGTGTTTTTCATACGGGATTTCCCGGGACAAAAATACCGGGATCCCGCACATTTTTCGGAAAAAAAATCCCGAGAAATTTGTGCGGGAATTCCCGGGATTTTTTTATTTTATTTTGGCAACTTTACTGCTGACATAATTGTAAAGTTGTGTCATCAAATAGATCTTAGTCGTTAGGCAAAAAGGTCTTAATTCAAAAACAAAAAGAACTCATTTCGAGTTTTTGTTAGGGTTTAATTCCATTTTTGTTTCTCTTTTGTTTGATTTAAATCACTTTAGTCTAGCACAACTGCTTTTAATCGTTATCATCTTCTGTTAGGAAATCCACCAAATTAATAATTTTCAATATAACATAAAAAATAAACTACAGATATGAGACATTTTTGCCAAACGCCAAAGAGATGCCAATTCATATCCGATAAGTAAGGCAATGTTTAATGCTCTGAAATTTCGAAAGAAGAAAAGTAAAAATGTACAGAATATTAAATTTGTTCAAAGACCCAGATTTATTTTATAAAAACGAAAAAATGTTGTACCCACTTGCTTCAAAAAATTTAATGATTTTGTATGCAGAACAGCTGCATTAAAGATTTTTCGGATTAGATGACAAAAGTTATTAATTAAGAAAACGCTTATTCGATTCGAAGAAAATAATTCAATTTTAAAAAAGAACTACAGGTTTTGAAGGAAGTGCTATGTATAATGTTCCTTTGAAACATCCTTAGAAAGAAATCGTGTTTTCTCCTTGAAATCTTCTTGATATAAATTAGAGATAGTCGCTTAAACGATTCTGTAAATGCTTATTCTGAACGGGATTCCTATTTTTAATGAAATATTTTGTAATAATTTGCATTTAATATAATTGCTGTTGACTTTAAATTAATTATGTGGCAATAAGAGTTTAAGTCTATTTGTTTTGTTTATTAAGAGAACAGTTTACCACTTCAAAGGTGGCTTTTGGAAATTTTCTCTGAATTTAATATAATCATCGGGTCTCTGCTGTTATAGTTTTTTAAGTTTTTATTCCTAAACACTCCTAATGTCACAGCTCTGAAGTTTTTATTATTCCAAATGTAATTGCACATTGAAAAAAGATAACCAAAAAGTAATTTTGCTATAACTTCCTCAAAAATTTACAAATGAATTGAAATTTTGTCCATGTGTACATTTGAACATGAAGATCTTAAGGTGCCATTAAGAAATTTTCCTATTTGCCACATAAATGAAAAAGTTGAATGCATTTATAAACTTATTTAATTGATCTCAGGAAATGTTATTTGTTCAAATAAATTAAATTAATTAATTATTTTATTTATTTATTTATTTAATAGTTAGTTACATAATAGCTTACATTCGAAGGAAACAAATATTGCACAGAAATGGCTTTGCCTTATATCTTAAATATTAATAGGTAAATAACAAAAATTCAAGTATATTTATAAATAATTCTAAATATAAGATATAAGGCAAAGCCATTTCTGTGCAATATTTAAATTAAATAATATTTTGCATCTATTTGTATTGAGCGGGAATTCCCGGGATCCCGGGAAATTGAAAAATAAATCCCGCTTTCCAGGGAAATAAAAAAGTCCGGGAAAAGAAAAACTCTAATGGTAATTTGTTTCTATTTCATTTCATCCCATGATTTGCCTGGGGGTCGATTCTGGTTCTGTGAAACTGTGAAATGAAAAAAAATCTTTTCATTTTCGTTTTCATGAGCACTTTTCACATTAGCACTTCACATTTACACAAAAGGCGATTCCCGTTCTTTTAATGAAAAAGTGTTTCATTCCATTGTAGCTGTGAAACTTTTGTAACTATATTAATAAAATGTAAAAGTCAAATGCAGATATCGAAGCTTAGGATTTTGAAACGGCGCTAAGCCGCAAACGAGTTTTTTTAATGCTTGAGCTGCAAGCATTTATTTTTGCTAAAAGAGTTTTTTTGAAGAGAGAAAAAAATACAATTTTATGGCTCCTCTTGTGTTATACAATATAAATTTTTTCAGTAAAAGAGTTTTTGTTGTTTTTTATTTTCATACATATGTACATGGTAAATATTTTTAACTTAAAATAAATAAGAAGTAAACGAAAAATTCCGAATTTGTTGCATTTGGGTTTTTTTCATGAACGATATTGCATCTGAAAGAGGTTGGCCTCAATGTTCTGCCCAAGTGCGCGCAAGAAATAGGAAAAAAAAAAATTTTACATAAAATGTGTTAATAAATATATAAACACAACAGCAATTTTTTAACGGAAACAAATTTTTATTCAAAAAACAAGGGCAGTCATAAAAATGTAAAATCGATCAATCAATGAGTTGACAAATGAGTTTTTTGGATAAACATCTTGCCCGCGCGATTACCCCAAAATATTTATTGCAGTAAATAATTTTGGCATAAAACTGACATCTACGAAAAAATTGTTATTGACTTAAGTGAAAGTTTCTTTTTAGGGTATTAAAATAAAAGCTTGTTTTTGAAAAAGGTTTTTTACTTTAATTTATTTTTTAATAATTCAAATCAATCACATCAAGTTATTTAATTTACTTGTTTTTTTACACAAGCAAATTTCGCGACAAGTTTTTACATCGTGTAAATTGTGTAATGACAATTGGCAAGATTTTATATCATAGTGCCGGTCCAGACCTGCAATTTTTGTGGTGAGAAAATTTGGGAGCGGAACTCATTTCACCAATTAAATCATGAATCTCTGCAACAAAAATTCCAAATTTGGACAATGAATTATAAATAAGGTAATGCCTCTATTAGTTGCTAGTAAAATTTTTAAGTAAAAGTTACTGCCAGGCCCATGATGTCTACAAGAACATTTCTTTCGCATTTATATTGAAAACTATAATAAAAACCTAAAATTTCTTGTTGTTTTCAAAACAAATATACGAAAGAAATGTTCATGTCGACATCGTGGGCCTGGGCCTTAATTTCTTTCGTTTAAACTTTCGAGTTATTCTTAGCAAGCCTTTTCATTTGATACCTATATTATAGGATTGCATTAAAAATAGCTAGACCGCCATTTTGGCTGTGCTGCTATGTTTGATTTAGAATGACGTTTCATAGTTTACAACATAATGAAATAAACAGGTGGCAGCACTACGCCAGATGACGATTTTTTGCTCCTGCATTGTTTGTCTAGGTTTATGTCAAAGTTTTGCTTATGTTTACAATAAGTCCACGTTTTGTGCTGAGATTATTGTATTTTAATAAAGTTTTTGATAATTTTTAATTAAAATAAATAAGATATTGACTATAATAATATAAAAATTGGCTAACAATTTATTTATTTCATCACGTTCAGCGGCACGCTTTGATTTTTGTTAAAAGTATATTTTGACGTAAACGGTGATGTAATTTCCAATTTTGTTGTAATGTTGTATTTGTTGCCGTAACGATGACACCTACTTATTCCACCATAGTTTACAATGCATTGTCATTAAAACTAAACGTGTGTACATAATTTCAGCTCAGTCAATTGAACATATCTGCTTCAAATTGAGTTGCAATTTTCCACCCAAACATAAATTCATTGCAAGTTAAACAAAAGCTTTAGAAAACGACCATAAGCCCAAAAAATTGTGAAATAATTAACAAATAAAAGGCCAAATAAAGATTTATTTAGTAATATGTTATTAAATATAAAACATAAACATTTTGTAGGCGGCTTTAAATTTACTTTAAGCCGTCGCTAAACCTAAATTCTTCACCGCCGATGGTAATTACATATCTACTTTGTCATTTAATCAAGTGTAAAATTATACAAATACACAAAAAATATAATTAATTTAAAAAATGTTAGGATTATTAGTTATAATGGAATTATAGAAATAAATTCGGAATGGTACAATGTAAGAAAACGTTATTAACGTTTTTCGTCAGTAATGTTTTTTATTTCATCAAAAATTGTCATTTTATATGAATATAATAAGTTTAAAATCTGTAAATATGCATCTTTTTAGAAAATTATTATTTTTATTTCTCTAAATTATTATTTATCGTTGGCAATGTCCATATTTTTCTCTAAATAATTTAATTAAAATTATTTTTCACCGTTGAAATGGATGTGTAAAAATATGACATAAATGAAAAGTTTGTGACACTTCTTTGCACTGTTACACAGAATAAGAATCACATTACTGTGAAAATGTGAAAACAATTTGTTTCATTCCATTTGTTCTTCTCATATGAAAACATTCGAATTTATTTATCATTTTTTCACTAAACGAGAATCAGAAACTCTATGAAAATGTGAAAAAAGTTTTCATTTCACGGTTTCACAGAACCAGAATCGACCCCCAGGTAGGAAAGTTTACCTATTGCAAAAAAACTAACTATACCAGAGTTCCCAGCTTTATTTTAAGCCCTATCCCCAATGTGCGATTTTCATCCCCAAAATAGCTATTTTCCAAATAATCCCCACATTTTCTTAAAAATAAAATACATAATATTATGTCAATGGAAAAATATGTATATGTATATCGATTTATTTAAATAAATTCGTTAGTGTACTATTATTAAAACTAATGTTATTTATTCTTTGAGTTCTATGTACACATCGCTCATTTGCTGCAAGACCGGCATAAGTCAAAAAAATCCATTTCGAGATAAACGCGTTTAAAGTTTTTTATTTGCTCTAATCACTTAGGTAAAATTACAATACATTCTCTTCAATTGGGGAAAGTATAAAAGATATAAAGATGAATTTTATACACAATATAAAGAAAAACATAGCGAACAATTCTGCATCACTAACTCCAAAATTGCATTTTTTGATTTATGCCGGTCTTGCAGCAAATGAGCGACATGTATATTATGTAACAAGGGTAACGCAAAAGAAAAATAATTATGCGCCACTTTTTATCATTTCAAAAACAAGGGAATTAAAATCTTCCGATTCATCAGCCAAGGTAATTATGTTTTACATGTTGTTTGTTTAAAAATTGCATTTGAGATGATTGAATAAATTTGTCACAGCAAGCTGCATTATTTTAAAGTGTGTATTTATTCTTATTAATTCTAATAGCTTATATTTAATTTTGTTGCAAATATTGATTTTGGTTGTATTTATTACAGAAAAAGACTAATTCAACAGAAGTAACGCTAGTTGGTACAAAAAGCATATTTAAAACTATTTCAACAAGTTCTTGAAAAACCGCGAAAAAGACTAAAATTTGTACCCACAACTTGGCCATTGCAAAAATTGAATTTAAAATAATATATTATCCCCAAAAATCCCCAGCTTTTCCCAAAAAAATCGCCTGGGTATTTTCACGAAGTTTTTATTCCCAATTACAAAATAAAACCCCCAAATTGCAAAAAATTCAAAATTGAGTTTTTAATGGATTTTTATTCCCTATATCATAACGCATAGGTGTGCAAAATCTTGAACATGTAATATTACAATAATATTATTTAATGTATATAATATTCATATGTATTAAATTTTTTTTATTAATTTATACTTATTAGTACTACTGATAGGGTATTTGGTTTCAGATTTTTACAATTCCAAATGCCCTACGTGACATAACATAAGCTGTGTTTGGAAAAACAAAGTTTTCTCAACCAATATATATATGGTTTCAATTTAATCAAAATATGAAATTTTCGTTTCAATATTGTATGTATGTATATATCTGTGGCCTTTTGACAAAACATCTTAAGTCAAATTTAAAAAGTTGAAAAAAATGCTGTTAATTGTGAGAATTTTCCTTCAAAAAACATTTTTGTTTACGATTTTAAAATTATTTCAAAAAGGGAAGTTTTTGGCGACTTACAACTAAATATGCTTTCTATTTAAAATATTGAGCTATTTTTTATTGTGTTTGTTATTGTATTGTGTTGCTTTCTATTTAAAATATTGAGCTATTTTTTTTGTGTTTGTTTGTTTGTTTCCAACATAGGTATTTCATAAATTTCTCGAATTTCCGATCAAAAATACAACTGGAAAATGTGAAAAATTCATTTTCCAGTAATTATATACATATGAGGAATTGTTAATTAGAGTAAAAGGCATATTTTTCCTGAAGATTACCGTTTGGCAGCTACGGGCCAAAAATGGTGCAAAAAGATAAATAAATATAAATTGTTCTACATTTTAGCAATTTTGAAGCATTAGATGCATTTTTTCGGATTATTTGTTTCTACCTTTTTTTCATTATACATAGTCTGTAGCTGCAATTGTGGCGAAAATAATTTATTTTTGCCCTAGAAAAGCGCAAAAGTGTTTCGTTGGTTACGATGAGTACTACGAGAAATCCCACACGAGAAAGAGTTTTAACTCAATAACCTTAAAAATATGGACTATGTCTGCGTTTATACGGTTCACGTTTTATTGACATGATTCTTCCTTTTTCTTCTTTAAACATGAATTGGCGTTCAAATGATTCATGTCATGTTGACGACATGTTTTTTATTTCGTATAGTCGTGCGTATGCATTTGTGCTCATTCCGACCATTGAAAGCGGCATTATCTCCAAAATATGTGCAAGAAGAATGTAATTCGTCGTGGCTCGCAGTCATTTTTTTATAACTTACAAGGTGGAAAGAAGCGAAATTGTTTAGATGAGCCAGATGAAGCAGAGTAAGAGAAAGAAGACGAATAAACTTCTAGTTATTTTTGATTTACGCAATGTATACCTTAATTTGTCATAATTTTTTGTTTTTAACAACCCAAACTGAAAAGTAATGAATACATGCCCCTGAATTGCCAAAACTATGAATTAATTACTGTTTTATAATGTTACAAATTGATATTTTTGAGATCAAATATTTTAATAAAAATACCGTAAAATTATTGAATAAAACAGCGTATACCATACAAAATAAAATAGTGTATCAGATTCATCATACGAATTCCTTAAAAAATAAAATAGCCTATATGGAGGACTTGCACTTTGAATGACATATGGATGTTCTTAAAGGATGCGTAGAATAAAAAAAATTGGTCAATTTAAAGACAAGAAACGGTATTATGTATTCGTCGAAAAATCCAATATAAAGAATTTTTATTTATCGCGATATTGAGGTTTTAATAGACATCCGATTTGACAAAAACTTTAAACACGATTTTCTCAAAACCCCAAAAAAATTATACGCTATTGTTATATTGAGGGGACGATATGTACGTATTTGGGATCTTTGAGGTAGGAAGTGTTTAAGGAGTAAACAAAATTAAATAACTTTACAGTAATAAACTTCCATATGACTCTCAAGTTATAATTAATGCACTTCAGTTCAAAAATAACATTATTTGCTTATTCAAATGAAGAAACTGTATTTTTGCTTTTCCTTTTTTACTTGGTTATGCTAAATTAATTAATTATTATATGATTTTATACTTAGATTAATTTAATTTTTTGTTTATGTTTTTATCTTTTTTTGTTTCCAATTTGAAAATATTTTAATTGATTATAAATATGTAATATTTTTATTTTATTAGTTTTTAAGTTTTTAATAACAAAACCTGTAATTTAACAAAAGCTCAGTTCCGTACTGCAATATGAGACTCTAAGTCTTGTGTATGGAACATCAAATAAATAAATAAATAAAATAAATAAATAAAGGACAGATACTATCTAAGATTGCTTTATTGCATTAAAACTTCACTTAGGCCCATTTTCACAACTTACTAGGGTGATCGATTATTCGACTTTTTTCAATAACCGGTTTTCGAATATTCCGAATAGTTGCTATTTTAAAAAAACCGGTTTTCGGTTAAGCATTTTTAAAATAACCGGTTAACCGGTTTTTATTCGAATACATAAAAATACAAAAATCAAATTAGTTTTTGTAATAAAAAGTTAATTAGAATAAAAACAAAACAATTCACGAAGGTAAGGAACCAACAAAATACATAGATATGACAAAAGGTATGTTCAGACCTAACAAATATTTGACGATAAAATCAAACAAGAGCGTGACCAGTAAATTGATAAAACTAAAGCATTATTTTAAATAATTTCTTGTTATTTGCTAAACTTTATGTCTAAGATGATAATTGCATTTATGTATAATGTAGTTTCGAAACCCTTAAATAATGTTTGCTCTAGCCAAACGTTTTGCAAAAGCAAACAATTCTTTACGTTAGGAGTCAAACATTTAATAGGTTTGAACATAGCTTTAGAATTTTAGAATATAGGAATGCAATAAATTTATTATTTGACATATTTTCCTAAATTTATTGTAAATGAGTTTTAATTTGTTGCTGGTTAAGCATGTCTATATGAAGCAGTGAACTTCAGCCATATTTTTGAAAAGTGGCAAACAAAACCTCTTATCCAGGATTATATATTTCAATTATTTTTGTTTCAGCATTATAGAAACAATAGTAATATGAACATGCTTATTGTATGAAATATCTGTCAATTCGTCGATCACACAACTTAAACCCTTCCAGGACATTTTTGATTCCTTCAATTTTATTTTAAGTTCTTGGTGTTTTAATAAATAAAACTGATGAATTTTCCCAGTAAAGTAGTAAAGTATTATTTGCAGTCTCTTAAAAACTACTTGACCCTGTTAAGTTTTACTTGGCGTATATTTATGTCAAGCTTGTAGACTAATTAAAAGTGATTAATAAGTCGTGATGTAAAGAACTTTTGCCACTTATCATTTTAGGGCCGATTAAGCACAATTTTTTTTAAGTCAGTTCGAAATATCACCAGAGATGACATCTTTGTAAAGCTATATAAAGTATTTATAATACTGTCCAATTGCTTATTACTTTTTAAGCTGAACTTTTTTTGTATTACTTTATATTGTTTTTGGTTTTTGTTACAAGAAGACACGCTTATATAAGCGATTTGTATTTGCATTGCTCATAATGTTTTTTTGAGTTTTGTTTCATTTTGTTTTGACATTTTTTATAAAAAGTTTAAGTTTGCAAATATTCAATTAGAAAAATACTTAAATTACGGGTGCATTTAAAACAAAAGTAAGGAATAAGTATATAAATTACACATTACTAAAATAACGAAAAATTACGAAAAATGGACATTTTAAAATATTCGACTTGGGCAAAACTAAAATAACCGGTTAAAACCGGTCGAATACTATTCGATCGATCACCCTACAACTTACCGATAGCTAATTTAAGGATTTTATCGGACGTATAAAAAGTGCTCCATTATTACAACTTAACTTTAACCTACCAGATAGGATTACCCATAATTTACTTTATCGCTCACTTTTTATAAGGCTGATTAAAGTCAACTTTTAGCTATCGGTAAGTTGTGAAAACGGGCCTTAATCTTTTCATCTTATATACTGCAAAGGTTAGATTATTATTTATGAAAATCTTTATGAAAATTATAAACATTTTTACGTCTAAAAATACTTATAAAAAGGGATAACGTGACAAATGGTAACGCTGGTAAAGTGCAACTCTGTGTGTTTCTTTCTACACTGTTGAAATTTAGCTATTTTCTCGTCAAATTCAGCGATTTTTAATAAAATTTTACAGGAAAAAAAATTATTTTATTTCAAAAAGGATGGTTTCTAGCAATTTATTGCTAAATTAACTTATTATTTAAAAAATTTTGCTATTTTTATTGTGTTTGTTCTATAATATTTCAATAATTTTATATAAAAAATGGTGGTTTTTTGCGATTTATAGGCAATTCACTTAGTTTTATTGTGTTTGGTTTATAATATTTCAAAAGTTTTATTTCAAAAAGGTTGGTTTTTAGCGATTTATAGGTAAATTCACTTATTATTTAAAAAATCAGCTAATTTTTATTGTGTTTGTTTTATATTATTTCAATAATTTTATTTTAAAAAGGGTGATTTTTTTTGCGATTTAAAGCTTAATTCATTTACTCTATTAAAAATTGAGTTTATTATTTTGTGTTTGTTTTTTAACATTCCAATAATTTTATTTCAAAGAGGGTAGTTTTTATGGATTACTAGCTAAATTCACTTCACTTCACCCTGGTTGAGGGCTTTCAAAATCAGTTATCAGATTTGAGAAACATATAAATTTACAGATTTATTCAACTAACAACTTTTTGGAAATTTTTTGAATTTTTTTCTTTAATATAGAATACCCCCTAAACTTTTAATTTGTCGAAAGTGACAGCTGGTGGCCTTAATAACCCTGGTTGAGGGCTTTCGAATTCACTTATCAGATTTGAGAAACATATAAATTTGACATTGTACAATGATTTTAAAACAGGGATTTCCATTTCTTTGCACAATTGTGCAATTGTGGTTATTTTTTAAGATAGAATTTTAAAATTCTATAAAAATATATATGTAAAGTGAATCCTAATCAACAAAAATTTCAAATTTTCAAAATAATTGTTTTGCATTTAAGCTTCCGATATGTGTTTTGTTCGTGAAAAAATTCGTTGATGCCTGTAACAGGGTCCCTTTTTCTTTCGTTAAAAAAACGTACCTAAATGCAGAAATTATTAAGAAAAGAAAAAGCCACAAGAATTTGTTGGTATTTTGTGATTGTAAAAATATTTTTGTTTCTGAGCCGAAATAGTGTCGTCAAGCGCACATCAATTCTAACTGCACATATACAATCTGTTATTAGGGAAAAGTTAAAAAATTGTGAATATTTTTCTTTTTGCCTCGACGAAAGCACCGACATTAATGATCTTTGCCAATTGGTCATTTGTGTTCGATGTATAGATAGTGAGTACAATGTTTTTGAAACTATGTACTCACTTGAAACGTTTTACGGTAATGTAACAGGTAAGGTATTATACGACGTAGTCTTTGAAAACCTGATATCTGTTACACAAGCTTCAAAATTAGCAGGAGTTTGCACGGATGGTGAAAACGTTATGGCCGGGAAGTATGAAGGTTTTAGGACAGCTTAAGCAAAATGGAATTCATGTACATGCTTTCCATCATCAGTCCATGCTTGCCTCAAAATTTATAAGTGATCATGCCGCTATTAAGACTGCAGAGCGGATAATCAATAGAATACGGGGGTGTCATCATTCATTAACGCACAGAAAATTTGTAAGTTATCTTAAAAACGTAAACTTAAAAATGTTTACGGAAGTTCGTTGGCTTAGTCGGGGTGATTGTCTAAACAGGTTATTCGATCTTAGAAAAGAGGTGTTGCGTTTTTGGGAAACTGAAAATTTAGACGAATGTGAATTAATACAGTTGAATAATTATGAGTTCATTTTAGACCTTGCGTTTCTGGCGGATACAAGCAGTATTTTAAATGAGCTAAATTTGGAAGGAAAGAGAAACAATTTAAGTGACATATATACGATTGTTTTTAATTTTAAAACCAAATTATTTTTATTAACAAATGAAATAAATAATGAAGATTTTTCCAACTTTCCTTAAACTTTGCTTATTTATGACAAGGAGAAATATTTGAAAAAATCTGAGTATTTGGCAATTTTTGAAAACCTTTTTAACAACATTCAAGATCGTTTTCAAGATTTTGAGGATATAAAACCACTACTTAACATATTCCAAAATCCCTTTAAGTGCGACATTGCGAGTTATGAATTCAGCATCCAGTCGGAACTAATCATACTTAGGAGCGAAATTAATCCTCCAGACAGGAAAAATATTATTGAGTTCTGGAAAAATTTAGACGGGGCGCTATATCCTATATTAAAAAAAATTTCCTTCAAATGTTTGTCGCTTTTCTCCTCAACATATCTTTGCGAACAAATATTTTCCGATTTGAAATACATTTGCTCAAAACAACGCAATAAATTAACATCCGCAAACCTAAAAAATGTTTTGTTGTTACGAAACTGCAATATAAATTTAGAAGATATTATTGGTAAATAAAAGTATTTATTATAGGCTAGTAAAATCTTCTCTTTTTATAATGGTGGTAAATACTTACAGAATATTTTTAAACTTAATATTTTCATTAGTATGAGCAAATGAATTTTCATTGTTAGAATTCGCAAAGGTATGTTGAGCAAAAAAAAAAGAATTGTATTAGGTTGTAAAAAGACTTCAAATATTGTGAACTGCGCAATTTTTCCAAAACATAAGCAAAGTTTCTGAGGTTCCAAATTAAATTTATTTAAATAATAACTGATTGTGTCTGTCCATAACTCAACATTTTTCGATAATTGTATTATTATTTATTGCTTTTAAGTCTTCATAGCAATAAATGTAAGTTAACTTTAAATGGTCTGATGAAAAATGAATGGAAAGCATGAACTATATTTCCTCGCATAATGCTGGCCCTGGTGTTTGCATCGCCCTTTCGTGAAAATGTTTTGGAAGTTTTAATACCTTACCTGATTCCCAACAATTTAATCGAACATAGATGACCCTTAGAAAAGGTCTTTAATAAGGCCTCGCAATAGGCCTCGCAACCGCATATTTCGCCCGCTGGGCATGTAAGAGATAAGAGTAATCTCACCAACACAATCATAATTGACATCACTGGTATAAAATCACTTTGCTTTCTGCCTTCAACCAGGGTTGCCGTTGAAAATTTCGAAAAAGTGTCATAAAAAGGGTATTTAAGAAAAGAAGGGTCAAAAAAGGGGTATATTAAAGTAAAATAGGGTCAAATTTATTATCATGTATTATTTAAATACATTAGACTAAAATGTAAGTATTTATTTATTTATTTATTATTTTATTAGCTTATAATTACAAATCACAAGATAATATAACGATAAGAGCAATAGCGACTTTGGCCTTCAGCTCAATATAATATAAAAGAAAACAATATGTACATATTGATAATTAAATTAATTAATGGCAAACAATTTTTTTTTTTTTATTTTTTTTTTTTTTTGATGTTGATTCCTTAAATATAAGTGTATGTGTTAGATGATTTTAGAAAATTAATAATTTTTCCTATATTCTCGTGAGAGGGAATAGACAAAATTTCCATTGGGTCAGTGCCGTCAAAGATGTTAAGTCTTTCAGAAGCGAATCTGGGGCAGTGAATAAGAATATGTGAGGGATCCCGGATGTGAGATGCACAGTTGCAGATGTTGTAAGTCGGCAGGTTCATTAAATGGCCGTGTGTTAATCTAGTGTGTCCGAGTCGAAGTCGTTCGAATTTCCGTATATCAGTCCTGTTATGGCTAGTTGAGAGGTTTCTTGGAAAATCATGTATATCAGTCATTTCGCGATTCAAATCCCTATACCAGATTGAGGTGGCATTGAAAGTCTTCTCCTGCTTTGTTCGGTCAGTTCATGCACGATATAATTATTCCAGTCAGTGGGATTGTAATTAGGTATCGTGATCAAGGGAGAAATATGTGCTAGCCTCGCAGATTGGTCCGCGAGCTCATTTCCCTTTATGCCGCAATGGCCCGGTACCCATATTAATTTAATATCCGGTTGTCTATGAATTAATAAGTTCCTAATTTCCGATATATAGTAGTTTATATTACCTATGTTAATTATAGATTGCAATGTAGAAAGAGAATCGGAACATATGGCAAACCTTCCCCTGTTGTGGAATATATGTTTGTCTCGTAGATAGCTATCATTTCCGCAGAATATATTGTACTGAAATCTGGAATAATGGCAGATTTAATTACTGTATCTTCTCTTGTGACACTTAAAGAAATTGAGGAATTATATTTTGAGCCGTCAGTAAATAGAAATATATAATCAGAGAGTGCGTTCCTAAGTTCGCTGAATAAAAGTTGGTATTGATCTGGGCCACATATAGATTTGGTGTAGTAGTGTAAAGAGGTGTCGATAGTTTCCTTATTCAGGTGCCATGGTGGATGGAGCATTGTGCAAGGTTTCACTATATTGATTGGAAGGTCTAATTTTTTACAATTTTGTATTGAACGGTATAAGGCGGATTGTATTTTAGGTATCTTTTTTGAATTTTTGCATTTTTTAACCAGTTGTAGAATGGGTGTATCTGAACTGAAGGAAATTGATTTTAAAAGTTTTGTTGTTAATAATTCAGTTTGTGTCTCCAACGGTAGAATATTTGCCTCAAAGAGCATGTTATTAACAGAAGTGGACCGAAATGCTCCTAGCGAGCATCTCAAAGCAGAATTAACTACAGTTTTAATTTTACGCAGCGCAGAGTTTGGCGAATGACCGTAGATTGATAATGCGTAATTTATTTTTGATATCATGATAGCTTTTATAACGGAAGTGATAGTATACGTGTTGCAATTTAATTTTGGATTAGATAAACATTTTATGACCTTGAGGCGGTTGGACAAGGAGTTGGTAACATAATTGATGTGGTTGTTCCAGCGGTAATTAGAGGTTATATGTAAGCCAAGTATTCTCATAGTATCAACTTTGGATAGATTTGTGGGACAGGAGTCAATAATACAATTGCAATTTTTCTTGCGACATATATGTATATATTTACACTTTGTTGTGGAAAGAATTGCTCCGGAGAAGGAAGACCACTCATCAATATTTCCAAACAGTTGACTGAGGTTGATTGTAGGGTTTCTAGTTTTGCCGGATCTAATGATGAGATTAAAATCGTCTGCGTAGGCAATAAAATCTATTTCTTTGTAAATGGATATAATAGTACAAAGTTTATTATACGCGATTAGGAATAGAACAACGGATAGGGGGGATCCCTGTGGAATTCCATTGAAAATTGGTTTTGAAGAAGAGTAGACGTTACCAAGTCGCACGGTGATTTTTCTATTTTTCATAAAGTTTTTTATATAATTAATGATATTTGGGCCCATCTTCCAGGTGATAAGCTGATTGATAATTGCATGTATGCCAATTCTATCAAAGGCCCTCTCAAAATCAAGTGATATTATTGAAATATGCTTACGTAATGAAAGGGTGGTTGAAATTTGGTAATCGATATACAAAAGTGGGTCAATTGTGGACTTTCCTCTTCTGAAGCCGAATTGACGACTATCGATAAGTTTATTTGTTTGCATAAACCACCACAATCTATTAGCTACTATTCTATCTAGAATTTTTGCGAGGCAGGAATTAAGAGAAATTGGCCTATATGATTTAACAAGGGTTTTATCTGATCCGGTCTTAAGAATTGGCACTACAATGCTGTTCTTAAACTTTTGAAGGATATAAGAGGAGAATATTTTATTATATAGTTTTAATAGTCTATGTTTCATATTAAGCGGTAGATTTTTAAGCATAGGGTACGAAACTCTGTCCATTCCAGGTGTTTTACCCCTTAGTTTTGACAATACTGATGTAAATTCTAACATATTGATGGGATTTTCGATTTTCAATGCACTTATAGTAGTGTTAGTCATTGTAATGTCACCCAAACGTCTTCTTTTATGTGTTACAAAATTTTGAGCAAACTTTGCGTCTGAAGAGTTATCGGACCAGAAGGATGCAAATTCCTGTGCAATATCTAATCTATCTGTTAAAATAATATCCGGATTGTTTAGCTTTGAAACGCAATGAATCGAATTTGTTGCCTTAAAGCCTGTGAAGTTTCTAATGTTTGACCAAATTTTGGCAATAGGTGTTGATGGGTTGATAGTAGATCCGAGATCTATTCTTCTGTATTTTGAGAATTTGTAATTTGTTATTCCACCAAGGAACTTTTTTATTAATAATTTTTCTGGACTGAGGAATTGCAATGTTAGCAGCTTGAAGAATGATTTTGGAAATGTTAGCAGCTTCTTGATTGACGTTATCGCTTATATGTCGAATGGATTCGAAATCCAAACATTTAGTTTTGAATAAATTCCAATTAGCTAATTCAGTCTTAAATTTGGGTATGAAATTTGTATTGGGGGTGTTAGCATTTGCGTTTTGGAAGAGCGAAATTAAAATCGGATAGTGATCACTTCCATGCATGCTATCTAAGGTTTGCCAATCTGAATAAAGGGCAACGGAAGGGCTACAAAAGGTTAAATCTACATGGGAAAAGGATCCATGTGTGCTGAAGTGTGTTGGAGAGTTATTGTTTAGAATAACATATTCAGAGTCATTAATAAACCCCGCCAGTATACGTCCTCTACTGTTAATAGTAGGAGACCCCCAATGGGAATGCCAGCTGTTGAAATCACCCGTGATAATGTCGGGATATATAGATCCCCTAAAGGTGTCATTAAGATGATTTTTAGTAAAGTTTTGATCCGGTTTAATATATGAAGAGAATATGTTAAATTTAATTCTTGAAGTTATTTCTACACAAATAGTATCTATGCCTTGATCACGCCCTAAATTTATCTGTCTGTGTTGCAGGGAGTTATGTACCAGTATGGCCACACCTCCATATCTTGTATTGGATGTATTCCTAGCGTATATTGTATAGTTAAGCGGAACACACAAGTTAGTCAAATCGTGTACATGTGTCTCCTGAATGCATAAGATTCTTGGTGAGTAGGTTCTCAAAAGGATCTGGAGTTCATTATAATTATTCCTATAGCCGTTCATATTCCACTGTAAAATTTTTAATGTCATTTTGTAATATACAACGAATCAAAAATGTCGCATATTAATCCATAAAAAATTTTTGAGTTGTAATGAACTGTAATTCTAATTTTCTGCCAATAAGGTTGCACATCAGGGCGAAAGATCACCAAAATGTTAAAGTTAAGTAAATAAACAATATAAGTTTTTAATATAGAAAGAAATATTGAATAGAGATAAGTAGATGTTAAAAAGTAAACATAAATTTGAGTGCGTTCACTTAACATAATATGTAATAGTGAGAGAGATGATAAATGTGTATAACAGATAGAAATGCAAAAAAAACAGGTCGTCAAAATATTTAATCTAAGTAAATGAGCATTATAAGTTTTAGATATAGATATGAATGATAAATTGAGGTAGGTTGATTTAAATATATAAAAATACATTTGCATCCGTTCAAATGACATTATGTGTAACAGCAAGAGTGATGATAAATGTGTATAACAGATATAAATAAAAGAGAGAAAACTAAAAGAGGATAAAAGCTGTATTGGTTGTAGTTGGGTTTTATAATGCTTAAGAGAGCGAGTTTTTGTGTCAATTCTTAATTCTTTGTACGTTTCGAGTCGAGCGACTCTTCGAGTTGCTTTTTTACTTGGGATCTTGTTCTCTTTGGTGTTGATTTGGGTAATAAAAAAGATTTTTTCCTGGGAGATTTTTTTATCGGTGAACCTTGCTTATTCATATCAGATTGGTCAGTGTCTTCACTTGCTAAATCCCCGTAACTCGTTATGGTACGTGGTTTAGTTTGTATAATTGGTTGTATATTCATAGGAGAAGTATGCATGTTGTTGTTGGTTGATCGTGCTGTTTCTGATATTGGTGCGTTATTGCCCTTATTAAGGACGGAAGAGTAAGTTGTAGCTGAGTTGTTGTGACGTTGTTGGTAAATTGTTGTTGCTTGTTTTCTGCTGACTCTTTCTAGGGTAACTATTGTCTGTATTTCTTTCTCTTTGAGAAAGACAGGGCATGTTCTGTTAATAGGAGCGTGGTTGCAATTTTCATAACTTGAATTTTTGCAATTGGTACATTGAGGGCGTTCATTGCATATCTCTTTCATTTCAGCATTTAGATGGTAGGCTTGGGAGCAATTATAACATATGTGCTCATTTTTGCATATCTTAGAAACATGACCATATTGAAAACATTTGTTACATTTGAGCGGTAGTGGAATGTAGGGTCTGATTTTAAGGTTCTCATAACCAACCAATAAATTTGATGGCAGTGAAATTGATGTAAAAGTAATAATGATAAGGCCAGTTTCTTGTAGTGCCTCGTTGACTTTTTTCAAATTTTTTTTAACCATACAAACGTTTTGCTTTTTCAATTCCGACAGTATTTCCTCTTCTGATATATTACGTAAATCATTTGAGTAGATGACTCCTTTTGCAAAATTTAGTGAAGGGTGCTCTTTAACTTCGACTTGTATGTCAGTTGATAAAGAAGTTAATTGTATCAACTTACTTGCTTGTGTATAGTTCTTAGTTTGTATTAAAATGGTACCGTTTTGTAGCTTTTTGCAAAGAGTAACTTCTCCGCAAGCTATATAGTCCACAACTTTTTTGATAAGAAAGGGGGAGACGTTTTTAAGAGAATCATCACTTTTAATGCGCGACATTATTAAGTATTTTTCTCCCGGAGATATTATACTTAGTTTTTTATTTTTGTCTAACATTATTGGAGTTTCCATAAAAGTAAACTGTTCTGCTGATTCACTCATCATCACTTATTACTTCTTACTTTATTGAATTTTTTTTTTTTAATTTATTTGTTAGTGTTTTTTTCAGTTTTACTGTCTTATGGCCTGTTCAACTATCTCGACAGCAAAACGAAGCGATCGCCATCTATTCGCTCGATTTCGAATCAGATTGGGTTCAACAATTTCGACAGCTTTCGATCGCTTGCTCTTACGCTTGTAAATATTTGTTACTTACGTATTAAAATAATTGAGTATTGCCATATTAGATATTTCTATATTTTGTTGCTTTTTTGTTCATAAGTATGAAAAATAATACTAAATTGCTTGTTGTTAAATACAACCTCGTTTGAAATTTTATCAGCTGTATAAAAATGTCAAAAAATAAAAAAAACCGTTTTTGTTGAAACCAAAACTAAAGAAAAGTGTAAACAAAAATTGAATTTTATACAAAACAAAATATTCAAGCAAAAAAAATTAATGATACAAAAAAATAAATAAATAAGTCAATCAAACCAAACGTAAAAAAAGTTAAATAAGTACCAAGTCAATATTTTGCTAGCATCAGCTTGCTCCTTGGAAGTAGTTACATTTGTTTCATTTGACGACAAATTAACGACAGTTGTTCCTCAACAACCATATTCTTCTTTTTTACCTGTAGAGCAGTTTGTATTTTATTTCTTACTCTATCCTTCTTCGTTTGGATGAAGTTTTAAAATTTTTAATGTTTTCCTTTAGAATTTGTAGTGTTTCACATAATATTTGCTTTCTTGTGCAACCACCGTCGCAGCTTTAGAAACTCTTGGCGGTGATTCTGATATCTGCTGACTGAGTTTCAGCACATTTAACTTTACCCGCCAACACTCTACAACAAGGTGCTGCAGCCGAAGACCAAAGCAGCGTCCGATCATTTGTATGATCTAGGGAAGTTAAATAGTTTTGTTTATAGGTACCACCACCGGTTTCTTGCAGGCTTTTTTTATTTTCTAAAATTTATTTTTGTCCTACATTTCAAATCTTCCCATGTCTGTAAAAATATGTAATATTTTCAAAACCAATTCAAGCTATGGTTGTTTTCTGCCTTTAATTATAATGTGGGATAAAATTTCCCGCCTTGAATAGAATGGATGGACCAATGACGCTTAGTTTAAGGCCTATTATTTTTCATTACTCGCCCATTGAAAATTTATTTGCTCCAAACACTGGTGCACCTTTCGCCATCTTAGGATGTTCCTCCATTTATTCGCCTAATGTAAGCAATATGTCACTCATTTATTTCTCTCAAGAAGCGTTTTCGAGATAGTCGCGAAAATCATGTTTTTCTGCAGTTGTTGTAATTGTAAAAACTATTGAATAAAAATGTTTTCCTCTTTCAGCACATATTTATACTGTGTTGATCGGATAAAAATTTACTGTGCTACAGGCCATTCGATTTAAAAAAATTATTTTTTTATGTTTTTAATATTACACGTTTTCAGTCTCTCCATTAAGGCATTTTTTTCAAATTAAAAGGCTTGTAATTCAGTGAATTTTTATCCGATCAACACACTATAAAGAAAGGAGGATAAACATATTTATTCGAAATTTTGAAAATATAATATTAATCCAGACAAACACGATTTTCGCGAATAACTGGAAAACGATTATAAGAGAAATAAATGAGTGCAATATTTCAGTTTACCCGCCCCATTAAGCTTAAAAAAATCTAATTTTTAAGACTAATTTGTTGTGGCGTATTGTAATCAAAAAAAAAATTAAAAATTGTTCTCTATTTTTATTTATAATTTATTTAAATTACCCTTAAATATTTCTTGTTTGTTATAAATACCATGATTCGACAACAAAACAACAAGTGAGTGGTTTTGACATTTGTTTTCGTAATGTCGACAATACCTTCGATATTAATAAACCGCTTTTTGTATGAAAGTACTTACGTTTTCTTTCGAGTTGTCGTCTAAACGAATGTTCGTATAGAATAAAGTTAGTTGAACCCAAAATAGTTTTCGATCGCTTAGAATGCGATCGAAGTCGTTCTTTCGAAATCGTTGAACAGGCCATTAATGTATACTTCTTTTTTTTTGAATTATTTATAAAAAAAAAAAATAAAGTGTGTATTTTGCTTTTTTTTTTTTTTTTTTAATATAGTTCAAACTTGTAAGAGCAAAAACAATAATTTGCTTATTTTTACGCATTCGAGTAAACGTCTGATAACAACGGGAGTTGGTTTAAGACTCAAAATGTAAGTAGTTATACATACTTGAATTATAAATCAATGTTAAAACTAAGAAACAATTCACGGGTACATATCAATATAATGTTGATAATGTTCACTTTTTAGAAATGCCCATTCTATATTTTAATTCTTTTCTGTATATTCATTCTTCACTTGGAGTCCATTCTTCAAGCTCCGATTCGGGCAAATTGAGAGAGGAAAGCATGGACTCACAAGTTTCTATTTTAAGTTTTTTTGTAAATAGTGTCCGTGGACACTATGACACTGGACGTTATGACATGCTACCAATTTTTATATGCACATATGCTCACTAAAAATAATGAGAACTTTCGTTAGGAATATGGAAACGTGTAGTTATTTTCAAAAAGTTTCAAAAAATGTCCTAAATTTTGTTCAAATGATACAAAGGGATACATTAAAAAAAGGGTCACAAAAAGGGCCATTGGCATGAAAAAGGGTCAAGAGTGATACTTTAGTGTCTCAACGGCAACGCTGCCTTCAATTTGAACACTACTTTGTCTAGTATTTGATTACCGGACGGGTCGTATTTAATTTTGAAGTTTAGAACCAGTAAAGAATTTGTAAATAAGTTTGTTTGTTTTTTTAATGGACAAACCCTATTTTCTTAGAAATAAGAATATTAGAGTATTTATATACATATGCATAATGTACATATTTCAATTTAAATAGTTTCCATTAGTAGTATGTTTTTATAAAAAATTAATAATTTTTACTGCCCTTGATATAAAAATTTTTCTGTTCAAAATAAGAGTTTTTCCGCCAAATGAAGATTTTCCTTCCAAATCTTCTGGCAACGCTGAGAACAAAAAAAATCACTTGTTGCAAATAAAAGCATGACAACAACTTTAAGAATTTCGTAATTTAATACAAAAATACTTCGCTGTACGCGCTTTTTACCAATAAAAAACAATGGAATCAAAGTGTTTTTTGTGTACATAAAGGTACAGTTCAGCCGAAAATTACATGTCCCATTTAAAAGATCATGTTATTTCAGCAAAATGTCTTTAGTCTGAGTTTAGACGGTTCATTCTTTACTGAAAAGATTCTTCCTTTTTCTTCTTTGAACATGAATTGGCGTTCAAATGATTCATGTCTTGTTGACGACATGTTTTTTATGTTGTATAGTCGTGCGTATGCATGTGTGCTTTTTGATATTGAAAACAAAAACAAAATTAAACAACGAATGTAAAAGCAAAGCGTACTGACAGTACAGACATGTGTGTACTCGTTTCTTTTCCCCTCTCCCCTCTCGCCAATAAAGTAGCAATCTTTTCAGTAAAGAATGAACCGTATAAACACAGACTTATGAATGCACCTTTTTTTCGTTTCTTTAAATTACAGAAGAAAAAATTACAACTCAAATTTTAAAAATTTGACAACCACATCACATACAAAAATTGTTTTCTTCATTACCCATTGGTGATGCAGCGAAATTCGAATTTGAACTTCATCTTTCCACAATAAATCAACTTTCCAACTCTTCAAAATCTAGTGGCAATCGATTAATTTCCGTTTTTGATATCCTTTCCAACACCAAAAGTGGCAAAGAAATCCTTAAATTTTACGAGATGAATAATATTCTTCAAGGGGAACATAGAAGCTTATTGATTAATACAATTACAAAGTACTTGGATCTAAATGGCTGCGAGTTTTCACTTTCCGAATGCGCTGAGCTGGAAAAACAAATATGCTCAATTTTTCCATCGGAAGATCTAGTAAGTATTCCATTTTTTTATATTCCTTGTGAAATTTTATTTTACAACTATTTATTAACAATTTACTTCCAGACTTTTTATACCAATGACAAAAGAGGAAAAATTTACAATAAATTGGCAAATTTAAAACGATTGTCCAAGGAAACATTTAAGCCCTAAGAAGTGAAAACATAACTGCAAATGAACAGAATTATGTATATATTTTAAATTAAATAAAAACATTTCTTTCTCTAAATTTAAAAAAATAACCTCTAACCACTTTATTCTTAATGTTTTAAATAAAAAAATGGAATTGAAAAAATTTTTTTTTTCTTTTAGTCTAGTCTAATTAAGTATTTTTATTTTATTATCAAAAACAAACATTGTACAACAATATATACTTCAATCAAAAATAATAAAACAAATCAGAAAATATTTACAAATTTTATTAAAATATTAATTGGTTTTACAAACATTTAATTAGATATTTTCATATTTTCTAATTAAACTTTTAATTGTATCAAATAAGATTTAATTAGAAAATTCCGTGCAACAATTCAATACCTAATTGATACAATTAATAATTTTTTTGCTTTTTAGTTAAATTTAAATTAATTTTTTAATTTATTAAATTAAAAATTTAATTAAACATATAACTAATTTTTAATCAAATACTTAATTGACACAATTAAAAAAAATAATTAAAGATCATAATTTTTTTAATTAAACTTTTAATTACTCCTATCAATTTTTAATTAAAACTTATTTTAATTAAATAAGTATTAAAAATTTAATTGGGACAACAAATTTGTTTACTGGAAAAAAATAAACAATTTTTTAATTGAAACTGGGATTTTTTTAATTGAAATTGATTTTTATTTTTTTCTGTGTAATGTCCAAAACAGTACGCAAATGTACTGTTTTTTACACTTTTTACTGTTGTTTGTACTGTTTTTTGTTGTTCAGTCTACAAAAAACCAAGATATTAAGAAAAACCCTGTTAAAGTCATATTTTGAAATATCCTAATATTTTACAGTACATAGCTTAAAAAAAATGTTGTGTTGCAAACAAAAAAGCTCTAAAATAATAAGATTTTTTACGCTGCGGTCATTGTTTTCTCATAAATACGCAGTTGAAATCTTAATTATAATGGGTGACTCGCAGTAGTTGTATATTTTCATATTATTATTTTTAAGACATATGTATGATTTTATGGCTACCTTTTCCAATAGTATTTTCCTTTAAACACCTGAGAAAGACAAAAACAAAATCTAAATATTGTTAAAAATATTATATTTTTAATATACTAAATAAATACTTATTCCAACACAATTCTCTTTAATTCCTAGAATTTTTTTTTAATATTCGGGCAAGTTCTGGAATTCGAAATCACGTGAAATTGAAAACGTACAAATTATAAAAAACTACTTTTGAAATACAGAAAAGCTACGTTAATTTTTACAAAAGTTTCATTGAAAATCTTCAGCGTATAAATTATATTGAAACTTGTTTTTTACTATTTTAATATTTTCATATGTTAAATAAAAATACAACAAACTATGTTTTTTGGATTTTAAAGATTATAGCTGAACTTGGTAAAATTGTCCGTAAATAGTATAAAAAGAGTTTGAAATTGGAAAATTAAATTAGGACACATATATTTTCTCAAATTCTATATGATTTGTGCAACTATGTGTGTGGTGAAAATTACTTTAAATACCAATATGCTTAAAGAAAGTCCTACTTACACAATCAGCAAGTTAATTGTTTTAAGCTAAGTTAGGCATTTCTCCTTTCTTATATGACTTACAGGAATGTTATGGTTGTCCTGTCTTCAAATTAAAAAAAAAAAAAAAAAACATTTAGGCCAAATGCTTCGTTTTAGTGTTTTTTTTTTAACGCAAATGGAGTAATTTCGTATACGTATAATATGCCATAAAACGGAAATCATTCCTTTGGCTTTACACATTTCAAGTGTTTTTCGTTATATAATTTTTGCATATTCAATCAAAAGTTTGAAATATATAATAATTTAAATAAATAGTTGTGTTTTCGAAAAAAATTTACTGTTTTTTTGTGTTCAATGTACTGTTTTTCCGAATTTAAAATCTGTCTACCCTAACCCCAATGCAGTGGACATTTGCAAGATAATGTCGTGGAACTAGAAATATTTGATTTAGTAAAGGCATGGGGCGAAAGTGAAGAAACGGTATTGAAATTGGTAGAATGTGCCGTAAACACATACGAAAAATTAAAAATTATGGAACTAAGTGACATCAATGAAGTTTTCGACTAAAGAATGCTAATTGGTGAAAAAATTATTTTTCGGTACAATCTCAATAAGTGGCGCATGGAAAATAAGGTAAGTAATTTAATTAAATCTTAAGACATAAAAAAAGTTAATTACATATAGCCTATTTTCCGCAAATATACATAATTTGCGTTCTTAAATTTAATGGAAACAACAATTATAATATGTACATGCACAAAAAAATTTAGTTTTGACAAATACTTTTTGCAGTTGTGCGATTTGCATTTGTCGCAAAGACAAAATTGTTAATTCAAATGATATTGTATTTGCCACAAAAGTGGCATTAATCGCAACAGCAAAAAAATTTTTTTTTTTCATTATTTATTTATTGAATCTTCATATAGTAAATATGAACTCACAATAATTAATCAAATCTTAACCTAATACTTTATTTTATGTCCTACCAGTGCCAGACAAAAAATTTTTTCATCACGGGTTCTGTTCACTTATATAGGTGTTTATCGCTCATCTAATTGGACAAGTGCTGCAGTGTCTCTTCTTCTTAAGCGAGTGTGGCCGCTATCATTTAAAATATTTCGAGCTAGTGGGTTCGGATGCAATTCGAGCCTTTTTAAGTATTTTTCTGCATATTTCGTAATCACAGTTTTAACTAATGGAACATTGAGATCCTTGTGAATGTTTGAATTTTTAACATACCAAGGGGCAGCTGTGATTATTCGAAGAAGTTTATTTTGGCGCCTTTGAATTTTATCGATATTAGAAGGCGAGGCAGTGGCCCATTACTGAATACCGTAGCACCAGATAGGCTTTAAGATAGAGTTGTAAAGGAGGAGTTTGCAGTCGAGACTAAGAACAGAGTTTCTTCGAATAAGCCAATGAATTTGTATGGCTTTTAGTTTCATTTGAGTTAATTTTGCCTCTATATGGCTTTTCCACGTCAAACGGCGATCTAAATGTATACCGAGATATTTTACATGCGAATTTTGAGGTATTATTTGATTATTGATTTTAATAGGGGGGCATGATTCCCGCCGCAAGGTGAATGTTATTTGTACGCATTTTTGCTCATTGACTTTAATCCTTCATTGTTTTAACCATATTTCTAGTTGAGATATATGATCCTGTAAGTAACGAGATGCTTCATAACTGTTTTCGTGGACGCTTAAAAAAGCTGTATCGTCTGCAAATGTTGAAGTTTGTGTGTAGTTGCTTGTTGGCATGTCCGAAGTATAAATTAAGTATAATAGAGGCCCCAGAATGCTGCCCTGTGGGGCTCCAGCGCCTATTGGCTGAGGTGAACTAAAGAATTTTCCTTCTTTTATAATAAATTGACGACCGACTAAGTAGCTTTTTAGCAGCTTGTGTGTGTTTGCTGGAAAATTTTGCTTCAATTTATGTAATAAGCCTTCATGCCAGACTTTATCAAAAGCTTGAGAAACATCGATGAAGAGAGCAGACAATATTTTCTTTCTTCAAAGGCTTTTCTTATGGCGTTTACTATACGATGGGTTTGTTCAATTGTGCTGTGTTCTCTTCTAAAGCCGAATTGGTGGTTAGGTATACATCTATTTTCACTTAAAATTGGAGTTAATTTTGACACTAACAGCCTCTCAAACAGCTTTGATATATAAGAAAGTAAGCTTATAGGCCCATATGACTCAACTTTTGTGTGATCCTTTCCTGGTTTAGGTATCATGGTGACTAAGGAAACCTTCCATTTTTGAGGATAGTATTGAAGACGTAAGATAGCATTGAAAATTAAAAGAATAATTTTCTTTGCTGTGCTGGGTAACTCCAAAAGCATTTTGTTGCTGATGTTATCAAACCCAGGGGCTTTTTTGGGGTTTAATTCACAAACAGCCTTTTCCATTTCTCTTATCTCAAATCTTAGGGGAACAGCCGCTCTAGCAGGAACAGGTGGTAACACGACCGCAGTATCGTGAGATATATTTGGGGTAAATACGTTTTTTAAGTGATTAACAAACAGATTTCCCTTTTCGTTATCATTTCTTGCCCAACTTCCGTTCAAGTTTCTTAATGGATGCTTAGAGGCGACTGGCCTTTTTAGATTTTTAGCTGCACGCCATAATGAGTAGTCTGATTGCGGAGTTGCATCAAGTTCCTTAAGATATTTTTGCAGAGAAGCCGTTTTCTGAGTCTGTAGTAACTTTCTTAGCCTTTTTGTACACTCTTTTAATAAACTCCTTAGTTGAGGGGATCTGTGCAATTGCCATTCTCTTCGAGCTCTTCTTTTTTCAGACAGGAGACGCTCAACATCTGTGGAATAAATTTTAATATTTTTAGTTTTTTTTGGGGTCATACTGGAATGTTGCACAGCTAGCTTCAGAAAACTGTCAAAATTAAGAATAGCGCGATCTACGTATTCCGGTGAACTAAGCGGAATATTTTCTGTGCAATGGGTGCTGAGATATTTTTTATATTTTAGCCAATTGATTTGTGTAGCTGGCGTCGCTAAGTAACCAGTTGGAGATACAATTCTATTGGGGTTCATTAAAGTAACAATTGTTGGTGTGTGGTCGGAAGATAATTCTAAGGAAGCTTCAACATAAATCGTTTCTAAGGGGATGTTTTTAACCACACCAAAATCGATGACATCTGGTATTTTTTGCTGATCAGTAGGCCAATATGTTGGTTGTCCGCTTGCTATCACATTCAAATCCATTTTAGAAATAGTATTAAATAGAACACGACCCTTTGGTGTTATAAGTCGGTACCCCCAAAAGGTATGTTAAGCGTTATAATCGCCAGCGGCCAGGAAACAAGGTCCTAATGATTTAAAATAATTATAATATTGGCTTTCTGATATTGAATATCTAGGTGGGGAGTATAACGATGAGATTACTACGTTTCTATTTAATTCTTCAACGCAAATGTTTGTTGCTTGAAGATAATCTTCACGATGATCACCTATGAGGTAGTGTTTGACTCTGGTTTTTATTAAAATGGCAGAACCTCCACAAGCTCTATCTCGAGGGTCCTTGGTATCATATAGTATATAACCATTAATTTTAAACGTATTTCTTGAGGTCAAATGTGTTTCAGAAACCATCATGACATCAATTTGTTTACTTTTAAGAACATATTCTAATTCATTTTTATGTTGGCGGATGCCGTTTGCGTTCCAAAAACAAATTTTTAAACAGTTTATGGCTTGTTAAGAACAGCTTGCAATAACATTGATTGCATTCTTAGAATTTCCTGCATCATATTACCCATTGTGTTCGTAAAATTATTTACTGTTTGCACTAATGTTTCCATTTTCTTTTCTAAACGGCTTAAATTAGAAACTGAAGTTTCGTCATTACTTGGCGTCATTACTTGCATTGGCACATGGTTTGATTTTAGGACGTTAGCGTAAGAGGTCCTTTTATTACCAGGCTGGGGGGCTTGAATTGCATTTGTGTTTACTTGGTTTGCAACCTGCATTTGAGGGGTATTTGTTTCCGGTCCAACCGTTTGCTTAACGATATTATATACAGGGCATCCTCTATAATTGGCAGTGTGATTGCCGCCACAGTTGCTACATTTTTTTACGTTGGGGTCGGTTTTAGACTTATCGCAAGAAACTGTACCGTGTAGTTCTCCACATACTACGCAAACAGGGGGTAAGTAGTAGTATGCCTTGGTATGGCCAAATTCTTGGCAGTTTAAGCACTGAACAGGTCCATTTTTTTTGTGCGGCTCCTCAATTGTGATTTTTCTGTATAGAATATATTTTAAACTATAAATGGGATGCGTTTCGTTTTTTTTAACTTAATGTCGCCGGGCTCTAATTCTACACGAAAAAGTGGTTTAGGATTTTTTTCCCTATTTCTAATATTTACCACATGTTTCATCTTGAAACCTTTTTCTTCCAAGAATGTTTTAATTTCCTCTGGGTCTACGCATGAATCAATTCCCTTAATCACCACCTGCAGACCTTTACTGCTCTTGAGTTGGTATGTATAAAAACTTTTTTTAAGTGCCTCAAACTTGTTAACTATTTTGCGAAAATCATTTTCATGATTTACTTGAATTTTCGTTTCATTAATACTACCTCGCTTTATTGCGGCTACATAAAAAGAATTTTCCCAATCAACGAAATTAAACTCTTTATTAGATCATTTGAGTTATGCTCCCTAAGATATATCGGGGGAGGCTTGGACGATTTTATTACGTTTGGTGCTTCAGAGGATTCATCCTCCAGAATTGCAAAGCGATTATGGGAATTTATTTTATCAAAAAATGGCACTTTTGAGGCCGAAGCAACAGCTGAAGATGTAGGCCTGCGACCCCCTGCGACCCCGTTTAAGGACTGTTATATACCTGTCCATACCAACTTGGACTTGAGGCTTTTGACAACTTTTTACAGGGGGGTTTTCCATTGCATTTGCGTTTAAGTTCATGGTATCATTTCCCACTAAATTTGTTTTTGACGTCGCGGCAATACTTTCTGGCCTGGCAACACTTGTCACCAGGTCTAGTTTTAGTTTTTTTAATGAGTCACTATCCACCGTTTGTGTAAATACCGAGGGTGAGAGGGAACGTGTACGAATAATTGGCTTAGCCGTTAGGTAGTTAATATTGTTTTGTTTTGTTTTATTTATTTCATTATTTTCATTTGCATGAACTGTTACATAGCAATTTCTCTCGTTGAGTTTTATTGTTGTCTCATTGTTTTTGTTCATACAAAATATTGTTTTTGGTTTTTACCGTAATTTTGTGCTTTTAATATTTTTGTTATTTTTTTTTTTTTTGTTCTTTACAAAATTAAAATGTTTTTGCAAGATTTTGTATACATACATACATAAGTATGTATGTACATATATGTATTCACTTATATTTTTTATTTATCTTTATTAATTTTTCGTTTTTTAATAATTAATCACTTTTATGCTAAATAATTTATTTAAAAATCATTTATTTTGCGTTCATTCGCGGAATGTTTATTTTAAATAAAAAAAAATCAAATTTAATTAATTCAAATATTATGCGGGTTTAATAATACACGTCTGTATCGCAACAAAGCACAAACTGAACAGCAAAATTGCAAACATATTTTTAATTAAAAATTGATTTTGTTTAAGTAAGAACCATTACTATGCAGTGTGTCCGATCGAACTTTTATAAGTTCAACGAGTACCCAGGAATGGGCTTATTCCCTGCATTAGAGTTGTGTCGTTCATGAACGAACTCGTTCTAGGGATGGACAAAAAGCATCGATGTTTTAAAAACACTCGATGTATTGTGTCGAAAAATCGATATAATCCGATGTTTTTTGCTCCTAAACAATCGGAAAACATCGATGTTTTCTTTCGATGCATCGAAATGACAAATTGTATACAGAACGTGTAGATTGATATATAAACGTGTATACATATCTATACGTGTTGGCATGACTATTATATGCGCTATTAGATGCACAGGCAACTCCATTATATGTGGCGAATAAGTTCGGGTCTGGCATCTTTTCTCCCAACAAACAGCTTGATAACCACGCGTAATTAAAATAAAAGCTAACAAATTGTGCACAAGTGCAACAAAGGAAAATATTTTGCTGTTTGTTTATTGTTTACAGTATTGATAAAAAGTATTGGGAGATGTATAAGCAGCAAAATAAGAAAGATTTTTTCTTCATAAATGTATTTTTAACTGTTAAATAATTTTTAAAATGTATTTTTAACAAGGTGGTCTCTTAAATGCTCTTCTCCTGTCCAAACAAGGAGTCGGGGCCCATTTTTTTATTGCTGATTCTTAAAGCAAAAATTATGAGGAATCCAAAAAAAAAAAATTAGCCGGAAAATTTAGGAGCTTCTGTGGAAAATCGGAAAATTTAATTTTCATGGGAAAATTTAAAGGTAAATTTCTAAGAAAAATTAGGAAAATTTTATTTTTCAATTAAAGCCTGACTCAATACCTTTCCAACGAGCTATCACTCGTTGCGATCGCTTTAGTAGTTTCTTTCAATGAGGTCCCTTATGAAGAATTCTTCAATTTTGCCACATGACAGTGGTGTACACCACCACTAAACCAGTCACTATAAAAAAAGAAAAAAATGTAGTTACATTATTTTTTGCTGGGCAATCGATTAAGACTATTTATTTTAAAATCGGAGAGGGGTCGTCCAAAAGGTGATCGCTTTCATATGGAATTGCTCAATAATAAATAATTTAAAAAAACAATCGATGTAAAAAAACATCGATGTATTTTATGAAATATCGATGCAACATCGATGTGTGTTTGCACATATTGTTTTGAACATATTAATAATGAAATTGTGAAAATTTATGAATTATTTAAGGAAAAACATTAAGCAGAAATCGTGGTCGGTTATACACGCTCATGTTGGCTGATTCTACATTGTACTCAGTTTGAAGTGATTAACAAATCACTTCAATGTGTGGGTAATCTTCTCGATTTTGATGTGATTAGAGCTTAATCATGTTCGAGTGTGAACATGGTATAAGCCATGAATTTGTTTGACACTCTTAGACAATTTTACCCATTATTTGGAAAGACTATTTCAATGATGGCATTCCATATAAGTTTAATCAGTTTTTGAAAAAAGTTTATTGCTATAAGGATACGTCCAGTAAAGTCTGTGTTGAAAGAGTTCTTTTTAATAAATACCTCCACTAAAACTTGCGTTCAAAGTAGAGTGCAATACAAACTTCCATTATTAAAACTTCACTTTTACCTACCAGATAGGATTAATCTTAATTTACTTGAGCGATCATTTTAAGTTAAAGTAAAGTTTTAATAATGGAACACCTTTTATAAGGCCGTTTAAAGTCTACTTTACGCTATCGGTTAGTTGTGAAAACGGGCCTAAGATTTATAAATTATATGAATGTAAATAGCACTTTTGTACCTTCACACGATATGTTGAATAAACTGAATCGTATACATTGTTAAAAAAAACAGTGAGAATTGCCTTGACGGTGATGTGTGTAGCGGTTTAGATATATGTATGTATATCCAATATTTCTTTAATACTAACCACCAAAAAAACGTTTTGCTGCTTTAATTAGACTATTGTAAACTATTGTACCTTTTTTGTATTCACCAATCATTTTACTTTAATTAAATAAAATATTTATAACTGCGACTAACCTTTAAATAAATAACCAAATTCAATATACGACAGCTTTATTTATTAAAGCGTTGATGTGACTATTGAAATTTTTAAACTTAAATCTCGCGACAAGCTTTCAAGCTTATAAGTTGTAAAAACAGGCAGTAAAAGTTTTTAAGTAATTTTGTTTTTAAGAAGGTTTTTTACTTCTAATTTTTATAAAATAAAAACAAAAAATAAAATACATGTTATCATATCTTTTGAAAAAATAACTCATATGAATAATAATAATTACATCTGCTATTTGTTCATTGCTTTTTTAGGATTGCTGTTATTTTTATTATTTAAAGTCTTTTGTTCTTTAAATACCACATCCATTTTAAATTTTTTGTTAATTTCTTACATTATTTTTGTTTATATTTTGAAAAATTGCGCTCAACATTTGCTGTAGATAGGTATATATGGAAAAACTTCGGACTTATGACAACGTCTTACTTTGAGTAAGACCTCGCAAAAAATCTTGTTAAAAATAAGAATACCAAACAAGTATTAAAATAGCCGCGTTTAGCGAGAAATCCCTACATATGACATCCCAAATTATAATATGAAAATTTTAAAACAATGTGGCAAATTGCCACTGGTAATGTGTTAAAAGAAACAAGTATTGTATATTCGTATAACATAAACACTATAATAGTTTTGTTTCTTTTCAATCAGTTGTTTGGTAAACGAAAAACACAACTGCGAATTTGGGTACACTCAAAAAGTTTTACAGTAACTGAGTGTAATTTACTAAAATTATTTTCTGTAAAGTTAAAAATTAATGAAAATTTTGTTATTTCATAATTAAACAAATTCTTCAACTGTTTCAACATGTTGTTCCAAAAATGTTCAGTTATTTTTTTATGCATAAAATAAAACTGAAATACTTAACATGTGCATGTGCACATAAATCAAAAATAAAAATATTTCGCTGATTTGGTGCACTCACAATATTCTGTAAGTAAAAATAACTGAAATGATTATATAAAATAAATAAAAATTCAGTTAAAAATGGTCTTCATATTTATTTTTAACAAAAAATTCATTTAATTTTTACTTTCAAAAATTCAACCCCATGTTCCGTTAAACAAACGAATTTTCAGTTATTTTATTAAAATTAACTATCAAAAAATTAACTACATATTCCGTAAAAAATAAAGGAATATTCAATTATTTTATATAAATTACCATAAAAAATTAACTATACATTCCGTAAAAACATTTTATATTTTATATAATTTAGGTGTAGGTAATAATGACAGGTAAAAATACTGTTTTAGCTGGCTTAGTATGTAATTTAAATTGAGTTAAAATTAACTAAAAAGCCCTTTGAATGGATTTTTTGTAGTTTGTATATTTAAAATTAAAAATAACAGACAAATTAAGTAATTTTTATAGAATGTCTTCGTTTTAAAATTAACATTAAAAAATAGCCGTACAATTCCTTTGTTTTAAATGAAATTATCCGTTTAATAATTAAATTTTCATGTTATTATTTTAGTTGGCCAATTTTTTAGCTTTTTAGGCCCGGAGCTTCAATGTAAATAAAACATCAATTTTATTACAGTTTTTTCCCAACGTTTCGTAGAGTATTTTTCTACTTCTTCAGGGGGTGTCTATTTAAATATGTGTAAAAACGTACAATTATAATACAATATTTTTTTAAACCATGTATATAACTTACAAAATTTTTTTTTTTTTTTTTTGATTATATTACATTTTTAAATGTTTTACTTATTTCAGTGTGGAAATTTGTTTGTAAAAACAAAAACAATTAACAATAATAATTTTCAACCACATCTGATTCTAGTATCACAGTGAAAACTTTTTAAATTTGTTTATCAATTTAAAACAACCCTGTAATTAATGTTGATGTTGTCTGTGTCTTCTTTCAGATTCATCGTCTTATTTATTATACCCTCCACCTCAGGTGGAAAAGGGTATATATAAGTTTGTCATTCCGTTTGTAATTTCTACAATATTGATCTTAGACCCTATAAAGTATATACATTCTGGGTCCTTATGAGGAGAGAAGTTGATTTAACGATATCCGTCCGTCCGTCTTACGTTTGATATGTGTTTTCCAGAGACTCCAGACATGATAGCGGCTAGGTTCTTTACATTTATGTTGCATATAGTCCACCATTTCTTGCTCTTGAAATTCAGCAAGATCGGTCCACAAATGGCTGAGATATGACCAAAAAACCACGACTGCCTCTAATTTTGTTTGTTTGTGCTTTTATTCGAACGTGTTGAATGTTAGGCATATCAAATACACACATGTTTGTACATGATTGGTCGCTTAAATTGAAAATACGTACCTACATATTAAACAAACAAAGTGACGGAATATATTCTACTTTAATTCTTTATTTGCATAAGCGTTAATGGCTGAGTTGTCTGGGCGGTTGGTCAACGCAGCGTTGCCGGGGTTCAAATCTCGGCATCCACATTTTAAAAAAAAAATTTTTTTAACTTTTTGATTTTTTTGACAATTTAAATATTAATCGTTCGCTTAACTTACATGTAAAACAAAAATCATATTCTATACCTATTTGTTTTTTATTTAATTTGTTTATGTCCTAAAAACGATTTTAAAATTACCTATAAAGCTTTTCGATATTTTCATTTTATTGGCAATGACACAGTGTTTTATTTTATTTCGGCAAGCCTACATATGTACATAAAAAGTTGTATGTTATTTAATTAAATCCATACTAACTAGTAGGTTAACCTAGCTATTGCAAAGACATACATATGTATGCACATGAGTATGTATGAATGAGCAAAAGTTATTTATGTATAAACTTAAGGCCTGGAACAGAATAAAGAAGTTGTAGTAGTAGCTGAAACTGACGAATGCTTTGTAGCGCGACAAAGTTCAAAAATTTGAATTTTGTACTTCAACTTCAACTGCAACGATTACTACAACTACGTATTCTGTTGA